>CM059187.1:81239062-81673026 GCA_030323885.1 Branchipolynoe longqiensis
TCTTCCTACGTTGTAGCCCAATTTATATATATATTCATATATATATATTCATATATACATGAATATATATGTATATATAAATGAGCCTGTCTCAAAAGGTGCTATCTCTTCGGGTTTTCTTCCATAGTAACGATTGACACAAAACAGCACAGAAATGGTTACAATGAAAACACAAGGACATTTGCTTCAAATCAATATGTATTCTATTGGGATTATTAAACACCATGTAAAAAACAAATCAGTTTATCCTGAGCCAATGCATAAGTAGATAGTGTGTTGATCGTTACTGTGGACAAAGGTTTGTCCCATTTTGCTTAGCACCTTTTGAGACAGTCTCATATATATAAATATATATATATATATATATATATATATATGAAAGGCGACTCGTCGCCATGTTCTGAAAGTGCTGGTGGATTACCGGTGCCTTCCCCAGAGCGCCATTTGTATGCACGACTTGACCGGTTCACCACGAGGGGCGGGACGGGGAGTCGAGGGAGGGGAGCGGGGGGCGGGCGGGCGGGGGTGATGGTTCTCTATTGTGAGCGGGGGTGCTGGTTACCGTCTAGTGGTGTTTAACCCTGCTTCAATGAGTCCCCCGGTAATCAATCCAAAGACTACGGGGATTAATTAGTGCATGGCTTCATTCGATAGCATTGGTGTGCGGTGAGTCTGGGGGGGGGGGGGGGGGGGGGGGGGGGGCAACCATTCAAGTATGTCACACTCAGATTGGATATTTACTGAAATATTCCCAAATTGGATGCGGGGGGGCCTAATCGGTAGAGTGAAGGTTTCCGTGCGAAAGGTCAGGAGTTCGAATATCGGTCGAGTCAAATAAATGACTTACACAATTGATACTTGTCGCACCCTAGCCTGGCGTTCGCCATTACTAGGATAGCGAAAGGACTGGTTAGCTCAGTATCAGCATAATTGGGATATCGAGTCATGGTGCTGACAGCATGATCTTCCTGTCGGGCAGCACCATAAAGTCACACTGAGTGCGCACTGTCACAATCTCAGTACCCATCCTGGTCTGACCATACATGTTGCTAGGACTTAAAACCCCAAGAAACAACAAACAAACTGAACCCTTCCTTCGCTCTCACTTTCCGGAACCTTCCGGAACCTTTTCAAAGCCCTTCCGCCAGTCCCCTTTTCAAAATGCTTCCCCTGCCGCCCTTTTTTCAGACATACCCCCCCCCTATGTTCACAACTTTTCCCCACCCTCTTCCTCTCCTCATGTTCACAACCTTTCCCCACCCCACCCCTATGTTCACAACCTTTCCCCACCCCCCCTCTCCTCATGTTCACAACCTTTCCCCACCCTCCCTCTCTCCTCATGTTCACAACCTTTCCCCACCCTCCCCCTCTCCTCATGTTCACAACCTTTCCCCACCCTCATGTTCACCCTTTCCCCACTCATGTTCACAACCCCCCCCGCCCCCTCTCCTCATGTTCACAACCTTTCCCCACCCTCCCCCTCTCCTCTCCTTTCCCCACCTCTCATGTTCCAACCTTTCCCCACCCTCCCCTCTCCTCATGTTCACAACCTTTCCCACCCTCCCCCTCATGTTCACAACCTTTCCCCACCCTCCCCCTCTCCTCTTTCCACCTTTCCCCACCCTCCCTCTCTTCATGTTCACAACCTTTCCCCACCCTCCCCCATGTTCACAACCTTTCCCCACCCTCCCCCTCTCTCATGTTCACAACCTGTCCTCATGTTCACAACCTTTCCCCACCCTCCCTCTCCTCATGTTCACAACCTTTCCCACCCTCCCCTCTCCTCATGTTCACAACCTTTCCCCACCTCCCCTCTCCTCATGTTCACAACCTTCCCCCTCCCCCCCTCATGTTCACAACCTTTCCCCCACCCTCCCCTCTCCTCTGTTCACAACCTTTCCCCACCCTCCCCCTCTCCTCATGTTCACACCCCCTCCTTTCCCCACCCTCCCCCTCTCCTCATGTTCACAACCTTTCCCCACCTTCCTCATGTTCCCCACATGTTCACAACCTTTCCCCCCTCCCCTCTCCATGTTCACAAACCTTTCCCCACCCTCCCCCTCTCCTCATGTTCACAAACCCTCGGTTCACACACCCATGTTCACAACCTTTCCCACCCTCCTCATGTTCACAACTTTCCCCACCTCCCCCCTCATGTTCCACCCACCCCTCCTCATGTTCACAACCTTTCCCCACCCTCTCCCCCCCCATGTTCACAACCTTTCCCCACCCTCCCTCTCTCCTCATGTTCACAACCTTTCCCCACCCTCCCCCTCTCCTCATGTTCACAACCTTTCCCCACCCTCCCCCTCTCCTCATGTTCACAACCTTTCCCCACCCTCCCCCTCTCCTCATGTTCACAACCTTTCCCCACCCTCCCCCTCTCCTCATTTTCACAACCTTTCCCCACCCTCCCCCTCTCCTCATGTTCACAACCTTTCCTCACCCTCCAGCCCCTGTGTGGAATCATCACCATTACAAACCTGCTTCTCGGGCTGGAGGTGGCCGGTTCGATCCCTGACCACCTCCAACGAAAGCCTTATCAAACTGGTAACTGTGCAGCTTTTGGCGTCAGTTGAATAAGACAGTTTGGCTGAACTGTGGAACCATACAATGGCTTTGTGTTTTCATAGTTACACAGTTTGTGCTATAATATTTAAGTTGGCTTTTTAATATATTTATTAATAATATAAAACTTATTATTACTTTATTAAATCAACGTATCTGTAAGATACACATTTTTAATGCATAAAACCTTGTTCTTTGTTTGTTTTACGTCATAGCAACATTTAAGGTCATATCAGGATGGGTACCGACTTGTGACAGTGCGCACTTATGGTGACTTTATAGTGCTACCCCACTGGAAGACTAGGCTGCCAGCACCATGACCTGATATCCCACTCAGTTACATTATCCTGACACTGAGCCAACCAGTCCTTACCCTATCCTAATAATGCCGAGCGCCAGGCTAGGAAGCGACAAGAATCAATTTCTAAGTCATTGGTTTGACTCGACCAGGGTTCGAACCGGCGACCCCACAATCCACCAACACGGGAGACGGACGCTCTAACTCATTCGGCCATCCCGTCTGGTCTAATGCATAAAAGAAGGTGGATACATTAATGCAGAAAACATTGCCAATGTTCAACTTGAACATGGGAAATAACATTGGCTTGTTGTTGGAGTTTAACGTCCTGACAACATCTAAGGTCATATCAGGACAGGTACCAACTTGTGACAGTGCACACCCATGGCAACTTTATAATGCTGCCCCACTTGGAAATCAGCCTGCTGACACCATGACCCAATCTCCCACCCAGTCACATTATACTGACACTAGGCTAATCAAATCAGTCCTTGCCCTATCCTATTCATGCCAAGCGCCAATCGAGGAAGCGACAAGTATCAATTTTGTAAGTCATTGCTTTGAGTCGACCGGGAACCGAACTCCCGATGTCCATGATTTAACGATTCGGCCACTGCACCCGCTGGTAAGAGTAGGAGTTGTTCAACTAAATTGGGGTTTTATCTGTCATCTGATACCATCCGCATTACAATTTAGTAGGTGGATACAGATTGAAAGAAATACCTCGATTTCATAACGATGGGCCATAATTTGAACTAGAAATAAATGTATTAGGAATCAAGAGTCCCACTTGGTTCAATGTTTGTGAGGCGGGTTGGGGTCGGTCTGGTGTGCATGTTTCTAAACCTGGGATGGCTTCCAGGACCGAGGGTGTGAGAGACCACCTTCGGGCTGATGATGATCTCACGGTTTACGGTGCAGATACCGAGTGTGTCCTGGTGCCAAGTCCATGTCGATATGATAGAGTACTGGTGGCAGGTGCACCCGGAGTGGGTCGGTCAAGGCTGGCTCACAGACCGCCGCCGCCCACCCCGCGACCCGTCCCTCATCCCCTGCCATATGTCCTCCGCTAGCACACTTTCCCCCTCCCCCCCCCTCACCTGGCTTGAACTTACCCCCTCCCCCCTCACTAACACACCACCACCACCCTTACCCCCTCATCACCCACACCTCACCCATCACTACACATACCATGTTCCCTTCCCACACCCACACCCATCACCATACGTACCCCTCCCTCCTCAGCCACACCCCCACCCATCACCAGACGTACCCCTCCCTCCTCAGCCACACCCACACCCATCACCAGACGTACCCCACCCTCCTCAGCCACACCCACACCCATCACCAGACGTACCCCTCCCTCCTCAGCCACACCCACACCCATCACCAGACGTACCCCTCCCTCCTCAGCCACACCCACACCCATCAACACATTTACCCTCCTCTCCTCCCCTAACAAACCCTCAATCATCACACTTGCCTCATCTTCCTCCCGTAACACCAACACACCATCACCACACTTACAGCTCCTTCCCCGCGCCCCCCACACCTAACCCATCCCCACCTATCCCACCTACACCCCCACGCGCCCACTCCCCGCCCTGCCCCATTCCCACCTCCCCACCCAACACCTACCGGTGTCCGGTAGTCACCAACCCACCTGGCATACTGCAGCAACCTTGCGCGCCCGTCCAGTAGACGACCGTGAACCGGCTGTAACTGTTAGTACTCCCGTTCGCATTGGTCTCCTCACCTCCGTTGTACAGGCCGAGCGTGTCGGCCGTGTCGAGTCCCTCGCCCCCCGGCCCGGTCACGCCGTCCTCCGGCTCCATGGGGCCGACAGCAGGAGGTCGACGGTAGGTAGTCGTTGGGGTGCAGTGGCGAGTGAGTGCAAGCACGCGCAGGTTGTCGGTGTCGTCGCCTTGCCGTCCACGGCGCGGCGCAAGGCACTGCCGCGCCAGGCCACCGTGTCGCCGCCCGACTCCGCCACCAGCTGACTCCCGCTGCCGCCACCGCCGTAACAGCCACCGCCACAGCCACCACCCATCCCGCCCTCCCCACTCCTGCTCGCGGCGATGTGGCGGTGTGGCGGTGTGGCAGTGTGGCTGGGTGGCGGTGTGGCGGTTTCGCGGTGTGGCGGCGTGGCGCGGTGGTGGGGTGGCGGTGTGGCGGTGTGGCGGTGTGGCTGTGTGATTGGGTGGCGGAGTAGCTGTGTGGCTGTGTGGCGGTGTGGCGGGGTGGTGGAGTGGCGGTGTGGTGGAGTGGCGGTGTAACGGTGTGGCGGTGTGGTGGTGTGGCAGTGTGGCTGGGTGGTGGTGTGGCGGTGTGGCTGGGTGACAGTGTGGCTGGGTGGCGGTGTGACGGGGTGGCAGAGTGGCGGCGTGGCGGAGTGGTGGTGTAACGGTGTGGCGGTGTGGCTGGGTGGTGGTGTGGCTGTGTGGCGGTGTGGCGGCGTGGTGGTGTGGCTGAGTGGCGGTGTGGCGGTGTGGCGGTGTGGCGGTGTGGCGGTGTGGCGGTGTGGCGGTGTGGCGGTGTGGCGGCATGCTGGCGGCCTCGATGACGGTCGCCGTGCCCCGTGCGGCTGCAGCTGGCTGGTGCCCGGCCGGAGCTCGGTGCCGCCAGCTGCCGTCACGACCCGGCGCCGGCGTGTCTCCCCCACCGCTCTCCGCCTCCTCACCTGACTGCGCACAATCATCGCCATCCGCCGCTCACACCTATCACTGCCTCCCGAGTCCCGCCCCGCCGCGCTTCGCTGCACCCCGCCTGTACCCCGGAGCGGCGGGCGGGCGGGGGGAGGGGGGCGGGGAGGTATGGTGGGAGGGCGGGCAGCGGGGAGGTATGGTGGGCTGGCGGGAGGCGGAAAGAGGTGAGTAGAGACTCGGATGTTGGGAAGTGGGGAGGTGATGTGTGTGTTGGGGTGGGGGGGGGGGGGGGGGGGTATGTAGGAAGTGTGGAGAGAGTGTGGTGTGGGGAAGTGATGTGGGTAGTTGGACAGTGCTGCAGGTATTGCAGGTATTGCAATACCTGAGGGAGTTTGACGCCCCTGCCCTGCAGAGTTGTAAACCACTGCCTTGTGGTACAGGTTCTTCATAGAATCGAAGGCTAAGGGAGTAAATCCTAAACAGAAAACCATGTCACTGTGGCAGCATTAAGGGTGGTTGATGTATGGAACTCCCAACATCTCCCGACCAGCCACTGCAGGGACAAATAGTTTTACGCCTGTCTGACATGTTCTTGCCGGTGTGAAACCTCTATTTGCTCCCCAAGAGAGTGCCGCTGGTAACTTGCAAAAGCCAGCAGCACTTCAACACTTTTGCAGGCAGCTTTCATGAAATGTAGAGAGCTAAATGGAGAGTGGCAGTCAAGTAATGAAAGCAGTCTTTGTCGCATCGCGATCGACAGCATGATGATGATGAGTTGGACAGTGTAGTGTGGTGATGGGGATTGTGGTGTGGCGGAGTGTGAGGATGTGTGTGGTGTGGGAGAGTGTGGTGTGGGGGAGTGAGGTTGGGGGAGTGTGGTGTGGGGGAGTGTACTGTGGGGGAGTGTGGTGTGGGGGAGTGTGGTGTCGGGGACTGCCTTGTGGGGGGAGTATAGGGGAGTGGGAGATTCGGAGGAGTGTGTGTGGGGAGTGTGAAGGTGTATGGTTTGAGTATATGGTTTGTGGGTTGTTGTTTTACGATCTAGAAACATCTAATGTCGTATCAGGACGGGAGTATATATGGAGTGTGCTTGGAGTTAGGGGAGTGTGGAGGAGTGTGGTTGAGGGTGTGGAGTGTGCGCGAGTGAGAATATGGTGTGGAGTGTGTGATGGAGTGTGTGAGGAGTGTGTGAGAGTGTGAGCACTATTATCGGAGGCCTGTGAGTGAGGGAGTGCTTGGAGTGCGGGCAGTGTGAGGGGAGTTGTGATGTGTGCGGTGTGTGGTGTGTTGTGTGGGGGTTATCGTGAAGGGAGTGCTTGAGGTGTGAGGAGTCCGTGATGGAGTGTGTGGTGTGTGCGGAGTGTGTGTGAGGGAGTGACTGGTGTGTGTGTGAGGGAGTGCGTGGCGTGTGGAATGGGTTGAGGGGTGGGGGTGAGGGGTGGGAGGTAGTGGTGCCCAGGTAGGTAATGTGGCGCCTGCCCGTCGGTGCCAGCTGTGGCGCGGCTGGTGGGGCGCCGTGTGACTGGGCGCCGCCGGGCACGGACGTGTGGGTGGCATCCACTGTACTTATTATATATCCTTATAACCTTTGTATAACCCGGTATAACGCTGTATAACCTGGCATACGTCGCACACCAAGGGGGACAAGCCTCCACCACGGATGCTGCCGCGCAGGTCATTGGTGAACAGCAGCAGAAATCCTGATATGACCCCAGATGTTGGCAGTATGTAAAACCCCAAACCCTCTCTACTCGCCACGTCACCCCGCTACTCCCTTATTATCCCAACCTGCCACAGCTCCCCACTCCAACCCTCCCCACCCCAACCTACCACACCCCACACGCCAGCTGTATCACACCCACACCACACCCTCAGTGTCCACGTCACCACACCCGATCCCTCACCCCCTATCACACTCACTCACTCTCCACCCCTACCTCACCATACTGCATCCACGGACCCCACTACAAGTTAGTACAACACACCCTTACCACCCTACTCTCCTCTTCATCACACCTTTCCATTCCAACAATCGCCTAAACCAAACTAGTGTAAGAAAAAAAGTTATATCAGTCCTGGCGGGCCCTTGTCCCAGTGCGATCAGCCATCTGGCCGGAGCCCAGCCAAGCTTCACGTATCCGGCCCTGCCCGACCCGCCCTTCCTCCTCCAGCAGGGCGTGGTCGTTAGTCCCCGTGATGAATGTAGCGCCACCCCGCCGCCCCACAGCCCACCCCGCCCCACCCTGCCCCGGCCGACCTCTCCCCACCTCGCCCCACCCCGCCATGCCCCGCCCCACCTTGCCTAGTCCAGCCATACCCCGCTCTGCCAACCTCTCCCCGCCTCGCCCCGCCCCGCCTCGCCCCGCCGCGCCTCACCCCGCCCGACTCGCCCCGCCTCACAACACCCCTCCTCGCATGGCCTCTAACCACCTCGCCCCGCCCCGCCCCGCCCCACCCGCCCCACCCCGCCCCACCCGCCCCGCCCCGCCCCGCCTCGCCCTGCCGCGCCGCGCCCCGCCCCGCCCGCACCGCCCCGCCCCGCACCGCCCCGCACCGCACCGCACCGCACCGCACCGCCCCGCCTGGCCCCGCCCCGCCCCGCCCCGCACCGCACCGACCCGCACCGCACCGCCCCGCACCGCCCCCCCCCCCCCCCCCCCCGACCCGACCCGCCCCGCCCAGACCCGCCCCAACCCGACCCGACCCGCCGGCCACCAGTGCTGTGAATGCAGCAGATTGTGCGCAGATTACCCCGGGCGACCCCGGGCGGGCACTCCCAGGCCATACCTCAGCGACACACGGCCAGGCAACATGACGGGCGGGTTAGACTGAATCTAACCCGCCCACCTGCCGCTGAAGAGGTGTGTGTTTGTGTGTGGGAATGGGTGAGTGTGGTGGTAGAGGTGTGTGTATGTGTGTGGAGCGGATTGAGGGGAGTGTGGGTGAGAGTGTGGGGGGTAGAGATGTGTGAATGTGTGTGGAGGGGATGGGGGAAAGTGTGGGAGAGGGAGAGAGTATAGGCTCGGTCACATACAGGTTAGTGAACATAATTGAACGGAGTGGAGGCTAACGTAGTTGAAAATAGTTTAACGTAGTTGAACGTAGTTGAACGTAGTTGAACGTAGTTGAAAGTAGTTGAACGTAGTGCAATGTACCGGCATCCATAGTTCCCCGTGATGATAATGTGATAATAATGTTTGTGGACCGTGAGTTCCGATTTAAGCTTTTGACATGTTCAAAAGAGCACTACGTTTGAGGCAGACGTAGCCTCCATGATGATAACATACTCTAGCATAATCTAGTGTACTCTAGTGTACTTCTTAATGTACTCTAGCATACTCTAGCATACTCTAGCATACCCTAGTGAACTTTGACCCACACAAAACCTCGGTCGTTCTGCCATGGTCACATCGCCGTGAGTGGACAAAGTTGAACATAGTTGAACGTAGTGGAGGGTAACATAGGAATGTAGTTGAACATAGTTGAATGTAGTTGCACATACCGGGATCCGTACCGTAACGTACTGGGGTCCGTACTATAATGTATTTATCCATACCATTAGGTGGGTCATCAACCAAAACCTCCCGTACCTTAACGTATTTGAAAGTAGTGACAGCACGCTTCACCCACGTTATTCTAACTACGTTCAGCCACGTTCACTAACGCATATGTGACCGGGGATTTAGTGTGTGGAGGGTGGGGAGAGTGGAAGGTGAGAGTACAGAGGGTGGACATACACGTAGCTGTTATTGAATACCTCTCGGGGCAACAAGCTTAATACAATAATATATATTTGCACATACACTTAAGATTGACCTTTCAGTTTTAAATTGCTGACTAGCATGACACTAGTGCTGCAGTTGTTTGGGTTTTGGAGGGTTTAAAACAATTTGGATTATATCGACTGAAGCACTTCCTTTAAGACAAATATTATCACGCGGAGATCTATGAACCGGGAACACCACACCATGCCTAGAGCGAGTCTCGAACCCACACAACTGCAATTCCGGCGCTAACATTGTAACCGATAGTTGATATAGGGCCCCTGATGTAATCAATCTGCTGCTCAGTTACCTTTGTAATTTAGCCCCGGGAGCTGACTCCAACAACGCACTTTAATATCCTGAATGCAGTGCAGTATTCCAGGGGCCGTATGCACCGATCGGAGTTAGGGCCTTAACCGCGGTTTGGTTAGCTCCACATGGTTAAATGTGAGAAATCAGTATGCACCAATCGGTGCCAGTGCTAACCGCCGACCGTAGCCTAGGCTAAGCTAAACCATTTTCAAATCAGGTTTTACTGCTAGACGGGCCGGTTAGTGTGCGTGTGTGGGTCTCAATCTATTCAATGCGATCATATTTGACAGAATTACATACTCTAAACGTGATATTTTATTAAATTAACCCTAAAATCGAAGCAAGATTAATGCTGCTGCCGCAAAGGCGGCGATATTAATATTTTCGAATCGACGAATGTAAAGTAAACAAATCACCGCCTCCGTGTCGACGTCGATATCCATATTGTCAAACGTCAACTAAAAATGGCCGCCGTCACCGCCGCCACATCGGCGGCAATATATTACACCCAAATCTATTCAATGCTGTCATATTTAACAGAATTACATATGCAATAAGTGAAATCTTATCAATTTAACCCTAAATTCGAACTGATATTAATGCCGGTGCCACATTGGCGGCATTATTCATATTGTCGACTCGAGGGAATGCCCAAATCTATAAATAAACTTACGGTTAGCTATCCACGGCGGCAAAGACATTGGTGCATGCCGATTCACACATTTCTCCAACCCCCCGCTACCCTGAGGTAGCTAACCGCGGCTAGTGCCTTAGCTCCAGCTAAGCCTATCACCGATTCGTGCATACGGCCCCAGGTCACAATATTAACTTTAACGCTGTTCCCTTGTGGTGTGTTCCCTTGTTCTGTGTTCGCTTGTGACCTTGTGATGTGCCACACAGACAATGAACATATTCATTCTCTATGTTCCCGGTAAGTATGACACATGTGTCATGCACAAGTCCATATGGTCTCTGGGTCCAACCTATGTGAACGGCCATTAAGCAAAACACAGGTTCATTGTCTCGGTGGCACGTCACAAGGTCACAAGTAAACATGGAACAAGGGAACACGCTGCAAGGGAACAGTCTATGGATACACGGCCTAAGAAGGCCAAAGGGAGAAGCAGACATGACTATGTGAGTGAAGCGACCTAAGTAAGCATTCACGAAGCTCTCATCAATATTCAAAACTTGTAATTTAATAAAACTTTAAAAGAGGGTTACTGCTGGTGATAATAAACGGAATATCTGTCATCCCACCTACCCCTGTTCTATTTTATGTTAAGAATATGAGATTGGTTGGTTGTTGGAATTTTACGTCCTGGCAACATCCAAGGTCATAACAGGACGGGTGTGACAGTGCACACCCATGGCGACTTAATATTGCTACCCCACTGGGAAATCAGGCCGCCGGCGCCATGACTCAATATCCCACTGTCACATTATACTGACACTGAGATAACCAGTCCTTGCTCTATCCTATTATTATTGATGCTGAGCGCCAGGCTAGGAAGCGACAAGTATCAATTTTAAAGTCATTGGTTTGACTCAACCGGGAACCAAACTCTCGACCTTCCGCATGGGAGGCCCGCGCTCCACCGATTTAGGCTACTGCGTCCGGTCAGAATAGAAGAACTGCCCAGCCGCGGTTTGGTATTCCCGCCAATACAAATCTGGTGCACAGGCACTTTAAGGCAATTATAACGCCATCTATCGGCTCACCGCTGCATTATTGTCACCAGACTTTTTTTTTTCTTTTTTTTTCTTTTTTGCTTCACGTTTTTACGGAATGACATTATGATACAATATAGTCATGTTATGTTTCTATAGTTACAAGTGCGTAACTTCTCATATATAAGTAAGTTAATGACCAGGCGGAATGGTTAAATGGTTTGAGCGCCCGCTTCCCACATCTATTGCATTCCCGGCTAGTGTGCTAACCATTACACCACCTAGGCTCACTGATTATCATTAACCCATCTACACCCCTATCTGTCAGTATGTGGCTCCTTGCCAGAGAGGTCAGTGCAGACTACTACACTCGTCCTCCCGGAATTGTAAGTTATTTAAATGGTTTACGCCCACAAGTCATTTTGATGCTTATAATTATGTCCATACATGCAATTGAACATACACAGGGTAGGTTCAACAACTATATAGTGTATAGCTTGTACAGGATCCTGGTCATGGCACCAGTGTTGTGGAGGAGATGAAAATAGGAAATATTTCCCCTAGAGCAGGAATCGAACCCACATCTCTTGCATTCCGGGCTAGTGTGCTAACCATTACACCACTTAGGCTCCCTGATGCAATCACCATATCCACGCTTACTTGGCTATGTGGTGCCTTGCCTAGGTATGCAGGTATAGCAATACCTCAGGGAGTTTGACACCCCTGCCCTGCAGAGTTGTAAACCACTGCCTTGTGGTACAGGTTCTTGACAGAACCGAAGGCTAAGGGAGCAAACCCTACACAGAAAACCATGTCACTATGGCAGCATTATGGGCGGTTGATGCATGGAACTCCCAAGATCTCCCGACCAGCCATTGCAGGGACAAATAGTTTTGTGCCTGTCTTGACATGTTCTTGCCAGTGTGAAACCTCTATTTGCTCCCCGAGAGAGTGCCGCTGATAACTTGCAAAAGCCAGCAGCACTTCAACACTTTTGCAGGCAGCTTTCATGGACGCAACTCTCACAGCAGAGAGCTAAATGGAGAGCGGCAGTCAAGTAATGAAAGCAGTCTTTGTCGCATCGCGACCGACAGCATGATGATGATGATGATGATGATGATGATGCCTGAGAGGAGAGTACAGACAACTTCAATATTTTCTTTTCATTTATAGCAAGCTATGTTCATAGACACTGAAAGGGCTGCAATTTGATTGCGTCCCCCTCTACCTCACAGTGTACGGCATATATCACATTATGTGCATGGGTGGCTTTCTGATTTGATAATCAGACAAAGTGGGGGAGGGGGCATATTGGAAGGAATTAGCGACCAACCCTTCAAATTAGAGAGCCAGTGATAGCATCATGGCCCCTTCCTTATTTTATTTTGGAAATCTTATCAGAGGGAGGAATGCTAAGTTTTTGTGTGTGTTTTCATGGGTTTCCTATCGTGTGTTTAGGTGTGTTTTTTGTTTTTTTCGTAAACGCAGATTTCAGCTATGTTTTTCTCTGTGGCAATGCTCAAATCCTGTCGCTATTAAAGCTGCATGGTCCGACGAAAAGATCAAATTTTCAAAACCAAAACGAGTATCTAGATTTGATTCTAGTCTCTACATATCTAACTTAGATACTGGAGCACTTATTAACAATTTTTCATCACAGACAAGGGAATACTGAGTCATTTCAATAGAACCTGTTACTGCAGAAGCCTATTGCCAACATTAATATAGCACGTTTGCACTTCAAATATCTCAAAAGTTCGCCAATTAAAATAAAAGTTACTTCAAACTAAAGTAAGGTATATTATAATGATCAACTGAATATGTTAATCTCAGAAAATGAGAAAAACTCAAAACTCAAAACTTTAAATTGCACAGACTGTACGGTGGGCGGCAGGGTGGGGCTATCTACTAGTGCTCAAGCCGAGACCACACTCCCCAGGCCTGGTGCTATTTTTGTAACACTGACTGTCAGCATCACGCCTGACAGAAGCCCCTCCCATACCATTGTCATGTCGCTGACCCCCGCCCCCCCCCCTACCTCCCTTACACCCATGCGCTGAAGCCTTATGGTGAATCCGTCTTTTCCCACACGTACAAGTACACTCGCACGCACACGCACACGCATGCACGGACACACACGCACACGTGAGTGCCTAAGTGCTTATAGGCCTATTTCATATGACGTCAGCATAGGTATTTAGGTCAGTGGGTGTGCAGCTTGGCTGCAGGACGACACACGGTCACACTGCAAACTCAATGGCTATGGGCAATCTTCCTACAGAAAAAGTGAAATATCTCTAAAACCACACCACCTAGAAACGAACCGCTTTGCACACAAACAGATAAGATGTTAACCAAACAGATTATATTACATTTATACGGTTAGGGTTCTGCATTTCTATTCATTTTTAATCAAACTGATGTTTTGCACTGTGCATATCAGCAAACTCAATGCAGCCAAGGTGCAGCCATGGTGAACGTGCATACACAATGTTTGTAAACATTGAAAGGGGTCTATGTATGCATATTATGTCGTTGAAGGTGTTTTTGAAAACGAAGGGAAACATGACAACAAGAGCAGGCCTCGAACCCACACTTCTGCCATTCAGGGGCTAGGGTCCTAACCATTAGCCTCTCTAGGCCAGACATCTCAAAAGAAAATATGCTACGTAAGCAATATATCGAAATTCACATGAAAAAGATTGCGCTTTCCAGTTTTCAAATGTTGGCAGCTATGCAGATGGTTCTGGATCGATAAGCTGTTGTTGCTACATTACCGACAAAGAGGTAGGATTCCCTGACTACAACTACCGAATTACTCCTTCATACTATACGCAGGAACTAGAGATACTCAACAATGGTGATTGGTTCTCTCAACAGTTGCATTGAGCGACAAGCCACTGCTCACTCGCCAACTACTCATCACCACTTCAGCCGAACTCACCCCACAGTCGGGTGAGTGCCACTCACTCACTCCACCCCAACACCCCAACTCATCTACTTACCATCTATCTCACCCCCACTCACCCCAACTCAACCTCACTCACCCCTACTCAACCCCACTCACCCCACCAACCCGACCACCCCACACCCCACTCAACATCTACTTATCACCTAGACCATACCTACCACCGCACTCAGACTCGCCCCATCACTCAACCACCTACTCACCACTTATTTCAGACCCAGTCACCCCACCACCCGAACCACCACTCCTCCTGCACATGCCACCACCCCAACCACCCCCTCCACCCACAGTCACCCCACCACCACTCCTCCTGCACAAGCCACCACCCCAACCACCCCCTCAACCCACAGTCACCCCACCACCCGAACCACCACTCCTCCCGCACAAGCCACCACCCCTACCACCCCTTCCACCCCCAGTCACCCCACCACCACTCCTCCTGCACAAGCCTCCACCCCAACCACCCCCTCCACCCACAGTCACCCCACCACCCGAACCACCACTCCTCCCGCACAAGCCACCACCCCTACCACCCCTTCCACCCCCAGTGACCCCACCACCACTCCTCCTGCACATGCCACCACCCCTACCACCCCCTCCACCCCCAGTCACCCCACCACCACTCTTCCTGCACATGCCACCACCCCTACCACCCCCTCCACCCCCAGTCACCCCACCACCACTCCTCCTGCACAAGCCACCACCCCAACCACCCCCTCCACCCACAGTCAGCCCACCACCCAACCACCACTCCTCCTGCACAAGCCACCATCCCAACCACCCCCTCCACCCCCAGTGACCCAAACACCCAACCACCCATCCACCACTCCTCCTGCACATGCCACCATGCCAACCACCCCTCCACATCTACTTATCACCTAGACCATACCTACCACCGCACTCAGACTTACCCCATCACTCAACCACCTACTCACCACTTATTTCAGCCCCAGTCACCCAACCACCCAACCATCACTCCTCCTGCACAAGCCCCAACCACCCCCTCCACCATGCACTCACCCTACCACCCCCACTCACTATCTAGTTACAATCGATCTCACCATCACTCAACCCCTCGTTCACACTCACACAACCTCAACTCACCACCACCTCATTCATGCAGCCCCACCCAGCTCCACTCACACCACAGCACCCGCCACCACAAACACTCACCACCCCCCACTCACACTCACTCCCCACCGAGCTGCTCGCGTGTCTTCCCGGTTAGTTCATAGTCACTTTCTGTGACTTGGAGCCGTCCTCCTGTGGTCAGCGACCGGAAGTGGCATGTACTTGCACTTAGTGACGCACACCTCCTTCCACATTCCCACCTCCCACTGGCTGCTACCCCTCCCCACTACCCCCACCGGGCGTGGTGGCCGAATAGGTGGAGCGCGGGCCTCGCGTGCATGAGATCGGGAGTTTGGTTCCCGGTTGAGTCAAACCAATGACTTATAAAATTGATACTTGTCACTTCCTAGCCTGGCGCTCAGCATTAATAGGATAGGGCAAGAACTGGTTAGGATAATGTGTCTGAGTGGGATACAAGGTCATGGAGCTGGCCACCTGATATCCCAGTGGGGCAGCACTATAAAGTCACCATGAGTGTGCACTGTCACAAGTCGGTTCCTGTCCTAATATGACCTTAGATGTTACTAAGACGTAAATCTCCAACAACCAACCAGCCCACTACACCCCCCTCCCTATAACCTGTTAAGTTGCCCTCACTTCACCCGAGTTGCTCTGAGCTCTGGCAAGCTGCTCCACATTGGCAGTGGTCCGTGCTTTCCAATCAATAACCCCCACCCCAACACCGCTCTCCCACCCACACGCCCACCCACTCCCACCCACTCCCACCCACGCCCACCCACACACGCCATGGGTTCTAGAGAAATGGAGAACTGAGGGGCAACATTTAGATGCCGCTTCCAAACACACTTCTGTTGCACGACTTGGATGTAAGCGCCATCTGAAGACGACGTGGGCGGTTTAAAATAAGAAAGTAAAGTTGCATTAGTCCGATGGTTTTGAGCTTCTGTCATTTTGTTCTGAATATATTAAATTGATTGTTATTTTATACAATACTTTTGTCTGAAATAACTTTTATTTTAAATGGTTAAGTTTTGAGATATTTGAAGTGCAATCATGTCAAATTAGTTTTGGCAAGCACGCCAAAATTCGGACACCATAGGCTTCTGCAGTAACAAGTTCTATCAAATTGGGAACACATGCTTAATAAGCGCAACAGTCTGTAAGTTAGAAATGTAGAATCAAATCTAGGTCAATATTTTGGCATTTGAGAAGTTGATGCTTTCATCGGACTATGCAGCTTTAACTTTTAAGGCACGCGTGTGGAAGGGTGGAAGCAAGGCAAGGTGACAGAGAAATTCACAGAGAACCCAGCTCCCCACACACAGAGCACCCACCTTCCCACCCCCCTCCACAGAGACCACCCTCCTCCCCACCTCCCTCCTCAGAGATCACCCGTCTCCCCACCTCCCTCTGTGTGCGCGGGAGATAGAGAGTTCGGTTCCCGGTCAAGTCAACCCAATGACTTATAAAATTGATACCTATAACTTCCTAACCTGGCACTCATAAAATTGATACCTATCACTTCCTAGCCTGGCACTCATCAAATTGATTCTTTTCGGTTCCTAGCCTGGCGCTCGACATTAATAGGATAGGGCAAGGACTTGTTAGCTCAGTGTCAGGATAAGGTGACTGAGAGGGATATCGGGCCACGGTGCCGGCGGCCTGATTTCCCAGTGGGGCAGCACTATAAAGTCGCCATATATGCGCACTGTCACAAGTCGGTACCCGTCCTGATATGACCCTAGATGTTGTCAGGATGTAAAACTCCAACAACCTAACTACCTCTCTCCACAGATAGCACCCCCCTCCCCCCACCACCACCCCCACTCCACTTCACACTTCACACAGCATCGGGAGGTGGAAGCTCAAACTCACCGACTAATGCATTGTTGGGCTGCGCGGAACCGTGCCCGTTCAATTAGATGGAGAAAGAGAAACAACATAATTATTCCTCACACGCCGCTTCAGAAATCGATGCAAGTTCTCGTCTGTCACTTTGTGGACGCCCATGTTGGGGCTGCTGTACACGCGGTGGTGTTTGGTGCGAGAGTAGGTTTACGTCTAAATGCACCGTGAATGTCCTCCTTTACGGTCGACCCCTGATTCCTCGATGGCTTCGCATAAAGATAAAAATCCTCGCCGCGTTAACCCGAGGAGGCACCCGCCCCCTCCCCCTCCCCCGTCACACACTCCCCGCGGACTCCATAAACACACTCCCCACGCAGACACATATTCCTACACACACACTAAATATACACACTCTCCAAGCACACACATATTCCACACACATATACTCTACACACACACTCCATACACACTCCATAAACACTCTCCAAGCAGACACATACTCCACACACATATACTCTACACAGACACTCCACACACACACTCCATAAACACACTCCCCATGCATACACATATTCCACACATATATACTCTACACAAACTCCATAAACACACTCTCCAAACACACACATACTCCACACACATATACTCTACACACACACACACTACACACATACTATAAATACACTCTCCACACACACACACTGCACACGCACTCTCTCCACGCGCACACACACACTCTCCACGCACATACTCCAAACCCCCCACACACACTCCACACACGCACTCCCCACACACATACTCCAAACAACACACACACTCTACCTTCCCCCACCACGCACTCCTAACACACACTCCACACACACACACTCTCCACGCACACACTCCCCCACAACCCCACACGCACTCCCCATGCACACACTCCCCACCCACTCTCCACACACGTGCTCCCCACCTCCACCCCCACTCCCCACAACCAATATCCACACCCATACTGTCCACACACACACAAGCACTCCCCACTCCCGACATCCACACTCTCCACACACACACACACACACTCCCCAGTCCCCCCATCCCCACACCCAAACTCCGCACCTCACACTCTCCACACACACACCCTCCACACACACAAACACTCCCCAGTTCTCCCTCTCCCCACACCCACACTTCCAGCACAGCCAAGATAAGATTGCCGGCCGCCAATTGACCAGCGAGCCACTAATTCCCGCCTTCACTCGTTTAGGTCACAGATGCAGGTCAGGGGGTGACCTTACGAAGGCGGCTTTTCTAGGTGCGCATACGCAGCGCAAGAGGCGGTTGTGTGCACGCTTCGTCACTAGTAAGGTCACAGAAAAGTGTGTGTGAGGGGGATACGTCTAGATCTAAGAGGTGGTGATGGGGGTGATGGTGGTAATGGTGGTGGTGGTGGTGGTGGTGGTGATTGTGGTGGGGTGGAGGGTGCATGGTATGGAGTGGTTGCCACAGCTGAGATTCCGCGGGTGGGGTGGGGTTTGGTTGAGGATGGAGATGCTGGTGATGTGGTGGTGTTGTGGTAGGTGTGGGGATGGTGATGATTTAGTGTGGTGGTGGTGGTGGTGTGGTGGTGGTGGTGATGGTGGTGGTGGGGGTGTTGATGGTAGGTGTGGGGATGGTGATGATTGTTTGTGGTGGTGGTGGTGTGGTGGTGGTGGGGGCGTTGATGGTGGTGGTGGTGGTGGTGATTATAGTTGTGGTGGTTGTGGTGGTGGTGATGGTGGTGGTGGTGGTGGTGATGACTGAGTTGGTGATGGTGGTGGTAGTAATGATGATGGTGGTGGTGGTGATGGTGGTGGTGGTGATGGTGGCGATGGTTGCGTTGGTGGTGGCCTTGATGGTGGGTATGGGAATGGTGGGGGTGCAGGATGTGGAGTGACGACCACAACTGACATTCTCCCGGGTGGGGGGTAGTGACACTCCCCGGGTGGGGTGAGGGTGGGTGGGGGGGTGGGTGGGGGGGGGGGGGGGGGGGGGGGGGGGGGGGGGGGGGGGGGGGGGGGGGGGGAGGGGGGGGGGGGGGGGGGGGGGGGGGGGGGGCGTGTTCCAACCGCTTGGCCCTCCCTTCCAATATGTTGCTGCCTGAGTCCATTATATGATGATTTTGAGTTTCTGCCTTCATTTATTGATGTAGGTGAGGGGGGGGGGGGGAGGGGGAGGGCTAGTGACACTCCCCGGGTGGGGTGAGGGTGGCGGAGGGGGGAGGGGTAGTGACACTCCGCGGGTGGGGTGGGGTGAGGGGGGGGGGGGCGTGCTTACACTCCCCGGGTGGGGTGGAATGACGGTGGAGGTGAGGATGAGAGGTCGGAGGGTGGTGAGAGTGAGGGGTGTGTGTGCTGAAACTCCCCGGGTGGGGTGGGGTGAGGGTGGGGTGAGGGTGTGGGTGGTTGGTATCCGGCATCCCTCTTATCGACAGCCCGGCCCAGCGCCCGACTGCAGCCCCCCCCCCCCCGACCCACACGACGAGTGGGGCGGCCTGGTGCCTCCCTGCTTCCCTTGATTGAGGCGTTTCTGATTGATTATGGGATGGCAGTTCACGCCCTCACAACACCAAATGCCATATCTGAACAGACAACCATGTGTTAATATTGTGCCTTGAAATTGAAGATGCCTTTATTGTGCTCCCCCCAGAGACACCATACCCGACTCAGTCACCTAACACTGAACCAATCAGTCCTAGTGACAAGCACCAAATTAGATAGCGACAAGAATCAATTGTGTAAGTCTTTGGATTGACTTCGCCAGGGATTGCATCGACGTTTTCTCACTTGAGATGCAGACGTTCTAACCGCTAGGCCCTCCCTTCCCAATATGTTACTGCATGAGTCCATTATTTGATGATTTTGAGTTTCTGCCTTCATTTATTGATGTAGGTTAACCATTATACTGTACTTTGCCTTAGCAAAAACATGTTTTCTGAGGTTACCTTTGGAGACTATTCTACTTGATCTAAGTTAGAAAATAATTACGTCTTACATAGATTAACTTTAGTGACATTCGAATTGTGTTTACTTGGGTTCTAAAATTGGAAATTTCAGCATAACTTAATTATTCCTGAGGTGCAATAAAACGCGGATCATTAGAATATATGACGAAATGCATTTCTTTTCATTCTAAGATACAGGTTACTGAAGGTCTTGGAAGGTGGACCTTCTGGCAATGCAAAACCGTTTGTTTGTCAGGCGTCTATGAACCTTGAGGTGCTGCTACCTGGTGTTTCAAAGTAAAACTAAGCAATAGCTCTAATACTAATTTTGTTTGTTTTACGTCCTAGCAACATCTAAGGTCATATCAGGATGGGTACCGACTTGTGACAGTGCGCACTCATGGCGATGTTATAGTACTGCCCCACTAGGAAACCAGGCCACCAGCACCATGACCTGATATCACACTAAGTCATATTATCCTGACACTGAGCTAACCACTCCTTGCGCTATCCTAATAATGTCGAGCACCAGGCTAGGAAGCGACAAGTATCAATTATTAAGCCATTGGTTTGACTCGACCAGGATTCGAACCCTAATACTAACGTTAAAGTTGCCTAGTCCGATCGTTTTGAGTTTCTGAAGGTTTCTGAGATAAATACACTAATAATAGCTTCTATTACATTGCCTCAGTAGCGTTTTCTATGTGGCGACAAATGCTAAATAAGTGCACCAATATCTAAAGTCCCCCCCCCCCACACTTTCTGGGTGTGTAAGCTGAAGCTATGACCCGGTGTCGCAGTTTCAGCTCCCTGTCAGTTTCAGCCGTGCGCATCGCTTCTGCGCATGCATCAAAATCGAACAGCATCATCACTAACCTTATAAATTTAATATAATGTTTTTGGTAAAGATGTTTTCTAAATGTGTACCAAGTGATTTGTTTCTAGGTGGTGTGCTTTTAGAGATATTTCACTTTTTCTGTATTTTCTGTATGAAGATTGCTCACGACCATTGACAATGCCTTGAGTTTGAGTCTATGCGCACGGCTGAAACTGTGCACTGCTGATACTGCGACACCGGCATGAATACACAGTGTACCACCACTTTAGCCACTCTTTGGGAACTTGTAGACATGAACTCGAATTGTGGTGTTCTCTGTGGTGGAGTGGTTAGAGTGTCTGACTTTTTTCTAGGTCAGATTCCTAATCTTAAGGTCAGTGGTTCGATTCCTCATGCCCCCATCTCTGCCAATTTGGATTTCCACCGCTGTGTATAACTTACAGCGACATCAATGGGCAGTTGCTCTCATATCATGTCTATGTGGTGTGGGAGGTAAAAAATCCCTTGCGTCGGTAAAAGTGTAGGCTCGGGCTTTCTATCGACAAACTGTCTAATGGTGAAAACAAGCCTATTCAGGCTTATCCATGATATGCAGTATAAATCTTCAACAACAACCCGCATTGATGGCCAAATGAGCTGAGCACATAATTCCACTCTGGTAGGTCGTGGGATTCAAACTATAACTATAAGTCAAGTCAAAACAATGACTTGAAAATGCATAGTTGTTACTACCTAGCCTGGCACTCAGAGCATTACTAGGACAGGGAAAGGAACGGTGGAATGAGGAAGAACAATTGTCCATGTTTTAAATATCCTCTGCTTAATCAATGAATATGAAAAGAAAACCAGAAAAAAAACCTGACAATTCTATTCTCCACTCGCATCAAAGCTTACTGTCACAAATGAACCGACACTTGCTGCTAGGGGGATTCCAGCAGGTTGAATGGTGCAATCCACAATTACCGGCCACCCCACAACACAGTCGCCCAGACACCCCTCCCCCACACCGCCTGCACACCCTACCACACCACACCTCCACCTCACCACCCCATCACATCACCATTCCACCGCTCTACCACCCTGCTACCCCACCATCAACCCACCACACATCCCCCCACTCACCATCCACATACCCCACCACACCGCCCCACCACCACACCACCCCACCCCACCACACCACCCCACCCCACCACACCACCACAACCCTCCATCCCTCCATCCCACCAACCCACCACACCGCCCCACCCCACCCCACCACCATGCCGACCCTCCATCCCACCAACCCGCCGCACCACCGCACCACCCCACCCCACCACACCGCCACCATGCCAACCCTCCATCCCACCAACCGCCACACTGCCCCACCCCACCCCACCACCCACCACCACCAACCCCCCACCCACCACCCCACCCACCCCCCCCCACCCCACCACCCCACCCCACCCCCCCACCCACCCACCCCCCACCCCCCCACCCCACCCACCACCCACCCCACCACCCCCCCACCCCCCACCCCCCCACCCCACCCCCCACCACCCACCCCCCCACCCCCCCCACCCCACCACCCCCACCCCCCACCCCACCCCACCCCCCACCCCACCCCACCCCCACACCACCACCCCCCCCCACCCACCCCCCACCCACCCAACCCCGCCACCACCCCCCACCACCCACCCCACCCCACCACCCACCCCCACCCCCACCCACCCACCCCCCGCCCCCACCCCACCCACACCCCCCACCACCCACCCCCACCCCACCCCCCCACCCCCACACCCCACCCACCCCACCCCCCACCCAACCCCCACCCCACCCCCACCCCCCACCCCACCCCACCACCACCCCCACCCCACCCACCACCCGCCCACCCCCCCACCACCCCACCCCACCACACCACCACCACCCACCCCCCACCCCACCACACCCCACCCACCACCCCACCACCCCACCCCTCACACCGCCCACCATGCCAACCCCCACCCACCACCCCGCCCCACCCCACCCCACCCACCCTGCCAACCCCCACCCACCACCCGCCCACCACCCACCACCCCACCCCACCACACCCCGCCCACCACCCACCCCCACCCCCCAACCCCCCACACCCCCCACCCCACCACCCACCCAACCCCCACCACCAACCCCCCACCACCCACCACCCCCACCCCACCCCACCCCCACCAGCCACCCCCCCACCCCACCAACCCCCGCACCACCCACCACCCCACCCCACACCACCCCACCACCAACCCCCACCCCACCACCCGCCACACCCCCCACCCCACCCCACCACCTGCCAACCCCCATCCCACCAACCCCGCCCCACCGCACCACCCCACCCCGACCACACCGCCACCATGCCAACCCTCCATCCCACCAACCCGCCCGCACCACCGCACCACCCCACCCCATCACACCCGCCACCATGCCAACCCTCCATCCCACCAACCCGCCACACCGCCCCCACCCCACCCCACCACCATGCCGACCCTCCATCCCACCAACCCGCACCGCCACCACCCCACCCCACCACACCACCACCATGCCAACCCTCCATCCCACCAACCCGCCGCACCACCGCACCACCCCACCCCATCACACCGCCACCATGCCAACCCTCCATCCCACCAACCCGCCCCACCACCCCACCCCACCCCACCACCATGCCAACCCTCCATCCCACCAACCCGCCGCACCACCGCACCACCCCACCCGACCACACCGCCACCATGCCAACCCTCCATCCCACCAACCCGCCACACCTCAGCTCCACCATCCCATCACACCACCCCACCACACGTCACCTGGCCAACCTTCCAACCCGCCACACCTCAGCCCCACCATCCCATCACACCACCATTCCACCTCTCTACCACTGCGCCACCCCGCCGCCCCTCCACACCGGCAGTCACGTGGTGCCAGGACGCCAGCCAACCAGAGCCATCGACCAGGCGGCGGTGAGATGTCCAACCCCAGCGCCGGCTTCCTTGCGCATGCGCACAACGTTCTATCAGCGGCAATCTCATGCGGCGCCTGTCACCTGTCACCTGTCATGGCTGCCTGCGTCGGACGGGACGCATGCGCCAAAGTCTGCAGTCGGGACTTCCTCTGGCGGCAATCCTGCATCAACAAGCGGCAGACAAGGCAACATCACAGGGGCCGGCCGGGACTGGCAGGCGGGCGGCGGGCGGCGGGCGGCGGGCGGCGGGCGGCGGGCGGCGGGCGGCGGGCGGCGGGCGGCGGGCGGCGGGGGCGGCGGCGGCGGGCGACGGGGACGGGAGTGGGCGGGGTGGGCGGGCGGGGGCGGGGGCGGCGGGCTGGGGCGGCGGGGCGGGGCGGGGGGGAGGGGGGGGGGGGGGGGGGGGGGCGAGCTCCGGACGCCGGGCGCCGGGCGACGGGAGGTGGGGTCAGGGTGTGGGCGGGCGGCGGGCGGCGGGCGGCGGGCGGCGGGCGGCGGGCGGCGGGCAGCGGGCGGCGGGGAACAGGGAACGGTGTACGGGGGGGGGGGGGGGGGGGGGGGGGGCGAGCTCCGGACGCCGGGCGCCGGGCGACGGGAGGTGGGGCCAGGGTGTGGGCGGGTTCAGGGGGACCGGCGGGAATATTGCCAGGCGCCCCCTAACGGAATCCGATAAAACTAAAGGTAGCACAATCCCCTTCCCCGAATTGAATCAGAAGGAGGGTGTCTTGGATAATCAGAGTGAATTAAAAAAAAGTAGACTTTATTGTATTTCTTCTTGTTTTTGTTGTTGTTTAATTTCAGAGTATCTGTTATATGTTCAGTTTTATGAAAACTGTTGTTGTTTCGACATAATTATAAAGATATATTGAACAAAAGATGCCAGTTTTGATATGGTCATGGGGTGGTTACCCTACTCGTGCCTAGAACCCATACAGTGTAATAAACTTAAATATCTACATGCACTTAGATGCATATCTGCGCTCTGTGCCGTATTGTGTGAATATAAATAAGGAATACTATCTAGCTATTCGATCGCTAATTATTATAGCCAACATTCAAATACTACCCTCACTATGTCAAAATATTGTATCAGTGGACTGCAGACTAAAAAGTCCTACCGGTGGCGACATTGCTGTCAGTTGTCCTCACTAACAGTAACACTGATCTGTCATCATCATAGGATTACATAGTAAAGAAGACAGAATACATGATAGTGGGTAAGAGTTACAATATCTGGCTAGAAGAACTAACGCCCCTTGCCTAAATAAACACAAAATGGCAGTACAGTGAATACAGATCGGGAGGCAGTTAACACGTGAACAGACAGGTGGCGCCCCCAATGGATCTGAGGTTGACTAGGCTGGAGCAGTAGATTACTAGATTAAGGCATCTCCAGTAGATGACTGAGGGAGGAGTAAGGGCTGAGGAGCAGATGGAAGTTACCGGCCTTATTATATACGGATAATGGCTTATACAGCATATACTATAGCTACATTTTGAGGCTTTCGATATTGCCATTTGCTAGTGCAGGAATAAGAACTAAGGCCAGTAGATTAATGTTCGAATAACTTCAGAAGAGGAAGACTTAATCACATCGCACAGAATTAAACGGGGGCCAATATCAATATCAAAGTTTCTTTGTGTCTTCAAAGAAAGGAACGTTTCCTTGATGAATCTTGATGGATAAGTTGTTTGGTTGTTGGAGATTTACGTCATGGCAACATCTAAGGTCATATCAGGGCAGGTATCGACGTGTGACAGTGTACACTCATGGCAACTTTATAGTGCTGCCCCTCTAGTAATTCAAGCCACTGGCACCATGACCTGATATCCCACTCAGTCACATTATCCTGACTCTGAGCTAACCAATCCTTGTCATATCCTATTACTGCTCAGCTTCAGGCTAGGAAGCAATACGTGTCTGTTTTATAAGTCATTGGTTTGACTCGACCGGAAACCGAACTCCCGACCTTCCGCACGCAATTCCCGCACTCTACCGATTGGGCCACCGAGTCCGGTGGGTGACAAATTAGTAGTAAGAGAAGTTTGTGTGCTTGTTGATCTGGGTGTTTCTGGATGCATCGGTTTGTGCCATATCCCGGTGCCTGTGTATTAATTATCTGTGGACGAACGTGGCGTGTGTGGGTGTGGGTGTGGGTGTGGGTGTGGGTGTGGGTGTGGGTGTGGGTGTGGGTGTTGGTGTTGGTGTGTGTGTGTGTGGGTGTGATTGTGGGTGTGAATGGATCGCGTAGGTGTGAACAAATTTGTGACGGTATAAGTGTTTATTGTGTGTGTGCGTATATGTGTGTGGGGAGGGGGGGGGGGTCTGTATTTGCGTGTATGCGTGACTACAGTGGATAATAGATGATTTCTACCATCGATCCGCCCTCTGACGGCAGCGGTAAGCACTAATGTTGCGGGCAGCAGTAACTCACTGTGCAGCATGTTCTGTGGAAAAGGTCTTATAGTTGATTTCCACCACCGACCCGCCTTCTGACGGCAGTGACAAGAGGAGCATGGGGGGAGAGGAGAGGGGAGGGAGAGTGAGGAGGGGGGAGGGACAGGGGGAGTGAGAGTGAAGAGGGTGGAGGGACAGAGAGAAAGGTGAGGGAGAGGAGAGGGGAGTGAGAGTGAGGAGGATGGAGGGACAGGGAGAGGGGAGTGAGAGTGAGGAGGATGGAGGGACATAGAGAGAGGTGAGGGAGAGGAGAGGGGTGTGAGAGTGGGGAGGATGGAGGGACAGGGAGAGGGGAGTGACAGTGAGGAGGGTGGAAGGACAGGGAGAGATGGGAGCGAGAGGGGAGGGAGAGTGAGGAGGATGGAAGGACAGGGAGAGGGGAATGAGAGTGAAGAGGGTGGAGGGACAGCGAGAGATGGGAGGGAGAGAAGAGGGGAGGGAGAGTGAGGAGGTTGGAGGGAGAGGAGACAGGAGTGAGCATAAGGACGGTGGAGGGAGAGGAGAGGGGAGTGAGAGTGAGGATGCTGGAGGGAGAGGAGAGGGGAGTGAGAGTGAGGAGGGTGGAGGGACAGGGAGAGGGGAGTGAGAGTGAGGAGGATGGAAGGTCAGGGAGAGGAGAGTGAGAGTGAGGATGGTGGAGGGTGGAGGGAGAGGAGAGGGGAGTCAGAGTGAGGAGGGTGGAGGGACAGGGAGAGGGGAGTGAGAGTGAGGAGGATGGAGGGTCAGTGAGAGGAGAGTGAGAGTGAGGAGGGTGGAGGGTGAGGAGAGGAGAGTGACAGTGAGAGTGAGGAGGGTGGAGGGTGGAGGGAGAGGAGAGTGGAGTCAGAGTGAGGAGGGTGGAGGGAGAGATGGCGTGGATACGAGTAAATTGGCGGGAGTGGATAGAGGAACAGTGGGTGATAGGGGAAGGAGAGGTAGCGGGAGTGAAGATGCAGAAGTGGGAAGGGCGAGGGGCAGGAGAGTGAGTGAAGGAGAGTTGTGAGAAGAGAGGGGAGGAGGGGGGAGGAGGGGGGAGTAGGGAGTAGGGAGGTGGCTGTTGGGGAGGGGCCGTGGGTGGGGGGGGGGGGAGGCGGGGGGCGGAGGCGGGAAGGCATCTCGATGGCGCCGCCATCACCCTCCCGGATTATGTAGGCGGCACACCCGGCCGATACAGCCGCCGGATTAATTTGCATCCACCCCGCCTTGCCCCCGGCCCGCCCTGCTTCATGTCGCCCTGTCGCCGGTGTGGCGTTTTCAGCCGTGTGCCGTTTTCAGCCGTGTGCATAGACTCAAACTCAAAGCTTTGTCAATGGTCGTGAGTCACTAACCTTATAAATTTATTATAATGTTTTTGGCAAGGATGTTTTCTATATGTGTACCAAGCGATTTGTTTCTAGGTCGTGTGGTTTTAGAGATATTTCACTTTTCCTGGATTTTCTGTATGAAGATTGCTCACCACCATTGACAATGGCTTGAGTTTGACGGTACGCGCAGTGCACAACATTAGTTTTATTCAAAATTAATAGAAATCAAGAACACTAACCTTATAAATGTAATATAATCTGTTTGGTAAAGATGTTTTCTATATGTGTACCAACCGATTTGTTAATAGGTGGTGTGGTTTTAGAGATATTTCACTTTTTCTGTATTTTCTGTATGAAGATTGCTCACGACCATTGACAATGCCTTGCGTTTGAGTCTATGCACACGGCTGAAAACGGCACACGACTGAAAATGCCACACCGGCCTGCCCCCGCTTCGTCCCCACCCGTGCCTGCCCCGCCCCTTTCCACCCCATTCCATCCCCGCCCCACCCCCGCCCCACCCCATCCCCGCTGCGTCCTTTTGAAGGAAGTTTCATCTTCCAGCCGCCGCCGATGCCGCTAAAACAGTGGCGCCACCCGGGGTGCCCCCGAGCAGACGACAATCAAACCCATTGTGTATGAGCCTGTGAGTGGAGAGCTCTGACGCCAGGGGGCACGTCACGGGCCGCTTAAAGATCCGCTTAACCCGTTTCAACACGCCTCCTCCACACGAGGTACACAATATCAATATCGCCGTCTCGGGGTAGATATGATAGAGACTTATAAGATTATAACTGGAATCTATGACAGTGATGTCACAATGGGTTTGTTCAACCTTAGAGTAGACAGCAACACCAGAGGCCAGCGGTATCGAGATCTTCAATGAGAGGCCCAGACTTGATGGTACTCTGCAGCCAAGGGCCTGCCGGGTACAGGCTAGGGTCACCTGACTCGTACCCGGATCTAAACCTATAAATAAGGGTGCAGGTCGCGTGCTCGCTCTCTCTCACCACCACCACCAGCCAACCCAGACTATGTACATGTGCCTGTAGCAACTTTAGTTTGGATTAAACCATGTGAGTACAATAGTGTGTCTTCTTGTGTGATATTTCAGTTACTGAGCCCAACAAGTGATTTTGGAAGTCGATAGTTGATATATCTAAAGAATATGTGTAGAAGTTCTGTGACAACTATTTCAATTTAATCTAACAACATAGACTTTAATACCATCAATTGTTCTGAGATACACAAACTTTTCATTGAGGTCAGGAAACACTAAGTTTTTTATTTTTAATGATAGATTCATGGAATATTCTTCCAGACCAAGTGCTTGAATCACTGGCAGTGGAAGCATTTAAGAGAGGACTGGTTACTCATTGGAGAGGACACCCACAATTATACACATATGACTTCAGGGCTCTAATCCACAGCCATTTGTTTGCCCCAAAAAAGTAGATCTTTTGATATAACAAGATGGCATTAGAGACCTAGATCAGCCAGAAGAGGATCTGTAAGATAATCTGTAAGGTACTTGTGTAAAGGTATCGTCACATAACACACACAACCAATCACAATAGAGATTTACCTTATTATAAATAATCCAGGGAACCCTGGTATCAAATTGCGATATTTCAGTCACAAGATGGACTACATAGACGAGAGTGGTATCAACGTGGAGCTTATTACCAGAGGAATAAGTCATGTGTCTAGTTGCTACTTAATAGCATATTTGCTGTGATGGGTCACGCATAAGACTACCATAGGGCCAATCTTATACCGGAACAATGCTGCCTCTCCTGAATGAGAGGAGGGGGACGTGGCTCAGGTGGTAGCGTGTCCACTTGTGAAGGTGTCGGTCATCCTATCGATCCTGCGCAGTGGACCCATTTGCAGTTTGGGCTATTTTCCGTTCCAACCAGTGGGTCCACAACTGGTTTGTCCAAGGTTGTGGTATGTGCTGTCCTGTTTGTGGGAAAGTGCATACAAAAAACACCCTTGCTGCTTATCAGAAAGAGTAGCCAATGTGGCGGCATCACGTTTCTTCCAAAGAAATATGTCAGTATGACCATATGTTTGACGTCCAATAGCCGATGATAAAATTCACTCTGCTCTACAGACGTCACTAAATAAAACAAACTTTCCTGGCATGAGATTGCCATCTAGCATTTACCCAGTGTACACTACCTAGGGTTAATCACAAGTGACACTTGGCTTAGCATTGAGCAAGTGTAGTGCTAACCTAAGCATTACTTGTGATTAACAACCACTAACCATGTACCCCGTTAGGCCTAGCCTTCCTTAAAGTTACATAGTCCGATGGTTTTGAGTTTCAGAAATTTTCTGAGATAAATACATTAGGTAGATCGTTATAATGTACCTCACTTTAGCTTGAAGTAACTTTTATTTTAAGTGGCTAACTTTTGAGATATTTGAAATTCAACCATGCAACATTAATTTTGGCAAGCCTGCCAAAACTCTGACACCATAGCATTCTGCAGTGACATGATCTCTTCAATTGCCTCAGTATTCCCTTCTGTGGGGCAACACATGTTTAATAAGTGCATCAGTATCTAAGCTAGATATGTAGAATCAAATTTAGGTCATTGTTTCGGTTTTGAAAATTTGATGATTTCATCGGACTATGTAGCTTTAACTAAAAGCAGTTGAGGGTCTAATCTGATGAATCAAGTGTGGTATATATAAAGTGTTGGATTTTACCCGAACTGGCCTCAACTCACAACGCACACCTCAGCGTCATAACTCACGTAGCAATGTGTCACCAACCATTGCGAATTGTTAGGCATCTGCGAGGATGAGGGGAGGGCTGATTTATTTTGACGAGGGACTGGTGTATTTTTTCCCCCCAAGGGTAGTTTTATCTTCCAGCATGAGTGAGGTTTACCGCATCAGTTAGGGATGAGCATGAAGCGGTGATGGCAAAACATAGAATAATCGGTACAATAACATTATAAAAAATAATTATTTAAAAAAAGAAATTAATAATAAATAATGTTTTTTAAATAATTCCCTTCCGTGCCTTTATACTCACATGTTACATTATGCATCACATATTATTATGCCCTGACAGGTTCATTCTAGGATATTATTTTCGGGGGACAATTTTATCCCGCTACACCGGAAGTGTGTCTTACTGGGGTTTTTCTCTCTCTGAAACGGCTATAAACTAGATAGTCCCTGAATGTCTGCCGTAATATACCAAATAACTGTCAGGGTCAATTTGCTCCATCTGGGTTTGGAGCTTAAATAATGTAGTAGTATGCACCGACCTCTCAGGCAAGGAGTCACAAAGACAGGTAGGCGAGGGCACGGTGATTGCATTAGGGAGCATAGATGGTGTAATGGTTAGCATACTAGCCCTGGAATGGCAAGGCGTGGGTTTGCAGTTGGGTATGCAGGTATTGTAGGTATTGCAATACCTCAGTGAGTTTGACGCCCCTGCCCTGCAGAGTTGTAAACCACTGCCTTGTGGTACAGGTTCTTGACAGAACCGAAGGCTAAGGGAGCAAACCCTAAACAGATAACCATGTCACTGTGGCAGCATTAAGGGCGGTTGATGTATGGAACTCCCAACATCTCCCGACCAGTCACTGCAGGGACAAATAATTTTGCGCCTGTCTGGACATGTTCTTGCTGGTGTGAAACCTCTATTTGCTCCCCGAGAGAGTGCCGCTGGTAACTTGCAAAAGCCAGCAGCACTTCAACACTTTTGCAGGCAGCTTTCATGAAATGTACAACAGCACAAGAGAGCGGCAGTCAAGTAATGAAAGCAGTCTTTGTCGCATCACGATGGACAGCATGATGATGATGATGATGATGATGGGTTTGCATCCTGGCTAATTGTTTGGACACTAACCCCCAGAATAGCAATAAGTGTGGGTTTGGATCCTGGACAACAATTCCCATTTGCATCCTATTTGCATCAGCTTTCCCATGACGGTGGTGCCGTGACCAGGATCATGTCCAAGCAGAACCTGTCTGATGTATGTATATGTCAGTATGTATATGTCAGTGCATTGCCTGTATGTATGCAGTTGTAATCATTAAAATGACTAACGGATGTAAACCATTGAAAAGAGTTACAATTCCAGGGGGGAAGAATGGAGCAATCTGCATTGACCTCTCAGGCAAGCAGCCACATAGAAATGTAAGCCTCGGTAAGGTGAGTTGAATCATGGAGCATATGAGCCTGTCTCAAAAGGTGATAACTCTTCTTTTTTTTGTCCATTGTAACGATTGACACAAAACAGCAGAGAAACGGTTACACTGAAAACACAAGGACATTTGCTTCAAATCAATATGTATTCTATTCGGATTATGAAACACCATGTAAAAAAAAATCAGTTTATTCTGAGCAAATGCATAGGCAGATAGTATGTTGATCATTACAATGGACAAATTTTGGTCCCATATTGCTTAGCACCTTTTGAGACAGTCTCATATGTTATATATAATGGTTAATGACAATAGCCCCAGAATGGCAAGAAGGATGGGTTCGAAACCGGCCCATTTATATCACCCCGACAACAATATCCTTACTTTGTTAGCTCAAGCATAAACATAATTCAGGGCAGGGCACAGAAATAGAATGGAGTATAGGGCATAGGAAAAATGGCTCAAATTCATAATTATCCAGAGAAAAAGTAAAAAATATCCTCACTGGATTTATGGTATTTTCGTATAGCAATAAATAATTTTGCTAATAATAATGCTTTATAGTGCGCTCAGCAGTGGCAGGTTCTGTTATATTGAGGTAATAATCCTTCCTTGCAACAAAGTTATATCAAAGTTATGTGTAATTATAAAGGTGCAGTAGTTTATGCGAATATTATATAAACGGAGTCGCTTAACTATTGCGTGTTGATTGTTCTGGTATGTTCTAATGTGCGGTTGTAGCAGCATGGAGCACAGTTGGCTGTGCAGGCAAGCAGGCAAGCTGTAATCTTGTTAGCAGGCCCTGCCTACAATACCACCGGTTGGTCACTTCATCTTGGAATTTTCTTAAATAAAAGATGTGGGGTTGTGTCTAGCCAGAGCCTAATACTCACTCCATATGCACTATTTATTGCCTTGTCTTTTCTTTTCATGTAGTTCAGATAAAATATAGAATCAAATCTAGGTCAGTCCTTATCAGACGGGATGGCCGAATGAGTTAGAGCGTCCGATGCCTAAAAATATTTGGGGAATCTCAAGGAAACCCAGGAATAAATCCTAATGATGTAAGTGGCTCCTGCCAAACATCTCTCCATTCAGCAACAGGAGGCATTACAAAGAACAATGGCGGCATTGTTCAGACGATGTTACAACGCATTGTAATTAACCTGTAAATCAGTTAATATTCAATAAAAGGTTTTAAAAACTTGATGTATGTGAATGCTAACATGAAATATACCAACGTATCCATTCAAAAACGATACTAACCTGGTTGGTTAAGTAGTTAATGTAGAAAACTGCCGGAGCTACTCAACAAATGTCCTACCGTTGTGAGTAGATTATGCTAATTGGATGTGCTTCCTTCTCCCTGGACTACAAGTAGCCAGAGTGTAGTACCGAGGTAAAATATATATACATATAAAGGGTTCAGGTGCAAAAACCGACAACCACCGTCCGAAGCGAAGTTAAACAATGGCTACCATATTGTTAATTCCTTCCATAACAATTAGATAATAGAAAAGGAGACAAGTCAGATTAGTATGGATCGAGCCTATAACTCTGGCTGGCCCTTAAGACCTACCTTTAATTTTATTGAACTAAATAGTTGACGAAATGGGCCATTAGTAGATGGGTGAGGCGCCACCAGGAGGAAAGGAGGGGAATTAGGGGAGCTGCTTGAAAGCAGGTCTCCCGGTCTCCAGGCCGCACCCTAACCTCCAGTAACCCAAGAAGAAAGGAACATATCAAAAGGAAGGTTTCAGGAGTAATATCGGAAATAAGAACAATAAAAGACAGGAGCATTACATACATAATAATATTTGCATAAGTACTTTATGCCTAACGTTTTAGCTGAGGGTGCCATCATTCCCATTATCAAATCCATTTGTTCACAGAAGCTGCCACATCCCCTATATATAATACCCTACTCAATACGAATTTGATAGACTTTAACTGGAAAGCAAAACACTAAATTCAATTTGACAGAAAGCAACTTAAATCGATGTGTCAGTTTTGCCACCTGAACACTTCAGTTATAGTACATGTATCCAAAACCATGCTTTCTGGGGTAATACTAATAGCCGCGCATCTGAGGACGTCGACTGAAATTCCGTGGTCCTTTAAATAATGCCGGTTTGAGTCTATTTTCACTCCACTACAAATGCTGCATTAACCAGCGCCTCTCGCCCGTAATGAACACTGTGGTGTTCTCATCCTAGCCCTGCAGATCAACCCAACACGCGCCGGGCGTAAGAGGCCCCGCGTCAGCGCGCAACAGGGTAAGGTTCACACATTGAACAGCTCTGAGCAGTTGGGAGCAGCTCTGAGCTGTTCGGAACAGCGTTATGCAGCTCTGAGCAGCTCTGAGCAGTTGGGATCAGCTCGGAGTAGTTCGGCGAAGCTCTGAGCAGTTGGGAGCAGCTCGGAGCTGTTCGGAACAGTGATGTCCTGTTTGGAACAGTTGGGAGCAGGTCTGGGCAGCTCCGGGCCGTTCGGAGCAGCTCCGAGCAGTTCCGAGCAGCTACGAGAAGCTCTCAGCGCAAAGTGGTTTCAAAGTGGATGGATTGAATAGGATGGTCACATCAGCCCTCACCCCACCATACACATCTCCCACTCACCCTCACCCACCCACAAACCACCCCAGCTCCCACACAATCCCAACTCCTCCAACCCCTGCACCCAACCCGACCCTCTCCCTGTCTGCAATCCTGTGGTTGGAGTCGCTGGTGACCTGTGCAGTGTCCGCCCGGCCACGGCTCAAGAGCGCATTATTGACCTCGGCGGGTTGTCTCCCACATCCACCCCCACACTCCCACCTCACATCCCCCACCCCCAACCACCACACAAACAGCATATCCCCCTCCCCTCCCCCGCCACCCCCCGCACACACATCCCCATTCCGTTCATCGCCTCCTCTGCCCAATGATATGCGAATCGATAGGCAGTACTTGAAGGGAGCCCCCACCCCCACCCACCTAACCCACTCCCACCGCCAGTCAAAACCCCCACCCCCACCCACCTAGCCCACTCCAAACCCACTCACCACACCCCCACCCCGACCCCCACCTATATCCACCCACTCAGCTAACCCATTCACCGCACACTCACAATCCCCAACCCACCCATCCAACCCACTCTAACTTACCCAACCCACCTCCACCCATCCCCCACACGACCACCCTCCCCACTTCCTCCTCCCCCCCCCCCCCCCCCCACCCCCACACTCAACACGAAGCAGACACGGTACTTACCGCCGGTGCCACCACCGTTGGGCGAGAAACAAATTTGCGTAAATTAGGATGAAGGGGGTGTTTGGAGTAATGTGATCACTGGGAGTACCCCCCCCCCCCGACCCCCAATCCCAGCACCACACACATGCGCGCATACAAACGCACACTTCTTCTGTCGCATGCGCATGCGCGTCACGTGGTACACAGTCACAACTCAGAAAGAGACGCAATATATCACACTGGTGCATTGTCAGTCATTTGAATAGTGTATAGTGAGCTGCACTCACCTCCCCGCGTGAAATACTTCACATACACGTCGCCGAGAGTAAGGTGATGGATAGCATAAGAGTGACTAGATAGTCTGATTCGGAAAAGGGTGACAGTTTTGTTTGTTGTGTGTTGGGGGTTTAAATCCTGGCAGCATTTTAGGTCATATCAGGATGGGAACTGACTTCTGTAGAGTGCATTCATGGTGACTTTATTGTGTTGTCCCACTTGGAGACCAGGCTCCTGGCAACTAGACCCAATTTCCCACATTATCCTGATACTGAACTAACCAGTCATTGTCCTATCCTAATAATGCCAAGTGCCAGGCTAGATAGCGACAAGAATCAATATTGTAAGTCATCGGTTTGACAATATTCTAAGTCATCGGACTGGGATTCGAATTCCCTACCTTCTGATATGGGAAGCCTGTGCTCTAACAAATTCTGTACACGGTAGCCGAATCGCTAGAGCTCAGGCTTCCCGTGCAGAAGGTTGGGAGTTCGATTCCTGGTCGAGTCAAACCAATGACTTATAAAATTGATACATGTCACTTCCTACCTTGGCACTCTGCATTAATAGATTAGGGCAAGGACTGGTCAGCTCAGTGTCAGGATAATGTGACTGCGTTGGTCATGGTGCCAGCGGCCTGGTATCCCAGTGGCAAAGGACTATAAAGTCACCATGAGTGCATACTGGCACAAGTCGGTACCCGTCCTGATATGACCTTAGATGTTGCCAGGACGTAAAACTCCAACAACAAACCAATTTACCAATTCGGCCACTGCGTCCGGTTAAGGAGGGACATGGATGCCGGAGTGAGGGTGAAAGTCTTTATTCTAAGCAGAGGCTCCAAGCCCCTGAAGGATAGGGTCAGGGTGGAAAGGACAGGTTAATGTGGAACAGGAGAGTAAATATCGTAGACGGGTGGGTGGGTGGGTGGCTAAAGTCGGTGTTTCTCGCTCGGCAGCAAGAGAAAGAGTGCTGGTGCCGGCAGCCATCGAGTGGGAGGTTCGGGCAGGCAAAGATAGGTGGCGCCTCAACGGAGGATGCTGATTGCTGGACGTGGGGTCATGAACCAAGAGTCCTGAATTCACAAATGGCTAGAAGACCAGTACTTTGGCGCTAACAAAAGAGTTGGGTCATTCTCTAAAACTGGGCACAAAAGTGTGACATGGAAATCAAAAGTGAAAACCTTATAAATAATAGCAAAAATCCTCCCAAATAATAGCCTAATCCAATGTCCTATGAAGGTTTGCATGTTGTGCATATGTCAGAGTTGAAAGAAATTAGTTTCACTTTTTGAATTAGATCTTATACAAATTGAGCAATACATTAATATCACTTGTGTAACATGAAAATCAAAGACACATCCAGAACTTCATTTTAACATATACAACATAATCAAACAATATTTTATTGATTACTGTTAAGCAGACAAGGTTACAAGATACAAGTTGAAAAATAACTTGAAAAAAGGTTTGGCTATATGTATGGTGTCAATGTGTAAATTTTCACATTTTCACCCTGGCGCAAAATCATACAATTATAATTTTGATATATTTTGTGGGATAAATTCAATACATGTAGAACTGCTAACATACCTAATACACAGAGGCTACACTAATTATTTGACTTGCTATCAATAAAACAAAGACTGAATTATCAGCATCGTAACGTGGAGACCAAATATCTGGTGCCCAGTTTTGGAGAATGACCCACTTATTCAGCAGAATAAACATATTTACCACCAACAAATACAAATAAATAAATAAAAGAGTGCGTGGTGGAGGTTTTGAAGCATCTCGTTCCCTTGGAAATCAGCCGCAATTCTGACGAATGGTTAGCATGCAATCCTCGTAATGGCATAAGTATGGTTCAGTGTCAGGATAATGTGACTGAGTGGGATATTATCAGGTCATGGTTCTGGTGGTCTGGTCTCCCAGTGGGGCAGCACTATAAAGTCGCTATGAGTCATTCCCCGTCCTGATATGACCTTAGGTGCAATGCTTCCATTGATTTGCAAAAATACCCACCACCTTAGGTTCTATTAAATTGGGTTTGTATTTCCTGCTATGCAGCAACAAATGGTTAATAAGTACACTACTAACTATAGTTGTAATTTACAGTATTAAATATGAGTAAAGACTTGGTTTCGAAAATATAATGCTTTCAAGACACTGTGCAGCTTTAATACAGAATACTTTATTAATGGATATCGTATCCACGTGGAATAGAGAAAAAAACACACAAACAATTCCAATTTACGATACTAGTAATTGAAACATGTAATTCCCTTACAAGGCTGTGTTATTTTGGGGTGTTTTTCCAACCTGACCTATTTAATCAATATTAAGCACTCCACTGAATAAATAAATTTTACAAAAACCAAAAATGCTTTCAAGTGAGATAATAGGACTGTCGTTACCTGATAGCTCAGCAGGTGGCGCCATTGTGTATTTGGATGAATCAGTAAATCACCAGGGAGAAGGCGCCGTTGTAAAGGCGGCAGCCATGATGGGCAAGCGTCAGCTGCAGCTTAGTTAAAAGTCCCGTCACGTGTCTTTACCATGTATTTTGCTACTTTCCAAGACTGTGATTATTCCTCGGCCTACGTCACTCCAACAGTTGAGGAGGACCATTATGGCTGAATGACAGTCATGGCAACAGCTTCACAACGAAGGCCATGGTTGGAACCTAAATCATTGTTTCAAACTAAATAAATTACTTGCCATGGAGATAACAAAAAAAGGCGGAAATTGACGGCTAAGGACAGTAGAATGTTCTTCACCGGTAGTGTGTCCTGACTAATTAGAGGAATGGATCTAGGATAGAACAAAGAGAGAACTGGATGAAATTTGACTTCCAGGATTTTTCTGCGATTCCCTGACAGTGCTAAGCTTATGAGAAAGTTTCCAGGTTTCCGAATTTATTGCAGTTGTATGCTCCAGTGGTATGCTGCTTGTTTGTTTGTTTGTTGTTGTTTTCACGTCCTAGCAACATCTAAGGTCATATCAGGACAGGTACCGACTTGTGACAGTGCGCATTCATGGCAACTTTATAGTGCTGTCCCACTGGTATACCAGGCCACCAGCACCATGACCTGATATCCCACTCAGTCACATTATCCTGACACTGAGCCAACCAGTCCTTGCCATATCCTAATAATGCTGAGCGCCTGGCTAAGAAGTGACAAGTATCAATTTTTAAGTCATTGGTTTGACTCGACCAGGGTTCGATCTGCTGGTATGCTCGAAAATTGCAGGTATAGCAATACCTCAGGGAGTTTGATGCCCCTGCCCTGCAGAGTTGTGGTAGAGGTTCTTGACAGAACCGAAGGCTAAGGGAGCAAACCCGAAACAGAAAACCATGTCACTGTGGCAGCATTAAGGGCGGTTGATGTATGGAACTCCCACTTTTGCAGCCAGCTTTCATGAAATGTAAGGATACCATCAAGAGAAACCTGAAGGTGAGAGACATTAAGACCGACTCATGGACGCAACTCTCACAGCAGAGAACTAAATGGAGAGCGGCAGTCAAGTAATGAAAGCAGTCTTTGTCGCATTGCGACCGACAGCATGATGATGATGAGTCCGATGACAGTTTCGAATTTTCGAAACTACATCATCGATTTAAAATGATCCTACATATCCAAGTTAGATCCTGATGCACTCATTTAGCATTTATTGCTGCACAGAAAGGTCTAAGTTAAATTAATAGAACCTACTACTGCTGAAATCTATGGTGTCCGACTTTTGATGTGCACACCAAAATGACTTTGGCATGTTTTGCCTTTAAACATCGTGCTATATAAATACATTATATTAATATTATTAATGGAGTGCTAGTAGTGTGTCGTCCACCGAATGCTACTATCGCACAAACTGCTGATGGCAGCGGCCTGGGCGACTTGGGTTTGCACGCAGTGAGGCAAACCCACCGTGAGCAGCCGCTGAGATGGCGTGAGCACCACAATACTATCATTCCCGTTGGAAATTTTGACTATAAGAAATAAATGGTAGGATAGAAATGTTGGCCAGCCAGAGTTAACGTTCTCAACCAAATAATTGTGTCTGTGTTATGTATTATGGAGTGTCAAATAATACAAACGTTTGCAGTTTAAAATAAAAGTTCAGAATATAGTAACATAGATTATAACTATGAACATAACATAGTTCAGATAAACAGAAATATGGCAGAAATTCGATACCGTTGGCCTGTGCAACTTCAATAACGACCGGATATTAACTGATGCCCTTGTGTCTGCGCACGTATAGGACAGATAAAGGGCACGTCATCAAGAAGGGGGCAACATAGTGATCCTGGCGGAAGTGTGTGCTATTGGACATCCGATTGGTTTTATTGGGGATTTGCGTCCTAGCAACACCTAAGGACAGATGACGAACTTGGAACAGCACGACTTAATAGTGTTTCCCTTCTGTGGTAGCATACCACCCGCGCCACAATGATACTATATATCACCACCGGTATCATCTTGGGATAGTGCATGTGGCTGTGATGTGTGGTTGTCTTGTTGTTTTCTGTGTGCGTTTTGATAGATATTTGCCCTGTTTATTTTTGGGATGTTCTTGTTATTGTTGTTGTGTTCTTGTGTTTTGTGTGGGGTTTTTTGTTTTTGTTTTTCGGGGGGTGGGGGGGTGTTGTGAGAAGGGCTTCCAAACCAGGGTTATCCACAGATCCAGCCCTGTTAGTGACGCACATGTAAATCTTGTCAGAATCGATCAAGACAAAGTCTCACCTTATGGAGATATGAATGTACTTGTTTAATTGTTTTACTGACTTATGACTGTGCACACTCTTGGTGACGTTATCGTGTTGTCCCACTGGGAGACCTACACCACACTTACACTTCGCCTACACCACACCACCAGCACTACAGTCACCAACACAATGACCACCTATCCAACTCAGACATATTATCCTGCTACTGAGCAAACCAGTCCTTGTTATAACCTATTAATGCCGAGCACCGTCTTTAGGTAGCGACAAGTATCAAGATTGACCTGACCAGGGTTCGAACCCACGACCTCCGCACGGGAGCCAGTCGAAGCTCTTAGCGATTCACTGGTCACATAGCTATTCACACTTTTCACGGGTGACCTAATAAGGCATCAGAACGAGGCTGAGTACGCATCGGTATTGGAAATGGTCATAAGACACTGCTGGGTGCCTATGTGTATGAACTACTACAGAAATTAAGGGGGTAAAATTTGAAGATATTTACTTTTGAAACAATCATATTCATTTTTGATACCTTTGTTCTATTTATTGGTCAATTTTCATGAAGATTGAATGATGATCAGATGCATTTCAGTAGGCAATGTCAACAAAGTCGCTCGCCCTGGTTGCCAATGTTTTCTTAAATTCAAAATTGCATAACTTTCTTAATATATATATATTTTTCAAATATATTTGAGCCCTTTTAAAGCTTTTATTAATTTGTAATTACTAAAATTAGTTGTTAAACTGTGTTACACAGATAACTATGCTGACAGTGCTGCATGGTACATGATACCACTATAACTATGCAGACTAGAAATTGACAGTCACATTGTAGTTAAAGAATGGGAAAATCACCATACAAGGGTCACCTAATCTTAGTGAAAATTGGCCAACAGATAGAAAACAGGTATGTGAAATGAATATGGTAGTCTAAAAAATGAATACCCTCAAATTTTAGTGATTTTGAGAGGTATTGCTCGACGAAAATCTATTCACATCGCTTTTCATACAGCGGCACCTCGCAGATGCATACGTGGCCTCTGTATGGTTTCAACATGGCCGCGGCGTGAATAGCGTCAATTGGAACTTGTAGGGGTTCGGGGAAGCAGGTTGGAAGAGATATGTGCTATATTACAACTTGAATAACGGCAGACGACAATCCATGGCCGAAGGTTCCTGCTTAGCTCACTTAGTGTTGCAGCGCTCTCCATACACAGCGTTGGTAGTTAGTAAATTCAGTGAACATCGTGGTGGTTCAGCAACCAAGCCTCCGCTTGGAGTGCACTCCGTCAACAATGGGTTCACTACCTAGCTGGCGTTCGGCATTACTAGGATAGGGCAGGGAGCATTGGAATGAGGAAGACCAATTTGCAAAGTCCCTGATGAATACAAGGACCAGGACCGGATCTGTCAAATAGTCCGCAATTGAAATTTTCCCTACTTAATCAAACAATGTACCCCTCCAATATATATATATATCTATAAATATAAATATATTTATATTTATATATATATATATCTAATTATTTATATATAAATATATTATGAATAAAAAACATAATGATGGAAATAAGATTTTTTAATGACTAACAAATTAATTAATTGTTTTATAAAAATAATTAATTAACAAATTTCGCTAGAAGATAAAAACCCAACTAACAAACAACACCTACCCCTACAGCTACATCACCCTTACACCTCACCTACAAAGCATACAATCCGAGGTGTTCTTGGTTGTTTTCTTTAACCACATACCGACAGGATGTCCAAATGAGTTGATCGTCCGTCTCCCGGTTTGGTAGATCGCGAGATTCAAACCATAGGTTTGAACCCTGGTCGAATCAAACCAATGACTTAAAAATTTACACTTGTCAGTTCCTAACCAGGCACTCGGCATTATTAGGATAGGGCAAGGACTGGTTGGTTTAGTATCAGAATAATGTGACTGAGTGGGATATCCGGTCATAGTGCTGGCGGTCGGGTCTCCCAGTAGGCCAGGACTATAAAGTTGCTATGAGTATGCACTGTCACAAGGCGGTACCCATCCTGATATGACCTTAGATGTTATTTCGTTTTTGGAGTTTTACGTGCTGGCAACATCTAAGGTGATATCAGGACGGGACCTTAGATGCTGCCAAGACGCAAAACTCCAACAACCAACCAACATTTTTAACCATATCTACACCCGCGCCATCATGAACCGGTAGGGGGCCCACTATGGTGACGGCTTTGACACGTAGGTGTCAGCCATGGTGGATTACAGCATAGAAATGGCGCGCTACGCCCGTTTAATCATGGCAACAGAAGACATTGGGGCCGTCCCCCGGTGTGTCATTTCCGCGCCTGGGAATCACGTGTCCCACTTCTAGTATTTGACTTATCGGTGCCACAACAAATCACACACTAAAAGAAAATAAGAGTTGAAAAGTCTGTCTAGAAGGAATCGTGCTTCAAATTGACAAACCAATGTAATTAGTTAATATATATAATATATGTGTCGTGGGGGTGATGAAAATGGGAAATACTGCGCCTAGAGCGGGACTCGAACCCACATCTCTTTGCATTCCGGGCCAGTGTGCTAACCATTACACCACCTAGGCTCCCTGATATCAACACACTCCCCACGCCTACCTGTCTATGTGGTTACTTGCCTGAGAGGTCAGTGCAGACCACTACACTCGTCCCCCTGGAATTGTAAGTCTTGTAATGCTTACAATTACATACATACAGGCAATGTACTAACACATACATACACAGGGTAGGTTCAACAACCATACAGCGCAAAGCTTGTACAGGATCCTGATCACGGCAACCAGTGTCGTGGGGGTGATGAAAATGGGAAATACTGTGCCTAGAGCGGGACTCGAACCCACATCTCTTTGCATTCCGGGCCAGTGTGCTAACCATTACACCACCTAGGCTCCCTGATATCAACACACTCCCCACGCCTACCTGTCTATGTGGTTACTTGCCTGAGAGGTCAGTGCAGACCACTACATATGTATGTATGTGAAATGTAACGCATTATTACAGTATAAAGGCGCGGAAGGGAATTATTATTGTTATATGCTTATTATTGTACTGATTATTCTTGTTCTGCCTCCTCCACACCATTTGGGACTGGTGGCGCCACCATCGCCACCACCCCTCGTTCCCAAAAGATGCAGGAAATATCACTCGCACCGGAGGATAGTCTGGGTTTATATATATATATATATATATATATATATATATAAATCCAGACTATGCCGACATACCCCTGCCTAGGAAATTAACTAAGACACCATTTACAATCAAATGCAAACAATGAATTCATACGCTGACTAGATATATCACAAACTCTTAATTATTTGAATGTAATAACAATATTTTATTATCTTACGATCGTTCTTGTAATTAAATAGTGTACATGTCGCATACATGTATTATTGTCCATTCGGTGCCGTGCCTGCGTTTGCTCCGTACCTGCACTGATCGGAGCGCCACCAGCGGGATTTTCCGCCCTGACTGGTGGGGCAAACGGGCATTTGCCAGCTGAAGTTCAAACTTTACCAGTAGAGCCTGCAATGCTTAGCCGAGATGCGTTAAAGCTGTCCAACCCAACCTCAGCTTCCCATTGTTGTTTATTTGCGACTGACACTGGTCTACATCCGGTGCAGGCGATGAGGGTAGGTGGAGCCACCGGTACAGTGTTGGTCTTACGGAGTATAACAAATAATAGTAATAATTAACCCTTATGTATCTTTATACTTGCATAATTCGTTATACATCAAATTTTCCTCCAGAGTGTGACGCGAGGGGGTGCCCACCCGGCAATTACCTGACAGCTGGGAGGGAGGCGCTCCACCAATGCGCACAAGGAAATATAGGATGTACATGTTACCCTTGCATTTATACTCACATAATGCATTATACATCACATATGTGTGCGTGTCTGTTTGTGGAATATAATGAATTATATAAATATAAATACAATCATATTCTTCTAGCTAATTATTATAAGGAAATATTTGGATCGCTTCAGTTGTTCTATTTCCAAGTACCATCAGGCTGTTCCGTTCCGGAACCTTGGCCGACATTAGGCCGGCTTGTCGCCAAGCCAAGAATTTGCAGGAGTTTCGGACGTGCCAGATTTGTTATACGCCGAAGAAATGTTGATTTATGTTGATTTATGTTGACAGTAGGGCGGTCATTGTCTGGCCATGTGCCACAATCAATCTTGGCTCCATCCCACATCTCCTTGAGTTGGTCTTGTCTCCTTTATTAAGCTAAGTATATATATATATGTTGTATAAGAATTATACGAGTATAATAACCGTGAATTCTATACTACTCCCACTTCTATTACAGTAATCAGGTGGTTGAGCATCGGACTACTCATCTACTGCTCAGGCTTCAACTCCGACGGTGGCGCCACTGCTCGCCTGCTCACTATCCTACTCACTTAACGTAGGTTGCCTGCACGGTCTGGCCAGGGTCAATGTAGGTATTGAAATGCTAAGGCATAAAACAATGAATGAGGAAGTGGACAGTTCTGGTGTAGCAGGAAATCGCAAACACTGAAAATCGCAAACCCCCACTTGTGATTTCCTAGGAAATCGCAAACCTTCATACCATATATGGTCATGGGGGGTTGGCGATTTCACATATCCCCACTGAACATCGCAAACCTCCCATGTTTGGCAGTCTTAAAGCAAGCACATGTGTTTTGTGCAGGTTCGTTTTGCTTTTAAAATTCCAACAATGCACCATGATGCTGGAATTATGAACTGGTATATTGTCAAAATTGTATTTATGTAAGAATGATTAAGCCACATTTATTTTTATATAAGGGGGATCCCTCACAAGATGGATTAATTGATTATTTTTAAGTTCAAGCCTGTCACAGCAAGGGCCATATTCACTGTGATAACTCACAAGAAGGATAGGGGAACAGGTCAATTTGTGTCAAAGATACTAGACTATATCATTAAGAAAAGCCAGTAGAACTATCTGTATCATGACCATTTTCAGCACATGTGCGGTCGGAATTACAAACTGGACTATGGCAAAGATGTTTTCATTAGGATTAATCCATCTTGATCCTCCTTGAATCCATTTTATCCCCCAGATCTGGTAGAAGTTCAAAATCAAACATAGCTGCCATGCTACAAAGCATGGGGTGTTTGCGATTTCCAGGGGGGGTTTGTGCTTTCCTAGTAAATCGCAAACCCTGGGTTGTGCAATTTCCAGGGGTTTGCGATTTCCTGCAACACCTTTACCAATTGCCTAGAGAATGGTTTTATCAATAGCACAGTGGGTGAATCGTAGACCTGCACAATAGCTACCAATATACATCAAATGCGCACATCGGGTGGGGCTAATGGTTATCCAACGTGGGGGGTGGAGGGCAGTGGAGATATGGGGGGGGGGGGGTAGTTGAAGTAAGGCAAGTGAGTAGGTATGAACCCGCTTAGCAGGGAGAGGGGCTGCGGTGGGGGGTGGGGGTGGGGAGGGGGGGGTAGAGTAGACTGTATGTGTGTGTGGCGTGTGTGTGGGGGGGGGGTGGGGGGGGGGGGGGGGGAGTTCTGTAAGCATCCACCAGGTGATATATAAAGTGGCTGTTGAAATCCCCCTAGCGGGAATGGTGGGAACCAGGGCGGAGGAAGGAAGGGAGAGAGGGATGAAGGGAGGGGAAGGACGGGAGGAGGGAGCGAGGGAAGGAGCGAGATAGGAGAGGGGATAAAAGGTACATTCTATGAATCCACCAGGTGGAAGGTGGAAGTAAATCTGTTATGTTCACACAGGAAGCGCCACGGTTACACCACGCCTACGCCTCCCCTGCGTCTCCTCTACACCTCGCCTACACCTTTGCTACACATCACTTCCACCTCACGTCCACCTCACTTCCACTTCCCCCCCCACCCCCCCTCCCCAGCCCTCCCCCCCCCTCCCCCTCCCCACCCCCCCCCACCCCCCCCACCCCCCCCACCCCCCCCTCCACCCCCCCCCACCCCCCCCGCCCACTCCACCACCCCCACCCCACCCCCCCCTCCACCCCGCCCACCCACCCCTCCACCTCCCCCCCCCACCCCCACCCCCCTCCCCCCCACCCTCCACCACCCACACCTCCCTCCACCCCACCCCCCCCCCACCCCCCCCCCACCCCCCCCTCACACCCCCCCTCCACCCACCCCTCCCCCCCCCTCCCCCCCCCCACCCCCCCACGCCCCCTACCCCCCCTCCACCCCCCCCCCCCCCCCCCTCCACCCCCCCCCACCCCCCCCCCCCCACCCCCACCCCCCCCTCCCCCCACCACCCCGACACCTCCCCTCCACCACGCCTACACCACCCCTCCACCTCCCCTCCACCCCCTCCCCACCCCCATCAACCTCCCTCTCCACCACCCCCTCCACCACCCTGCACACCCTGCCCTCCACCACCCCGACACCTCGCCTACACCACCCCTCCACCACACCCCCCCCTCCACCACCCTCCCACCCTCCCCCCTCCACCACCCCTCCACCACCCCTCCACCACCACCCATCCAACCTCCCCACCACCCACCCCTCCACCACCCCCGACAGCTCGCCCACACCCACCCCCCCACCACACCTACACCTCCCCCTCCACCACCCCCCCCACCACCCCTCCACCACCCGTCCCCTCCACTACCCCGACACCTCGCCTACACCTCACCAGCAATAATGTCCCGGCTGCCCATCACCACGAGTGTGCGCTGCACTCCCGGCGCGCCGTGCCGCACGCGCCGCTTTATTCATCACGTGACCGACCGGTAGTTGCCGGTGCAGGCGCGGGGCCCGGTTGGCCTGGTGCGACCCATTACTCGGGCCGGGCGGCCGGGCGGATTATCCTGCCGGCGGACCGAGCCCCGAGGCCGGGGTGCTCTATTAGCGTCGGGGGCCTGGGTGGGGCCCTCCCCCCACCCCCCAACCGACCTACCTACCTACCTCCCTCCCTCCCAGTACCACCATCCCACCGCGTCCCACCCTGAGAGGAGGAGAGGGAGAGAGGAGGAGAGGGAGACAGGGGGAGATGGAGAGAGGGAGAGAGGGGGAGATGGAGCGGGGAGGGTGGTGTTAAACACGAACCCTCTCACTTACCTCCGATGCATACCAGCCCAACCCCATCCCCCACCCTCACCCCTAGCCCCACCCCACCCCTACACCTACCCTACCCCCACCCCTATCCCACTCCTGCCCCGACCCTACCCCCCACCTACTTCCACCCCTACCCCAGCCTTCGCCCCACCCCTAGCCCCCACCCGTTCCCCCACCCCACCTCTATCCCCACCCTACCAACCCCTACCCCACCCTACCCTCACACCTATCCTCACCCCTACCCCCCAGCCCTCCCACCAGCCCTACCCCGTGCCCTACCGGTCCCCACCCCAACCACACTCTCCCTCTCAACAGCGCCTCTTTTATTGGCTAGTTCAAACAGGGTGTTCTATCTGTTGTTTCTCCGAATTGGGAGTGTGTGGTGTGGGGGGGGGGGGGGGGTTGCTTAACGACAAACACGCCCCCTTATTCTCGCTGCCTGCGCATCTTACTATCCCCCAAGTCCATTCACTCCAACCCCCAAACCACAAAACAATCTTACCGGCTGCGGTGGCTGAATCGGTAGAGCGCAGGCCTCCCGTGCGGGAGATCGGGAGTTCAATTCCTGATCGAGTCAAACCAAATGACAAATTTGATAATTGTCGCTTCCTAGCTTGGTGCTCGGCATTAATAGGATACGGCAAGGACTGCTGAGCTCAGTGTCCTGATAATGTGACCGAGTGGGATATTGGGTCATGGTGCTGGCGGCCTGATCTCCCAGTGGGGCAGCACTATACAGTCACCATGAGTGTACCCATCCTTATATGACCTTAGAGGTTGCCAGGATGTAAAACTCCAACAACCAACCAAAACAATCTTAGCAGAGCAGAGCCACCCCCCCCCCGGCCCTCCCCGCTTCTCCCCGCCCATTGAATCAATAAAGCAGTAAATGCCCCCCCCCCCCATATCCCCGCCACCCCCCCAACCCTCACCCACCCCCTCCATCCATTCGGGCCGCTCCAGCCGTCACGTGGATTTACACGGCTGGATGATCAACCCTAGTTGGGGGCAACTGGAGAACAACGCACGAATAAAATGCACCGCAGAGACTGTTGAATTGTTTTAGATGTACCACCGCATCAAAATGAACTTGAATTAAATTGATTTCTTATTTGACCATCAAATACGGTAGGGTGCTGATCTTCACTCGGAGGAATCTCGACAATCCAACCAGGCACTCAGCATAGTGTTTATTCAGCTAACTAGCAGCTACATCTTGTGAAGGTCACGTGATGGGCTGACCTAGTAATATAGGTAGCCTGGTCACCTACACTTTGCCCAATGATGGCGCCAAGATAGCATCAACTTATCTATCTAATTTGTGTAAACATCCAATTTTACTGCTGCACATACATATCCACCCCCGAAAAAAGTCTTCATATTCCTGAATTTTGGAATATGTTACATTTTTGTTGAGCTTTTGAACAACAAATAAAGCTTCATCGGAGAATGGATATTCACATTACTCACACTGGCAAATCAGGCTACTGGCACCATGACCCGATATGCCATTCAGTCACAGTATCCTGACACTGAGCTAACCAGTCCTGGCAATATCCTATTAATGCTGAGCGCAAGTATACATTTTTACGTCATTGGTTTGACTCGACCGGAAATCGAACTCCCGATTTCCCGCAAGGGAGGTGAGCGCTCTACCGATTCGGCCATCGCATCCGGTGCCACACCTGCGCCTTTCTTTATATCTTTTGGTTGTTGATAGTTTCTCATTACAGTATAACCCCGTTAAGCCAAACTTGAAGGGACCCTAGAAATTTGTTTTGATTAACCGATCATTAGTTTAACCGAGCTTTGACTTTGACTTGGCTTTGGCAAAAACGGGGGTGCATTATGAATGTACAATGGATGTGGACACTATGATTATTGTTTTTTATGTATATACAGTTTAACCCCATTAAACCAACCTCAGGTAAATCAAACGATCGGTTAAGCCAAACCTTTTTCGGAGACCTGCCAAAATGCTACCATTTATCATATAAAAAAGTCTCAGATGACCTTAAAACCACATGAAAGTTTGGTTTAACTGTACCGGAAGTGGCCTGCGGCCAACAATTTTGTTTGGATTAACCGATACTTTGGATTAACCGACTTTGGTTTAACCAACTTTGTTATATGATAAAAGGTAGTATTTTGCCGGGCCGGCGAAAAAAAGTTTGGATTAACCGATCGTTTGGTTTAACCGAGCTTGGTTTTCGGGGTTGTACTGTATTATGAACTCAGACGCGTCTTATTGCGACAATGATACCTGTTTCCCACTATCATCTTTGCATACAAGATCAATGTCATCCTGATGTATCAGGTGTCTTTTCATGAAAGGGATAATATCAAATGAAACTAAAGACAAAAGAAGGGTTGTGAATTGAACAGTTGGCGCGCTGACCACAAAAGTCGCTGGAGATATAGGTACAAGTGTAGAAATGTGTACGTGAGATTATGTCTACAGTTGTACCTGTCTTCAGCGACTCTGTGATCAGCAAACGGTTGTTAAATGTGGACAATTTTTGAAGGTATAAGCTATCTCTGGTCTTGGGCTGTTTAAAAAAATGAAATTACTGCCGCTCCGATCACAGTAGACTGATGACAGGACACCTGTTATATGAGGACAACATCGGTCTGGATGCAGAGTTGTCTGTTGAAGGTGGGTGCGATTAGATCATTTTCCCCTTGAACTGAGAAGTTGGTATATTTGTTGGTGTTGGCACAAGAGGCCCCCGAGGCCTCTGCCCAGAATCCACTTGGGTGAGCCCCCCCCCCCCCTCCCCCCGACCCTTTACCCCCTCCCTCGCCACCCCGTCCCCCTTCCCCCTCCACCCTCCCCCTCCGCCCCCCCCAGGGGCACTGTATGTACACCTGCACCTGGGTATATCCTCACAGGATCCACACACTCGCCCCCCTCCCACAGATACCCCCATACCGCCAGTATTCGTTGTGTTTTGGTGACAACGCCTGGTGGTCATCGATGGAACTAAGCTCACGCTATGAGGAGAGAAGTAATCTTTCTCATTTGACAGTTGACACTACTGCAGAAAGCAAGCTGTCGACATGGTTATCATTGGTGTAGTGAATGGAACTTAACCCCCCCCCCCCCCAAGTAAAATGCCACATACATAAGTAGGTTGATGGATTGAATCAGGGAGCCTAATTGCCAGGATGTTTGCCCTGGAATGCGAGTTCAGGTCATACTCTAGGCGCGATGTTCTTGTTTATTGGAACACCACCCTCGGAAGATACATTCAATCTTTTTATGAATTGTTAATATTATTATTATTATTGCTGTTGTTGTAATTCTTTGTGTGCGTTTTTAAAACAGATTATTCTAATTAATTAGCAGCAGCATTATCACCATACTTATTATCAGCATATTCTTTTTGGGGGTTAAATATTTTATTCATCTGAATACATATTTTGTCAGCGCCGAGGAACTGGTCTTGTACCATTATTATTGTATTATTATATTAAAAGTATATAGATAGAATGCCTAGTTTAAGTTATCCGGTGACTTGGACTTTTCTGTACAAATGGCTTTGGTGCTAAGCCTATTTCCTTCCTCAATTTAACAATGCTTTCCCTGGAATCGGCTGCCATTCGATCATTGACAGGCTATTTATAGAGGCTGAATGCATCTTTTCGCACATCAAAACCCCTGCAAAGACGGCCTGAGTCTGAGCAAGAAAGTCGCCTACTACGGATGTCCACAGCCGGTATACATAGGCGTCACAAATAATATATAATATTATATATAATATGTAGATAATATCTGTAATATATAATATACATCACACATATAATATGTATTTCTTTAATCATAAATACATTACATACATTATATAATTTAAATGTCAGATCTATGAAATATATTATATATGATGGGTATTATATACATTATATGCATTACAGATATTATGCGTTATATCAAATATATTTCGAATATGTTGAATATATATAATATTAATATTATATTATATATAATACAATATATATTTTATGCGTAATATATATTATATATATTACATATATTATATATATTGTGTACATATTATATGTATATATTATATGATGCATAATTATACATAAATACATCACCATCTGCACACATGCATATATATATACATCACCATCTGCACACATGTACATACATCACCATCTGCACACACATATGGGTTGTACTCAGAAAAGGTGGTCCATGATAGATTACTCAGTTTGTAGGCTCATAATATTCTTGATTTTTATTAAATTGACCAAATTGCATTTGTGTCTTCATGTTGGTATGATAAAGAGATAGCATAAAGAAAATCATTGACTTATGTGGTTTTGTTTCTTTGTATGTATCTACGCAGAAATTAAGCAAAAATAAGAGGGCCAAAATCATGGTCGATTTGTGACATGCGGAACAGTCTGTAAAGCACAATGCAATTACATTCAGCTAATGCTGTAATTTGTCATAAATACACTACTAATCTGTTTGTAAGACTTGTGTCTACTACTTAGAGTACAAAATATGCTTTTCCCCTTTATATCGATTAAATTATTGACACAGTAAACTTGTCATAACGGTTGTTACACTTCGTGTCCACTTTGAAGAGAAACTTTCAAAATCGCATTGGTATAAGATTTGCTGGGAACTATTTGTACACACTATTGTCAGTAGGGACTCCTAAGAAATGCACACATACATTTTTTGTATTAACATTGCTCATGTAATCATATTTAAACAAATGTATATGTGTTTAATTTAAGTGTGGTGTACATTGAAAGACTGTACATAAGAAATAATCAAAAATATTCTGCCAGTTCTTACTTTTAAGACCCCCTGCAAAACAGTCTATGAGTCAACTACCTTTTTTCCTCAAAATATGTTGTGGAGGGACCATGTATTTAACCCGTGTCATTTAGGGGTCATTTGTAGAAAGTTTTTTTCAAAACCATCATGTCACACTTATGAACCACCTTTTCTGAGAATAACCCATATACATATATCACGATCTGCACACACATATACATATGTAGTAGTCTACACTGACCTCTCAGGCAAGTAACCACATAGACAGGTAGGCGTGGGTAGTGTGTTGAGATCAGGGAGCCTAGGTAATGTAATGGTTAGCACACTGGCCCAGAATGCAAAGAGATGTGGGTACGAGTCCCACTCTAGGTGCACTATTTCCCATTTTCATCACCCCCATAACACATACATCACCATCTCCGCACATATATACATCACCATCTGCACACATACATACACATACATCACCATCTGCATACTCACATATATACATACCCATCTGCACACACATATATACATCACCATCTGCACACACATACATACATACATCACCATCCACATACACACATATATACATAACCATCTGTACACACACATACATACATAACCATCTGCATATATATATATACATGCATACATATATGTATACATAACCATCTGCACACACACCCATACATACACACATGACCATCTGCATGCACACATATATAACCATCTGCACACACATACATACATCAGCATCTGCACACACATATATATATATATATATACATACATCACTATCTGCATACACACACATACACATAACCATCTGCACACACAAACATGAATACATCACCATCTGCACACATATATATATACATCACTATCTCAATACACACATATACACATAACCATCTGCACACACAAACATACATACATCACCATATGCACACGCATATATACATACATCACCATCTGCACACACATATATATATATATATACATACATCACCATCTGCTACACACATATATATATACATCACTGTCTGCATACACACATATATACATAACCATCTGCATACACAAACATGGATACATCACCATCTGCTCACACATATATACATACATCACCATCTGCACACACATACATATATACATACATCACCATCTGCATACACACATATATATATATACATCACTATGTGCATACACACATATATACATAACCATCTGCACACACAAACAAACATACATCACCATCTGCACACACATATATATATATATACATACATCACCATCTGCACACATATATATATATATATACATCACTATCCACATACACACATATACATATAACCATCTGCACACACATATATACATCACTATCCGCATACACACATATATACATAACCATCTGCACACACAAACAAACATACATAACCATCTGCACACACATATATACATCACTATCCGCATACACACATATATACATAACCATCTGCACACACAAACAAACATACATAACCATCTGCACACACATATATACATCACTATCCGCATACACACATATATACATAACCATCTGCACACACAAACAAACATACATCACCATCTGCACACACAGATATATACAGAGGGCGGGTTATGGCCATCCTTAAAGGCTCTGGCGGAGCGACGCTCCCCAAGTGACGTACTGCAGCAGGCAGATTCCCGTGTAGAACGAGCATCAATTCACTCACAATCAATGTCGTCTCGGTCAGAAGGAGCCATGATTGAGTGCCATTGTGGAGGCCCGGCGGCCATTCTCCGCCACCCATTTCCTGGACTCTCTTCTGCACCGGTTGCACTAAGAATGAGCTAACCATGAACAATGTGAAAACAAACATTCACCGAACTAGAATTCCTCGCCAATGTCTTTGAATGCACAGCCCCTAGCCCAGTCCGGGATATTCTGGTTAAAACGTTGGTCAGTGATGTAATCCACCATCATCCCCCACCCACCCACACATCACACATATGCATGGAAATATGCGCTTTGGATGATGTTTTAGGTGATTTGTTGGTAAACTGGGTCACGTGCGACCGGAAGTGGCAGGCGTAGTGTTCGGGATCGGAATGATGATAGGAGATGAGGCACCTCCTTCCCCCACTCCCGCTTTCCGCTCTCCCTCTCCCCTCCCTTACACACTCTCAACACCAGATATGTATATCCTCACCATCACATACATTCATCACCAACCCAGATGTGTATTCACAATTATTCACCAAAATAACACATATGATCATCTGCCTATTTATATTCTTATAATATTATTATGCTGCACATATATAATACATATAACTAGAGTATTGTATAAATATAGGTGTCTATAATTAGGTACATGGGTTATTCTCCAAAACTGGGCATCACATATTTGTTCTCCATGTTACGATGCTGATAATTAAGTCTTTGTTTTATTGATTACAAGTCAAATAATTATTGTAACCTCTGTCTATTAGGTATGTTAGCAGTTCTACATCTATTGAATGTATCGCACATAAGATATCAAAATTATAATTGTATGATTTTGAGCTAAATGAGAAAGTTTACACATTGACACCATACATGTAGCCAAACTTGTTTTCAACTTATTTTTCAACTTTTTTCTTGTAAGTCATAACCTTGCCTGCTTAACAGTAATCAATCAAATCTTGTTTCACTATATTGTATATGTTAAAAGTAGGTTCTGGATGTGTCTTTGATTTTCATGTTACACGAGTGATATTAATGTATGGCTCAATTTGTATAAGATCTAATTCAAAAAGTGAAATTCATTTTTTTCAACTCTTACATATGCACAACATGCAAAGCTTCATAGGACATTGGATTAGGTTATTATTTGGAAGGAGTTTTGTTATTATTTGGAAGGTTTTCACTTTTGGTTTCCATGTCACACTTTTATGCCCAGTTTTAGAGAATGACCCACTATATACATCAGATACATCTATGGAACAGGTGAGGGGGTGAGCGTAGCAGTCGCTCAACCATGGGCGAGTAGGTGGAGCCACTGGTTGTATCAGTAGATGACCTAATATAGAGACTCAACCAGCCGATGACTGAGGAGGCTGGGGAATAGATGGAATCTTCGGGCATTATTATACTCATATAATGACTTATACGGTAGTAGCTATTCATGGAGGGTTCTTCAATAGGTGGGGTAGGGGTGGGGGTTGGGATGGGGGTGGGGTGGGCTATCGATGTTCATGGAGCGTGCTTCAATAGGTGGGGTAGGGTTGGGGTGGGGGTGGGGGTGGGGTGGGGCTATCGATGTTAAATATCCATGTGCCGAGTGACTAATCCACGAGGATGAACTGCAGCCGCGACCTGGAGGTCTGTACGCCCGGAAGTGTGATTCTAGTCCCACCCTCGCCCCATCTTTTAATAGTTTAAACTCACTTTGAACCCATAAATATATGCTTCCCGGTGATCAGATATAGTCGGGTTCTAGCCTTATATTTGTTTCTGAATTAGTGGGTTGTAGCTAAATTGCACTGATATATATTTTATTGAATGTAAACTAACTAAAAAATACCACTTCCTACATGTATGTATGTATGTATGTATGTATGTATGTATGTATGTGGGTATGTATGTGGGTGTGTATAGATGTGTATGTATGTATGTATGTATGCATGTGTGCATGCATGTATGTGTATGTATGTGTGTATGTATGCATGTGTGCGTGTATGTGACTATGTAGGTAGGTATATGTGTATGTATTTGTGCATATGTGCATGCATGTGACGAATAAGGAAATACTCGAACGGATGGGGCTGCCCTCTATGGAAGATCTTCTGATCAAAAAGAATCTCCGGTGGACTGGACACCTCATGAGGATGTCATCAGACAGGCTACCAAAGCAGATCCTCTATTCTCAACTGTCTTTTGGCTAGAGAAAGAGAGGGCGCCCCCGTCTCCGGTTCAAAGATACATCAAGAGAAACCTGAAGCTGAGAGACATTAAGACCGACTCATGGACACGGCTCTCACGGCAGAGAGCTAAATGGAGGGCGGCAGTCAAGTAATGAAAGCAGTCTTTGTCGCATCGCGACCGACAGCATGATGATGATGTGTGCATGTATGTGTGTTTGTATGTATGTGCATGCGTGCATGTGTGTATGCATGCGTGTGTGTAGGCATGTATGTGTATGTAGAGTAGTGTGATGCTGCAATGTTCCTCACGCCCACCCCAACCCCACCTTAGCATGGCAAAGTTTATTAGTTTATTGTTGGTTTGCTTCCTAACAACATCTAAGGTCATATCAGGACGGGCACCAGCATGTGACAGTGCACACTCATAGCGACTTTATAGTGCTGCTCCACTGGGAGACCAGGCTGCTGGTACTGTGACACCTTATCCTGATACTGTGCTAACCAGTCCTTGTCCTATCCTATTAGTTTTGCGCGCCAGGCTCGGTAGCGATAAATATCAATGTTATAAGTCATTGGTTTGACCCGGCTTGGATTCCAAATCCCGACCTTCCGCACGGGAAGCATGCGCTCTACTGATTCGGCCACGACGTCCGGTGGGAGGAGGGCAAAGAGACCTGACTAGTAGCCGGGTGAACGCCAACGTTAGTAACTCGCAAGTGCCGCATTGCATGCGAATACAACCTATCATTTAATACATGTGTTATATTACATTTTCTTTTCATTTAACAACAATTGTAACACTTAAAGCGGAGTAGATGGAATAATCTCCCTTGGCGGTGAAGTGGGGGGGGGGGGGTGCTTTAATACTGAAGTCATATTAAACTGAGATTGTTATCCCAACGTGACAAGCACAAAAAGTGCACCTGTGTTTGAGCTGTATTGTTGAGAATTGCCATACACTGGTTTTACTGCATAGTACAAGTCGGCGGGTTTTATTTTTAGAAGTTCACGGCAGTAATTATTGTTTGAGTGCATCGTCGTGGGGGAGTGTGTGCATGGAACCCCCACTAAATCTTCTTACCTCCTCAACTACACACTGCAGACTCCTACTCATTCGGAGTGTCGTAAAATCCCAAGGGCTGGCCGACTTACGACATAAGAGCCTGTGGTGGCCTAGTCTGCGTGGCACGGGGATATAGGGATAGTATTGGTGTGAATAGTTCTCAGAGAACCTCCAATCTCTACCCCTCATTTTAAACCTCTACCCCTTATCTTAAACATCCTAAACATCTACCCCTCCCTCAGCCTAACCCTTTATACCTTTAACATCCAACCTCTACTCCTCATCTTAAACCTCTACACCAAACCCCCAACCATTACCCCAAACCTGCAACCTCTACCCATCAGCCTAAACCTCTACTCTTAGCCCCTAACCTATATCCCTCATTGTAAACCTCAAACTTCAACCTCTACCTATCAGCCTAAACCTCTACTCTTAGCCCCTAACCTATATCCCTCATTGTAAACCTCGAACTTCAACCTCTACCCATCAGCCTAAACCTCTACTCTTAGCCCCTAACCTATATCCCTCATTGTAAACCTCGAACTTCAACCTCTACCTATCAGCCTAAACCTCTACTCTTAGCCCCTAACCTATATCCCTCATTGTAAACCTCTAACTTCAACCTCTACCCATCATCCTAAACCTCTACTCTTAGCCCCTAACCTATATCCCTCATTGTAAACCTCGAACTTCAACCTCTACCTATCAGCCTAAACCTCTACTCTTAGCCCCTAACCTATATCCCTCATTGTAAACCTCGAACTTCAACCTCTACCTATCAGCCTAAACCTCTACTCTTAGCCCCTAACCTATATCCCTCATTGTAGACCTCTAACTTCAACCTCTACCCATCATCCTAAACCTCTACTCTTAGCCCCTAACCTATATCCCTCATTGTAAACCTCGAACTTCAACCTCTACCCATCATCCTAAACCTCTACTCTTAGCCCCTAACCTATATCCCTCATTGTAAACCTCTAACTTCAACCTCTACCCATCATCCTAAACCTCTACTCTTAGCCCCTAACCTATATCCCTCATTGTAAACCTCGAACTTCAACCTCTACCTATCAGCCTAAACCTCTACTCTTAGCCCCTAACCTATATCCCTCATTGTAAACCTCGAACTTCAACCTCTACCCATCATCCTAAACCTCTACTCTTAGCCCCTAACCTATATCCCTCATTGTAAACCTCGAACTTCAACCTCTACCCCTCATCCAAAACCTTTCACCTGAACGCCGAACCTCTACCCCTCATCCTTAACCTCTACCCCTCACCCACACGCTCTATCCATTACTCCAACCGCTTCCCCAACCGCATTGCCTACCCCTCACTCCCTCCCCCACCCCACCCTCCCTTCCTACCGCCCTCCCTCTCCACCGCCCTCCCTCCCCACCCACCCTTCCTCTCCTTCACCACTCAATCCGCTCTCATTAATCTGCTTGCACAGCGCTATGATACTAACAGCGACCACAATGCCCACAGGCCTCAGGCACCAGTCACCGTCGACTAGTGCTTGGTGGCGCCACCAGCTGGCGCCACCTACACACCCTAATGAACTTCATTGGTGACGGCCGGAAAGAGGAAGCAGCCAGTGAGGTTGAGAAAACCGTGGCTGTTGGATGCAGTTTTTCATCCCAACAACTTCTAAGGTCATATCAGGACAGGTACCGACTTTTGACAGGGGTCACTGATGCCGACTTTATAGTGCTTCCCCACAAGGGTACCAGGCATACGACAGCATGACATAATTTCCCACTCAGTCACTTTATCCTGGTACTGACCTAAGTAGTCCCTGCCCTATCCTAGTAATGATGAGAGGTAGCGACAAGTATCAATTTTGGTAGTCCTTAGTTTGACTCGGCTGGGTTTCAAACTCCCGACTTTCCGTACGGGAAGTCTGCGCTCTGCCGATTCGGCCACCGCGTCCGGTTACGGAATGTGGCCGTGAATGTTCGGTTGTGTCAGGCTGTGCTGGAGGGGGAGGGTGGGGCGTGGAGCGGCTGGAGGGGGGGGGGGCGTGGAGGGGCTGGAGGGGCAAGCATCTGTGTTGGGGAGGTGGATATGTGTGCCCGAGGCATCTGGTTAACCGGGTATTTAACATCCGAGACCGGAAGGCATTGGTAACTTTAACTGCTCCAAGCAGTTCGGCCTGTGTGATTGGTTGGCAATAACCCGTTGTTTTATACAAATATATTATTGTGATCAGTGTTCACAATGTTTGCATTGCGGGTGATTCGACTGGGAATGACATTGCACCTTCCTCCCTGCGCCCGCCCACAGCGCCCTGGACTGATTTCCTGATGGACGGATGAGTTTATCATCACACACAGATTGGCCAGCAGGCTTTCACGCCTTCCCTCCGGTCACCCACAGCTAAATCGACCGTCCTTGGGACCGACTCTAAGTGGTCGGTTTAGGGAATTAATAAATATGGTTACAATGGTATTTTTGGGACCCAAATAAAGCGATCGATATAGTGGGAGTAGTCGATCTGTGGAGGTGGTCGGTTAGGGAGGTTTTACTGTATATACGTGGTCGGGGTGATGAAAGTGGGAAATATGGCGTTAGAGCTGGATTCGAACCAACAGCTTTTGTATTATGGGGCTACCTAGACTTCCTGTTGCATCACGCTGTCCATGCCTACATATCTATGTGGCTCCGTGCATGAGAAGTCAGTGCAGAAAAGTACTTACAGAAAAGTTCCACCAGTGGGTGCGGCGCAAGGTGTGTGTGTGTGTGTGTGTGTGTGGGGGGGGGGGGGGGGGGGGGGACCGAAACATACCCGGCAGTTGTGTGTGGGGGGGGGGCGGTCACTCGATCATGGCGGCTATGGAGGAATAATACTAATACAGCATATGTTCCTCTACATTTTATACTCAAATAATGCGCATATATATATATATATACATATATATATATATATATATATTTCAATATATTTATATTTAAAAAATGCTACCACGCGAGTGGGGAATCCGACAGACCTTGGAACCGACCTTAGGTGGTCCATTTAGGGAGGTGGTCGGTTTAGGGAGTTAGAATATCTTTACAATGGTATTGTTGGGAACTAAATAAAGCTATCGAAATAGGGGGGGGTGGTCGATCTGTGGAGGTGGTCGGTTAGAGAGATTTTACTGTATATCCAAATTATCACATATATATGATGCATAGCGTATTATGCGAGTATAAAGGTGTGGAAGGAAACTACTTCATCATTATTATTATTACATTACTGTATACCATTGTTTCTATGTTCACTTTACTGTACCTCCCCGGTGCGACCTGTGGTGCCACCACCGGCTGTTCCTGTCCCTAACGGACGCTGAAATTCACTCGCACCGGAGGATATATATGCCGAATCGGAATGAGGTTGTTTACATATTCCAGTGCAGACTTGCATTATAAAAGACACCGCAGCAGCAAATAAAATAAAGTGTTGCTGTGAGTGCGCTTTACCTCGCGCATGTGACGCCACCGTGTAAGGAAGAGGGACCAGTGTAGACATATGGCATCTGCACGTGCATCAGCAACCGTAGACAGTGGGGCAGTTCCTTGTGGCGACTGTACAGGCGATGAATCAGTGTTAGCAGGCGCAGGTGGCGCCGCTTTGTCAGGGATAGGAACTAGTATAACAAAGCGGAAGAATGTATTTATGGCATGACTGTGGTTGTTGTTGTTTTTTCGATAGATTTGAAAGTTTGTTATTGGAGACTGCCAGTAGAAGTAAGTGTGGGGACCGGGAACAAGGGAAGGTGAGGGGGGATTAAGTGGTGGGTAGAAGTAAGTGTGTGGACCGGGAACAAGTGAAGGTGGGGGGGGGGATAAGTGGTGGTTGAAGTAAGTGTGGGGACCGGGAACAAGGGAAGGTGAGGGGGGGGGGGGGGTTAAGTGTGGGTCGAAGTAAGTGTAGGGATTTGGAACAAGGGAAGGTGAGGGGGGGGGGATTAAGTGTGGGTCGAAGTAAGTGTAGGGATTTGGAACAAGGGAAGGTGAGGGGGGGGGGGGGATTAAGTGTGGGTCGAAGTAAGTGTAGGGATTGGGAACAAGGGAAGGTGAAGGGGGGGGGGATTAAGTGTGGGTCGAAGTAAGTGTAGGGATTTGGAACAAGGGAAGGTGAGGGGGGGGGGGGATTAAGTGTGGGTAGAAGTAAGTGTAGGGATTTGGAACAAGGGAAGGTGAGGGGGGGGGGGGGTTAAGTGTGGGTCGAAGTAAGTGTAGGGATTTGGAACAAGGGAAGGTGAGGGGGGGGGGGATTAAGTGTGGGTCGAAGTAAGTGTAGGGATTTGGAACAAGGGAAGGTGAGGGGGGGGGGGGGATTAAGCTGGGGAGCGACTGGGGTGGAAGGGGTTTGAGAGAGGGGGGAGGGGAAATGGGATAGGGGGAAGGGATGGGAGAATGAGAAGGGGAGAGTAAAAAACATTTCAGCCTTTTTGAGGGAAGCTGGACTGTACCACCTCATATAGCTTACTAAATAGATTCTATCAATTATTAATAAAACTTTTCTTTTTCTATGGGAATTTGTTTCCCTTGACCACAAATATGTGATTGTGAGCTTTCTAATTTAATGAGTGTCTATTGGCACATAATTGATTGTCTGCTTTTACATGTAAAAGCGATGGTTTGAACCAAAAAAAAACATTTCTCGCGGTGAATATGGCCTATGCTGCCGACATGGCGTAAAGCAACCACCAATCAATCAATCAATCAACACCAACATTATGGGAGGTGGAAGTGTATGTGAACGCTCAGACTGTTGTGTGAGTGTATACTCAGACTGCTATGTGAGATGGGGAGTGGGTGAGTGTACGATCATACTGTTATATGAGAAGGGAGTGGGTGAGTGTACGATCAGATGTGAGATAGGAGTGGGTGGGTGCACACTCAGACTGCTATGTGAGATGGGGGGTCAGTGAGTCTACGCTCAGAATGCAGTGGGTGTGGAAAAGGGGGTGCGTGTGTAGGTCCTCTGTATGCACGCACTACTGTGTGAGCTGGCAGTGTATGTAGGACTATGCATGCATACACTGCTGTTTGAGCTGGCAGTATGTGTGTAGGCCTCTGTATGCACACACTACTGTGTGAGCTGGTACGGCATGTGTAGGCCTCTGTATGCACACACTGCGGTATGAGCTGGTATTGCATGTGCAGGCCTATGCATGCATACACTGCTGTTTGAGCTAGCAATATGTGTGTAGGCCTCTGTATGCATGCACTGTCATGTGAGCTGGCAGTGCGTGTTGGCCTATGTATGCACACACTGCTGTGTGAACTGGTACTGCATGTGTAGGCCTCTGTATGCACACACTGCTATGTGAGCTGGCAGTGTGTATATATGCCTATGCATGCATACACTGTCATGTGAGCTGGCAGTGTGTCTATATGCCTATGCATGCACACACTGTTATGTGAGCTGGCATGGTATATAGGCCTCTGTTTGCATACGGGTTATCCCAACCGGAGCTGCTCGAGGTCTGGCGGTTAGGCTGGGGTGGGGTAAAGAAGCTAGCGGAGGAGGCAGGGACGACAGGGATGAGGGGAGGGGGTGGCGGAGTGAGCGGGAGCGAGGAGAGGGAAGTCGGAGCCTGGGGAGCTGGAGGTGGCGGGGTTGCGAGAGAGAGGGGGTGGTGGGGGCTAGCGGGGGGAGGCGGAGAAGGGAAGGGGGGTGGAGGGATGTAGAGGCAGGCGGAGGTGATGGGGGAGGTTAGGGATGTGAGGAGAGGTGATGGAGGTGAGGGGAGGGAATGGAGATGGGGTAGGTGGGGGGGAGGTCGGGTTAGCAGAGGAGCTGAGTGGGAAGAGGAGGGGAAGGGAGGAGTGGGAAGAGGAGGAGAAAGGAGGAGTGGGGGAGGGGAGGGGCTGTGAGAAGAGGTGACGGGAGGGGTGATAGGAGGGGAGGGGAGAGGAGGGGGAGGTGAGAGGAGGGGAGGTGAGAGGAGGGAAGTGGGGGTGAGGGGAGCGGAGGTGGGGGTGCCGGAGGAGCAGGGCGTTAGGGGGGAGGGAGTGGAAGGGAGGCAAGGTGGGGGTGCCGGGGAGCAGGGCGTGAAGGGGGAGGGGACTTGAGGGGAGGGGAGTGGAGTGGAGGGGAGGGGAGTTGGGGGTGCCGTGGAAGCAGGGTGTGAGTGGGAGGGGAGTGGAGGGGAGCGGGGGTGGGTGGTGCCGGGGAAGCAGGGCGTGAGGGGTGAGGGGTGAGGGGGAGGGGAGTGGAGGGGAGGGGAGGTGGGGGTGCCGGGGACGCAGGGCGTGATGGGTGAGGGGGAGGGGAGTGGAGTGGAGGGGAGTGGAGGTGGGTGTGCTGGGGAAGCAATGCGTGAGGGGTGAGGGGAGTGGTGGAGAGTGGAGGGGAGGGAAGGTGGGGGTGCCGGGGAATAGGGCGTGAGGGGGGGGGGGGTGCTGAGTGATTTTGGTCTCGTCTGGTGCAATGATGAGTTGGGTCTCAGATCAGAAGCACAACGTCTCTATAAATGTCACACTGTCGTCTCGACTGTCGCCACCTAGTGGCGCCGTCAGGAGTTATCACCGGGCCCATCCCAGCACACACCTACACACACAACTAAATACACCTCTACACAAGCTACTCACACTCACAACCTGGTGGGAGAGCTTACACTCACATACCGCGGACACCTGAGCCACCTCACTAACAGTAACACACGTGCACATTAGTATGGCAGTCCACACAGCCCGGCACCGCGTAGTAATTAATACACACTTTCGGGAAATGAAAATCGGCCCGTAATGTGGCTGCATCACCAAGGCTACAGGAGAGACCGACCAGAGGGGTTAATGTAGCCGCGTGTGCCGCCAACACCAGGGGGCGTGACTCAGCAGACAGAGAGCCTACTGCTCGCCAGTTGGGCTGCTTCTCAGACCCCGTCTCTCCTAATGGGCTGGGCGTGGGAAGGCTTGGAATCTACCACCATGTTCAAAGGCAGTGCCTAGTTGGTTGGTTGGTTGTTGGGGTTTTACGTACTGGCAACATCCAAGGTTGTGACAGTGCACACTAATGACAACTATATAGTGTTGTTCCACTGGGAGACCAGGCTGTCAGCACAATCATGTGATCATGATACTGGGCTAACCAGTCAATTTCCATATCCTATTAATGCTGAGTGCCAGACTAGGTAGCGACAAGTATCACTTTGATAAGTCATTGGTTTGACTCGGCTGGGTTTCAAACTCCCACCTTTCCACACAGGAAGCCTGTGCATTTACCGATTCAGCCAGCATGTCCGGTCTCATTGGATGCAGGGCTGAGAATAAGTCGCTACCATTCAGTACCCACCAGGCGCGGTTCCAGCCTCTTCATCCTCCGAGTGCTGCTGGTTGCTGGTGGTCTCGGCTGCTACGTGAGAGTTGAGATAATGATCACAAAGTGAGCATCAACACGCAATTCATCCCTGGTGTCAATGTACTCCTAGTGTCAATTCACCTCTAGTGTCACCAGACATCCTGATCGGTTCATCGTCTGCTCACTGAATTGCGAGCTAATGCCCCGGTCACATGCACGTTAGTGGACGTAGTTGAATGTAGGTGAACGTAGGATATATTAACGTGGGTCAAACGTGGTGTAAGTTTGCTAAACTACATTGAAATACGTTAAGGTATGGCAGGTAAATATGTTATGGTATGGATGACGGTATGTTCAACTACATTCAACTAAGTTCAACTACTTTCAACTACGTTAGCCGTTAGTGGACGTAGTTGAACGTATGCACGACGTGGAACGGCCATGGTGTTGTGCGGGTCAAAGTATGGTGGAGTCACCTACGTCCAATAACGGCTATGTGACCAGGGCTCTAAGGCCCGTTCACATACACGTTAGTGGTCATAGTTGAACGTAGTGGAGGCTAATGTAGTTGAACGTAGTTGAACGTAGTTGAACGTAGTTGAACGTAGTTCAACATAGTTGAACATAGTTCAACGTAGTTCAATGTAGTTCAACATACCGGCATCCGTACTTCTCCACCATGCTAACTTGGTAATAATGTGGGTGGGCCGTGAGTTCCGGTTTAATCTTTGGACATTTTCAAAAGAACGCCACGTTAGGGGCTGAATGTGCATCCGTGATGCTGACATATTCTAGCCTACTCTAGCATACTCTAATGTGCTCTAGCGTACTCTAGCATTATTGGACAAAGCCCTGGTCACATAGCCGTTAGTGGACGTAGGTGAATGTAGTGGAGGCTAACGTCATTGAACGTAGCTGAACGTAGTTGAACGTACTGGCATCTGTAATGTAATGTATTTATCCGTGCCTTAACGTATTTATTCATACCGTAACGTATTTATCCATACCGTAACTTATTTATCCATACCAAAATCTGCCGTACCTTAATGTATTTCAACGTAGTTTAATGTACTTACACCATGTTGACCCACATTAGCCTCCACTACGTTCACCTACGTTCAACTACGTTCACTAAAGACCCTGTCACATTATGACACATCTCCCAAGCACGCGGCCAATGCATAAAATCACTTTTTTATGTCGAGAAGCGTCAAACTTTTCAGTGAGAGGGAAAAGTTGGACGTATGCATACTGTATACATGTCTTATACAATGTATGGCTAATGTGCCTCCCAGCGAAAAATGCTCCAATTATGCTCATGGTACGTTCGCAGAACGCCGGTGAACGTTATATACATAATTCAATCATCAGAACTATGCTAAATGTACACCAGACACATGTTAGATGTACGTTATCCATACGTTGTCAGTACATGGACTGTACGTTCCCACTGCCTATAACTAGGTCAATGTAGTGAACAACATTTGTCTAATCTACATCTAACGTACAGCTAACACATACATAACATACAGACAACATAAAATCCAAATGTTGTCGAACGTTGTCATTCGTCAAAATTTGTTGCATGCACAAAACTTTGCCGACCCCCTGACGCGCGACACCGTATCCCGATAAACGTTGATGTACATTGACGTATACCTACGAGCGCCTAACGCACGAGTAATGTATAGCGACATATCCCGGTGTAGCAGCCAAAAATCACATACATCGGCGTACTTTGGTGTGATGCGTCGTAATGTGTGCAGCCCCTTAACGTGTATGCCACTGGGGCATAAGGGTTCACACGGCGGTTGATGAGTGTCACACTCAATCCAGTCCCTGGGATAGCACCCAATCAGGATATTCACAGTTCCGCTGGTCCCTCAGGAAGGTTTGAAGTGGAGACCCAGCACACCGGGTCACAGCTTCAGCTTACACTATAGAAGGTTTGTTAGCTGTTGGAGGTTTACGTCCTGGTCGCATGTGGTGTCATATCAGGACGGCCAGTATAGAAGGTGGGAGAGGGAGGGAGTGAATACACGTGTACAATGATACACGAAATGGCGTGTTATCTGATGCAACATATTTCCTAGAATAATTTCACTGCAAGCTTCACTACAAACAGATGTACGGCAATAACCCTACTAAGTTTCCTTATCACGTGGTATATGGGTCTAGGTGCGAAGACGGTTCAAGATACAAGGTATATAGTGAAGGATAGGGAGGGGAGGGGAAACAATCCAATTCCCAGTAGTAAGTAGATTATAAAGATTGTGAAGCTCCGATCCAGCATGTTGGATCGCAGCTCCAGTCCTTCCCAAGGAACCAGGAGAACTCAGAATACCAGTATAGACGATGCACCCATTCCCTTTTTAACCTTCCTGCTTTATCAATTAAGCAGTCCTTCCTGGGGGACCAGGAGAACTCGGGATACCAATATAGACGACGCACCTATTCCCTTCTGAACCTTCCTGCCTTATCAATTAGACAGTCCTTCCTGGGGGGCCAGGAGAACTTGGGATACCAATATAGACGACACACTCATTCCCTTCTGAACTTTCCTGCTTTATCAATTAGACAGTCCTTCCTGGGGGACCAGGATAACTAAGGATACCAGTATAGACGATGCACCCATTCCCTTTTTAACCTTCCTGCTTTATCAATTAAGCAGTGCTTTCCGAGGGACCAGGATAACTCAGGATATCAATATAGACGATGCACCCATTCCCTTTTTAACATTCCTGCTTTATCAATTAGACAGTCCTTCCTGGGGGACCAGGAGAACTCGGGATACCAATATAGACGACGCACCTATTCCCTTCTGAACCTTCCTGCCTTATCAATTAGACAGTCCTTCCTGGGGGACCAGGAGAACTCGGGATACCAATATAGACGACACACTCATTCCCTTCTGAACTTTCCTGCTTTATCAATTAGACAGTCCTTCCTGGGGGACCAGGATAACTCAGGATACCAGTATAGACGATGCACCCATTCCCATTTTAACCTTCCTGCTTTATCAATTAAGCAGTCCTTCCCGAGGGACCAGGATAACTCAGGATACCAATATAGACGACGCACCCATTCCCTTCTGAACCTTCCTGCTTTATCAATTAGACAGTCCTTCCTGGGGGACCAGGAGAACTCAGGATACCAATATAGACGACGCACCTATTCCCTTCTGAACCTTCCTGCCTTATCAATTAGACAGTCCTTCTTGAGGGACCAGGAGAACTCGGGATACCAATATAGGCGACACACCCATTCCCTTCTGAACCTTCCTGCTTTATCGATTGATTGATTGATTGATTAGTGGTTTCTTTACACCATCTCAGCAGCATAGGCCATATTCACGGCGAGAATTGTTTGTTTTTGTATTCAACCATCGTCTTTACATATAATGTAAAAGCATACAATCAAGTATGTGTCAATAGACACTTATGAATTTTTAAAAGCTCACAATAATATTGTAGGGTTGCATAATATAATTAAATAAAATAGATGAAAGAATTAATTGATAAAAAATGTTTTAATGAACTATATGAGGTGGTACAGACCAGCTTCCCTCAAAAAGACTAAAATGTCTTCTTGTTTTACTTTAGTAAAAAGGTCATGCATGTTGGTTGCAGTGTAAAATTGTTGGCGCAGTGCCATAAAATCGACACAGTTTACTAAAAGGTGCTTGACTGTCAGTGGGGACTGACATCCAATACATTCAGCGGGAGGGTCCCTCTTGAGCAGGAAAACATGTGTTAGCCACGAGTGGCCAATACGGCAGTGGCTAAGGACCACTTGGTCCCGCCAACCCCCCACATGAGACTGTGGTGGTTTTCCCACAGCCCGTTCAATTTCATGCAATTTGTTGACCTGCTTTATCAATTAGACAGTCCTTCCTGAGGGACCAGGATAGCTGTATAGCGTACATAGAAGATGCACCCCTCCCCTGGTTTATCAACAATAAAAGAAGTATAAACTTATGTCAGGGACATCGCAACAGCCTGGTGTTAAAGTTGCATAATCCGATTATAGCATCAAACTTTCTCTTCATTGTATAGTTCAATAGTTTTGAGTTTGTGTCATTTTTCTGAGATCAATATATTGAATTGATTGTTATAATCTACTTTACTTTACCTTGAAGTAACAGTTATTTTAAATGGCAAACTTTTGAGATATTCTAAGTGTAAACATGTCAAAATTAATGTTGGCAAGCACGCCAAAACACTAATACCATAGGCTTCTGCAGTAACAGGTTCTATTAAATTGACTGACTCAATATCCCTTCTGTGTGGCAACAAATGCTTAATATGTGCATCAGTATCTAAGTTAGATATGTAGAATTAAATCGTTATAATTGGTTTGGTTTTAAAAATTTGTTCGGAGTATGCAGCTTTAAGCGAAACACTTACCCAGATTTCATCCTACATATACACCTTAGGTGCTAGTGCACTTTCTTTACAAAAGTAGGACAGCTTAGTATTCCTACACTACACTGGAAACACTACAACTACACTTAATACACTACAGCTCCACTGGAAACGCGGTAAACAAAGTTTATACCCAAACATGTCAATAAACTCTACATGTTTTCACTTAAAATATCTCCAAAATTAACCATTTAACTAAATGTTTCTTCAAGCTAAAGTAAAGTAGATCAACCTCATATATTTATCTAAAATAATATTGCAGAAAGTTAAAACTATCGGATTGTGCAACTTTAATATAAACAAAACAATATTACTTGTCCACAATTACCATGATCAAATAAGACAAGTCATAACTTTTATAGCTTGAAATACCCTATACTGTATAGGAGTTCTTCGGAACCCAACCCTCTGTTTTAAAGCTGTGGCTATTGTAGGCTAAGGCATATTATGTTGAATGACAATAATAGCCACAGTTTGACCAAAGAGACCCTCAGACTATAGCTGGGCTCTGAATAACTCATAGAGCATATGTTGTTTCACGGGATACAAATTATTATGACTTGTCTTATTTGATGATGATAATTGTCTACAATCATATTATTATCTTAGACAGTAGCACCAACCCTACTATCACTGTATCAGGCAAAGTAAATTTGAAGGATTTGAGTATCTCTTATAAGTTATAAACTACATAAGTTCACTGTTCCTTTCACTTGTGACATCACAGAACTATTAACAATGGGAATTTAAATGTAATGCGGTATCTTTCTCTTTATTTTAAATATAAAAATTGAATATTCATGTAGAGACTATATGGTACGATCACGTGACTAGATCTCAAAGTGTTAGATGTGCTGAACAACCTCTATAACAATACTCGCTGTTTGCATAGCCTGCGAGACACATGCAATTTTACCCATATTCACGCACAGCATCGCACAATGAAGCAGTTATTTGGCTTCTAAATCTGGCCAATTTCTGATCCTGCTCAGAAAGTGCTTCTGTCGCAGTTTACCCGGTAAGCTTGGCTTAAAGCTGAGAACTCCGATGAAAACATAAAATTGACAAAGCCAAAATAATTAACCTAGATTTGATCCTAGATATCTAACTTAGATAGCGGTTGCGCTCATTAAGCATTAATTACAGCTTTGTGCTGTGCTGTGCTGTGCTGTGCCGGGATGTGCTGTGCTGTGCTATGCCGTGCTGTGCTCGGAAATGGGTAATAGAGTCCATGCCCAGTTTCACATTGAAATTAACTTTGCAGCTTTTCACTTCACATATCTCCATAGTTAATCCTTTAAAATATAAGGTACATAAAACTACATAAACTGAAATAGATAATAGCGATTTACCTAAAATATGTGTCTTTAACAAAATAAAAAGGGGGGCGTCAGAAACGCAAAACCACCAGATTATGCAACATTAATGGACTCTTGCGTCATAGCAACATCTCGGTGTTCTCTGTGGCAGAGTGGCTAGAGTGTCTGACTTTTTTCGAGGTCGGACTCCTAATCTGAAGGTTGGTGGTTCGATTCCCCACACCCCCACCTCTGCCAATTTGGATTTCCACTGCTATAACTTACAGTGTTATCAAAGGCCGGTTTCTCTCATACCATGACTATGTGGTGTGGGAGGTTAACAAATCCCTTGGGTCATTAAAGTGTAGGCTTGGGCTTTCTATCGACAAACTGTCGAAAACAAGTCTATTGAGACTTATCCATGATAGGCAGTATAAATCTTCAAACAAAAAAATATCCTGACAGATATCATCTGTCAGAGCACACTCAAGGCGGCCTTATAGCGCTGCCTCGCTAGGATACCATGCCACATGCACCATGACCTAATTTCCCAGTAATATGGATACATGGCATAACATTTGATCTAACATGTTTCTAAATGATACAGCCTTGCTCGTGTATTGCATCAAATACTAAAATTCCAACTTGCATTCTTGTATGTTATTTTATTTATTATCTAATAAATCTGATGTTTATCATATATTTAATTTACTGTCACCATTTCAACCGCAGTTCAATTTCCTCCAGTTACTTTTCCGGTAGTTAATAATGTAGTCGCCACAATGCATTTATGGTGCTATTCAGTTGGCTTTCTCATAAATGTCTTTATTTATTCAGTATGTAGATACAGCTGTGAATGATTAATATCAGTATAATAAAGAGCACTATATATACACCATATATATGGTGTATACATAGTGTATATATAGTACTCTTTATATACATGTATACATATGAAGAGATCAAGCGCAAAACTCTGTAAGCGCCGCTCCAAAAATTGAGATAAACATTGCAAGCAAGCCTTAAAAAAAAAAGTTTATTCCTATTTTTGTGTTAATTGTTCCATAATCATTTCATCACAACACACGTTGAATTAGTTAGAATTAAAATTACCTTCAGGTACAAATTTTTTATTTTAATTAAAATTTGTTATTGCCGTTTATAGGGTGTTGCGGTTGAATTCCTCATATATAACTTGTAATCCGAGTGATGTTTGTTTGTTTGTTTGTTTGTGTGGAATATGCGCGTATGTATATATGCGTCGGATCCATAATGCTTAAACTGCCCACCAGGTGTCACCAGGGTTAGAGAGATACCACAATAATGGTGTCTTATTGAGCAAATAATCACTTATCCATGACTGACTTGGTAGGTTATAACCCTGTATCAGGATAGGATGTCTACAGACCTCACATTTCCAGGTGGTCTCCCATCTAAATACTGGTGAGGTTCAGCGTTTCTTTAACTTAGATGTTCAAAAAAGAACTTGCGTTTCCCGTGGAATATTAGTAATATATGTAATGCTAAAGTAGTTGCCTTAAAATTGCATTAGTCCAATACGTTTGAGTTTCTGCCATTTCTTTTAGATAAAAACATTAGATTGGTCGCTATGGATAACCAGACAGGGATGGCCGAATGAGTTCCGTCTCCCATGTTGGTAGATCATGGGATCGTGGGTTCGAACCCTGGTCAACTCAAACAAATGACTTAAAAATGTATACTTGTCGCTTCCTAGCCAGGCGCTCGGCATTATTAGAATAGGGCAAGGAGCAGTGGAACGAGGAAGACCAATCGTCCACGATTGAAATTTGACTGAATTTGCATGATACTTTGTTGGACTGAATTTGTACACAGTTACTACTACAGCTGATACTTCATTTATAAAATGTATAGTACTTCTAGTGACAAACAGGATTTGCATGCAGTCACTATTACAACTGATAGTAGTTTCATTTATGCATGATACTTTTATTGGACTGGACTTGTACACAGCTGATACTTCATTTATAAAATGTATAATACTTTTAGTACACAGTTACTACTACAGCTGATACTTCATTTATAAAATGTATAATACTTTTAGTAACAAACAGGATTTGCATACAGTCGCTATTACGACTGATAGTAGTTTCATTTATGTATTAAGGAATTGTACTGTATGGCCGGGAGACCAGTGCTCTGGCGCTGACAAAAGATATTATTCGATGAATAAATACTTGAACAAACAAAAACAAAAACATTTCCCCAGCTTAGTTAAACAACTAATGTCCAAAAAAATTAAAATGGTCTATTTTACTTTAGCTTGAATCAACTTTTGTTATAAATCACTAAATTTGGAGATATTTTAAATAAAAAGATGCCCATTTAATATTGGCATGCACAGTAAAGTTCTGACATAAACAGATTCAAGAAGATTGGCATAGTATTTCCGTCTATGCTCCGACAAATGCTTAATAAATGCATTGATATCTAAGTCGGATATGTAGGCACAAATCTAGTTAGTTAATTAGTTGTTTTTTTAATGTGCTGCTTTTATCTAATTGTGCAGTTTTAAATTGATATGGACTTAAGGACCAGCTATCACACACTGAGATATGCCACTGAGAGGGTCTGCGTTTCTCATGGAAGCCTCCGTGGTGAGATAGCCGGATGGTGAGATAGCAGCGTGAGTCTGCTAAGTCTGGGGAGTTTAGTGGCGAGAACACTTCCATGACAAGGACCTAGGTTCGGTTATCACACTAGGCAGACCTATTCGATATAGGCGTGAACATAATCTTGCTGGAATGAATGACATCCTATGACAGCTTTATTCACCCAGAACGATAAGAGTCGCAGATAACATATTGTTCCAGAACGATAAGAGTCGCAGATAACATATTGTTTTCTGAATGGGAGAGGAATGGTAAGATTGGCAGCTTGTTATCCACAAGTTTGCGAGAGTTCCAGACACCATCCTCTCACTCAAGTTGCCTAATCCGATGAGACCGCACGAGCTGGCCGAATCGGTAAGAGTGCTGCAGGCTTCCCATACGGAAGGTTGGGAGTTAGAATCCCGACCAAGTCAAACGAATGACTTATATAATTGATACTTGTCGCTACCTAGTCTGGCGCTCGTGATTAATAGGATAGGGAAATGGGACTGGTTAGCTCAGTATCAGGAAATTGTGACAGAGTGCGATATCGGCTCATGGTGATGGTGGCCTGGATTCCCAGTGGGACAGCACTATACAGTCACTATGAGTGTGTGCACTGTCACAAGTCCGTACCCATTCTTATATGAGCCTAGATGTTGCTAGGATGAAAAGCCCCAAAGAACAAACCCAACCCGATGAGAACATAGTGTTTCCAAAAGCAAAACATTTATTCATTAATCAATTTGTTGGTGGCTTTACCTCCGAGAATTAGAAATGTCAAAGCTCATCAAGGTTCTTATTGCAATAATGTATTCTATTTAGCTTTTGCTGATGTTCACATACAACATTATTTTGCATGCTTTTAAACATGGCGAATACTATGAAATGTTGGTTGGTGGTTGGAGTTTTACGTCCTGGTAACATCGAAGGTCATATCAGCATGGAGCATAGAAGAAATACTAAGTCTATTTAATAGAATGTGTAACTGCTGAATCATATTATGATGGCCAACATTTTGATGTGCGTGCTAATTAAGTCATGTTCTAGGGTTTCACTTCAAATATCTCCTAAGTTAACTAATAATAATAATATAATTGAAGTTATATCAAACTAATGTAAAGTCGCTTGAAGTGATCAACTTAATATATTTATTTAAAATATGGCAGAAATTCTAAACCATCGGACAATGCAACTTTACTCGTGATATGTTTATATAGTAACATAATGTTTGTTAATTATCTGTGGTTATTATCTATATAGGTTATGTTATCTGGTATTTAAGTATAAATACCGCAGGCTGTACAAAGCCTTATCATAATAGTAGACCTTTTGGTTAGTGATGGAAATCCTTTGTGAGACCCTTTCCACAGAATATGCTGCACACTGAACTGCTACTCACACCAGTAGTTCTGCCACTGCCGTCAGAGGGTAGGTTGGTGTGGATATTGTAAGCCCCTTTCCACCACAGAGCATGCTACACAGACAACAAGTTTCTACCCACAATATTAGTTCTGCCACTGCCGTAAGAGGGCAGGTTGGTGGTGCATAGTGTAAGCCATTTTGCACAGAGCACGCTACAGAGACGGCAAACATCTACCCACAATATGATTTCTGCCACTGCCGTCAGAGGGCAGGTTGGTGGAGGAAATTGCGAGACCCTTTCCAGTGAGCGCGCTGCATGGTGAGCCGTGACATTGATTTTGTCGCTGCTGTCAGTGCTTGTGTTGGGAGTGGAAATCATCTATTCTATGTACTACTCTTGAACGTTAGAATGTGAATACTGTTACCGTTAGTCAATTATATAACTTTGGTTTGACTTGGCCGGGATTCTAAATCCCTACTGTACTTCTGCATGTATCCATTCTCATAAGCTACAATACAACAGGTTCAGTGCGGTCATGGAAACCTACACACGTTAAAGTTGCATAATCCGATGGTTTTGAATTTCTGTATTGTTTCTAAGATAAATATATTAGATCTATCACTACTATCTACTTTACATTAGTTCAAAGTTACTTTTATTTTAAATGATAAACTTTTGAGATATTTTGAGTGCAAACATGGAAAATTAGTTTTGGCAAGCTTTATTTTTATATTTTTATATTTATATTTTATTTTTATACCTTATATTTCGGTAGGGCATTTGTAGCCCAGCCAGATACTACCACATTGACTTTAGTAATAAAAACTGTATCCACCACACTGCCTTCAGCTTAATGCTTACTTACATACTAGTTTACCCCATCCTGCACAAGCTAGGCTCTGGATCAATCCCTGGACCAATATTGTGTGTGCGCTCATCTGTGTGTTGTGTGCTCGTGTGCATGGTGTGTATGTGTTGCGCGCTTGTATGTGTGTCATGCATATGTGTGTGTGGTGTGTATGGTCATACGATCATCTGTGTGTTCTGCGCTTGTTGTGTGGTATGTATGCTTTGTGCTTGTGTGTGTTGTGCGCTCGTATTTGTGTGTTGTGCGCTCGTATGTGTGTGGTGTGCTCGTGTGTGCGGTGGGTATGTGGCGTGTGCTTGTGTGTGTGCCGTGCCTATGTGTTGTGAGCTCATGTGTGTGTGTCATGCGCTCATGTGTGGTATGTATGTGTGATGCGCTCGTGGGTGTGTTGTGTACTCGTATGTATGGTGCATATGTGTTGTATACTTGTGTGTGTGGTGTATATATGTTGTGTGCTTGTGTGTGTTGTTCGCTCGTGTGTGTGGTGTATATGTGTTGCGTGCTGGTATGTGTGACGAGTACCCGTGTGTATGTCATGTATGTATCATACACTCCTGTGTGCCATGCACTCTATGTGTCGTGCGCTCATGTGTTTGGTGTGTATGTGCTGTGTGTTTGTGTGTGTGGTGTGTGTGCATATGTGTTGTGTCCTTGTGTGTGTTGTGCACTCTTGTGGATGTCATGTATGGGTCATACACACATGTGTGCCATGCACTCCTATGTGTGGTGTGGTGTGTATGTGTCATGCACTCATGTGTGTGGTGCATATGTGTTGTGCACTTGTGTGTGTGTCATGCACTCATGCATATATAATATATGTGTCCTACACTCATGTGTGTTGTGTGCGTGTGTGAGTTCGTGCGCTCGTGTCTGTGTCATGTATGTATCATGCACTAGTCAGTGTCTACGCATATGGGTCACGTGCTGGTGATTTTCTGGCGTGCGCACATGCGGAACGCATGTTCCACAAACTGCAAGCGCCACCATGACAGTCCTGACCTAGGCCCACACCCACACAACCCCACGGCCTGCCTCGCCTCGAGCATCCTCCCACATGCAGCTCACACGCTGGCCTTGGTGTGTGTCGTCACTCAGAGCACTCAGCCCGTCACACAAAGGTGGACGGTCCGAGTCACCCAACACTCAGGCCCCCACACATCGGGGGGGGGGGGGGGGGGGGGGACATGATTAAAGGAGGACACGTCCACCTGTAGCCAGCGTCCTAGATCTACGTCACGCATATCTATATATAATCCCAAACGGTGCTTAAGTTCTCAGGTCGTTCTGTTTTATATGTTTCAACGAATGTATAAAAAGATAATATTTAAGCTTCATCAGAGGGAAAACACATAGTAGTCTAGTACATAAATATTGAGATGTAAGTTACAGTATTGAGGGTAATGTTGATATGCTTTTAACTTTTATTTTTCTATTTATTATTTCTATGGCATAAGCAATGTATCTGTGTTATTTTTAAAATGGGAAAAGCACCCCATAAGTATTGTACTTCTGCTTTCTCCTTTTTCATGTGAAAAAATTACTGATATAAATATCAACTTGTGTGTACCTTGATCATGTGGAAATAAATATATTATTATTATATCACTATTTCTCTGTTAATCGGTGCTGCCAATGCGCATCATCATGCTCCACTGATGCTTCGCCATGTATGGGTTGTTAATAGCATGTGTTTGTGCCTCCCGTACACATTTCATATTAATTTTGATGGTTTTTTTTGGTAACATTGGTCACTTCGACCAGAACGGCATCCATTTTGAGTCTTGTAACCACGAATGCTGTTAACTCCGCTATTAGATAGTGCCACCGATATGGTTTACCACATTTCGGTACAGATGGATTTCACCAGATTGAAGAATAACTGGTTTAGCCGCCCCAGATACTCATCTTCATACTCAGTACTATCAGGAGGATCCTGGCAACTGTCTGCCAGTCTCGACCCACTAAATACCAAAACAACTCATAAGGAAGAAAGGGAAGACAAGTCACGCAAGATTGACAGTGATAAGGTTGAGCTTTATTGCTACAACTCTTGTTCACCTACTAGTGACCTGCCACCCTAACTCACTTACAACCTGCCACACAGACCCACATAGTTTCTGCTTGTTCAGTCTAATCAGTGCCTACAGCCCTATTGAACCTGAGTCCCATGGGTGTTACACACTTCTCAGTGGTGAACTGCTTCTTTTGGTATCTCTAGAGTGAGTGTGTCTGTCTAGCAAGTGCAAGGAGTACAAGGGTGACACCCGTGCAGCCTGGAAGGGGTGGTGCCCAAGAGGGGCACCTGTCACTCAACCCCAGTGCAGGTGGTGTCTCTAATATATGCAGAATGGCTGGGTGTGCTTACCCTGCAGTCCCGTGGTAACAAGTAGTCATCATACAGTTACACTAAACATTAATATATGCTCCCACTCCATTTGCACTCTTCCTGGTGCATGGAGGGAACATTTCTGTAATAAATAACCATATCTTAACATCCAGATATCATACCGCAATCCCGGTCACCGTGCGTCATAACATTTCCACATAGTTATTTATATGTCACACAGCGAGTGGGCACACATTGCATCAGTATTACATAACAATGTTCCCCAACTCCATTGCCCGAGATATCAATATGATTCCAAGCTTGTCTATCACAACCGAAAGACCATATACATATCATACGTTGTGATACAACATTAGATGTTGCCAGGACATCAAACCCAAAACAAACAAACCTCGTTGAACATCATGGTTCAATTTCTGACAGCCAAGTTAACTGAAACAACGCTGGCAATATCTGCCCCGGAGTAAATGAGAGGAGGAATCCTATTCGCCATTTATATCTGCCTAATAAATTATACATTGCATATATATTAAATATATATATATATTGCATATTTTAATATGTCAATATCATTACCAATTGAAAGGCGCTGCCTGGTTAGTTCCACAAGTCGCCAGTAGCTGGAACTAGCGCTGTTTAACGGGCAGATCCGGGGAACAGCACAGCTTTAGGCCCCTTCTTATGTGATACATCCATATAGTATTACCAGCCTCTTTACCATCGGCGAGATACGGCATTACAACCATCCAACAACCCCCCTTCACCCCACCCCCCTCCCCACCCCGCCTCGCAACACACTGCTACAGATATGGCTGTTTGCACAGCACTGCTAATGTAAGATAGCCCCCCCCCCCTCGCAGACACCCCCCTCCTTTCCCCCCTATCGGTCATAATACTTCAATATCCGTGCTATATTCTCTGGAGATACATAATTTTTGGCCGAAGCATACTGCCAACAGCGCCCCCTATAATTATAAATGTAGCATCCTAGCCCCATTCTGTATATATATATATATATATATATATATATATATATAATATATATATATATATATAAATATAATATATATATATATATATATATGGGTCATTGTCAGAAACTGTGTACCACTTTTGTGACATGATAACAAAAGGTGAAAACATTCCAAATAATAGCAGACAATTTTCAAAATAATAGCAGAATCCATGTTTGTATGAAGGTTTATTCATTGTGCATTTGTCAGAGTTTAACTTTGTTTTCCACTACTGACTGCCCTGTATTCCAAAGTACATGTTCCCGCAATGAGAGACATCATCAGATGATTGGTGAGGGCCGGTAAAAAAAAATTATGATAAAAAAGTCACGTGATTGCCGGCGATTGGGCTCTCCTTCGGGACGATTGGCGTCTGTGGTGGTCACCCCCCCCACCCTCCACCCCCCCCCACACACACACACACTCACTCACTCACACACACACTCGCAGACTGGCGGCATACATACATACATACATACATACATATATATATATATATATACATACATACATACATACACACATTCATGCATAACCGCACATGTGCACGCACATCGATCGGCCAGACGGGATCGACGAATGAGTTAAGCGTCCGTCTCCCGTTTTGATAGATCGTGGGGTTCGAACCCTGTTCGAGTCAAATCAATGAGTCTCCATATCCACACATTCTACCACATTCTTCTCACTCTCCACGCACACTCCCGTCCTCACTCACACACCTCATTCACTCACACGTCCGCACTCTCCTCACATAATCCACATTCACACACCCCCACCCATACCCTCTTCACACTCCACACACACAAACTCTTCAATCAACATCACCCCTCCTCACTCACAACCACACCTTCTCACTCACAACCTCATCTCCTCCCTCACACACACACTCTTCCCACTCCACACACACCTCTTCAATAACATACATCTTCTTCACTCACACACAGCCCTCTTCAATCACACCCACACACTCCTCACACTCTCCACATACACACACTAGGCTCAGTCACACACAGTCATGCTCACCCACCCACACCCCTCCTCCCTCACACACACCCCTCCTCACTCACTCCCACCACACCTCACTCACAGCCACCCCACCTCACTCACACCCACCCCACCTCACTCACACACACCATGCCTCACTCAACCACACACACCCGTCCTCACTCACACACTCCTCATTCATACACACCCCTCTTCAATAACACATATCCCTCATCCACATACATTCCGCCCCACACACACGCCCCTCCTCACTCACACAAACACACCCACTCATCACACACACTCTCCCCTCATAAATACTTCCTCACTCACATATACACATCCTCACCCATACACACTCATCACACACACTCTCTCCACTCACAGACACCCCTCCTCACTCACACCCACACACTCATCCACACTCTCTGGCTCTCTCCACACACACTCTCCCCCACACACTGATGCCTGGCCTTCTGCCCTAGGTTAGTTGAAGCAGTTGAACATAGGTGAACGTAGTGGTGTGAGTTTGTTAAACTACGTTGAAATAATTTAAGGTATGGTGCCTTTTGCCACCGAATGATACGGATAAAAACGTTACAGCATGGATGCCGGTATGTTCAACTACGTTCAATTACTTTCAACTGTGTTAGCCTCCACTATGTTCAACTACATTCAACTATGTCCACTAATGGTTATGTGTCCATGGCATGTGTGACGTGGAACGGCCATGGTTGTGTGCAGGTCAAATTATGCTAGAGTATGCTAGAGTATGCTAGAGTATGCTAGAGTATGCTAGAGTATGCTAGAGTACATTAAGAGGTACGTTCTACTAAGTTCAAAATTGAGCCTCTAACATACCGCTCTTTTGAACATATCCAAAAATTAATCGGAGATCACGGCTCACCCACATTATTACCAAGTTAATATCAAGGAAAAGTATGGATGCCAGTACGTTCAACTACGTTCAACTACGTTCAACTACTTTCAACTACTTTAGCCTCCACTACGTTCACCTACGTCCAATAACGGCTATGTGACCAGGGCTTAAGAGTAATGTGCTTACAGTGGTCGTTCTCGGCGCCCTCCAGGCCGTCCTCCTGCAGCATGGTCGTCGTGGAGGAGGTGAGCAGGACCTGGGCGCTGTCCGGCCGCTGCGACCCCTTCTCGAACAGGAGTACCACGTCCGACGCCACCGTGCTGCGGCGGGGCGGCGGCGGCGGGCAGCAGGGGCGGCGGGGGCGGCCCGGGGTCACGGCCTGCACGGGCGGCAGCGCGCTTCCCGCTCCTGCTCCTGCTCCTCCTCCTCCCGGGGGCGGGTAGCCGGGCGGGCGGGCAAGCCTGGGAACGTCGCGGCCAACCCAGGAGGAGAGGAGCAGGTCTGGCGGTTGGAGTGCAATTGTAGCGGTGGGTGGAGTAAGCGAATCAAGATATTGATTGATTGATTGAAGGAGTGAGTGAGTAGAGTGAGTAGAGTTAGTAGTGAGAGTCCGGCAGCCGTACAGGCAGGGTCCTTACTGCCTCCCCGTTGGTGACTGTAGACGCCTTGTGTTAGATAGACGCCTGTAGACGCCTTGTGTTAAATCACAGCTGACTCCTTGTGTTGGTTGGTGTTGAATGGGAGTAGGGTCAGTGACAGGCAGCATGGGGACTGGGCGGGTGGCGCTGTGGAACTCTAGCTGTGAGTTGTAACAGTTGGTTCCGCACTTACTGTAGCCCTTCCATTTCCCCCGACTCCTCGGTCTTCTGCCGTCTCCTCTGCTCTCCTCTGCTCTCCTCCTCCGCACGCCCGCCTGCCCGCCCGCACGCCCAGCGGGTCTCTTCAAGTCTCTCCCGGTCTCTTCAAGTCTCTCCCGGTTTCCTCTGGTTTCTCCCGGTGGTTCGCCGGTCTGGTATGGTCTGGTCTTCTCCAGTCACCTTTGATTACTTAATGTTCCCTGTGGTTTTCTGTAGTTCCCTGTGGTTTCCTGTGGTTTCCTGTGACCTGCTGTGGTCTCCTCTAGTCATTTCCTGGCCTCCTCTGTTCATTACCGGTATCTCCTCAGTTTTCCTCCCGTCTTCTCTGGCCTCTTCCGGTATACTACCAGTCTCCCAGGCTCCTCATTTATCCAGTCTCCTCCAGTCTCGTCCGACCTTCTTCAGTCTCCCGCGGCTCTTCAAGTATCCCAAGTTCTCATCCAGTCCATTACGTCCTCATCCGACCTCCAGAGAACTCCTCCGGTCTCCTCCAGTCTCCTCCGGTCTCCGCTGCTCAGTGCTACCACTACGTCCCGGCATACACCAGTCTCCCAGTTTCCTCAGCCTGTCTCTGGCAGTTCGGGGCGGGGCTCCACTGCCGCCGATACAGCACCGCCTGCTCCTACCCGCACTCTGCCCGCTCCTACCAGCCCTGTCCTACCCGCTCATACCCACACTCTGACGGTTCCTACCCACACTCTCCTACCCGCTCTTACCCGCACTCTCCCTGCTCAAACCCGAACTTTACCCGCACTCTGCCCGCCCTGGCATCCCTACCGGCAGGGCGCGTTCAAAGGCGGCCAAATTGAGTTGCGCCGAGCCGTCGCTGTCCATTAAAGCCCGGTAGTTCACGTTCTACCGTGGGACGTGGCCCGTGTGGGGGGAGGGAGGGGGAGAGGGAGGAAGGAAGGAAGGAAGGAAGGAGGCGGGAGAGGGGGAGGTACAGAGCCGCCTCACCGGACCGGACCGCACTGGGCCGGGGCGGAGCGGGGCGGGGCAGGGCGGGGCGGGGCGAGCCGGGGCGGGGCTGGGCGAGCCGGGCGGAGCGGGGTGGGCGGGCCGGGGCGGGGCTGGTCGCCAGGGGACTCGGTCCTCTCGTGGTATGGTGGGCGCCCCGGGGGCTGCACTTAAAAGTGAACGGTTTGAGGTGTGCGGAGCGATAGAAGGTCGAGGGGTGGTCAGCGGAGACGCGGGGGACGAGGGGATAGGTCCGTCATATGGTCCGACTACTTCCCGTCATGCATCGCCGGTCCACTTGACCGATAGGTGTGCGCAGTAAGTATATAAATGCACGACTTCCGGTTGTTGTGGGAAGAGACAGGAAGCACGCGTCCGTCGGCACACGGTGAGTTCGGTTGCGGCGCGCCTCGACGTGTGTGGTGATGCTGAGAGGCAGGCGTCACCGCCGTGGTGGTGGTGGTGGTAGCGGTGGTGGTGGTGAGGAGTAGTAAGTAGTACTAGTAGTGGATGACAGCTCACCCCGCCGCGCGTCCACACGAAATGAATGGTAGACGCAGGCTGCTCAGGCCGTCCACACGCGTCCCTTAACAGGCCAACACACGTCAGCCAATGGCAGGCAGCCGCCCACAGCCAAGCCTTATCATTGGCTGTTGTGTGGCATCCCCCCCCCGTCCCCCACCCCAACCCCTCTGCCACCGCCCTCCAGGCGTCCGTGCAGTCGCTGTAAGGTTCGGGACCAGAGACAGAGCCCCTGTCGGCGGAAGCTGCCAACGAGGCGCAGAATCCGACGGTGGCGAATGGGTGTGTCATGTGGAGAGGATTAAGGGATCAAGCCTCCCACCCTCCACACACACACACACACGCACGCACCACACACACACACACAACAGCCTTAGACTTCAGAGAGTCAGTCGCAATCGACAATCCCCCGCTGACAATGCGTACATCTAACACGGACACTAACCTTTTCTCGTAGATAAAAGATTCACGCCGTACTTGGAGTAGGGGTGAATGCCAACGTAGTCTAAATACCCGAGAAAATTGCTTCAGCAAGTGGAATTGCTGGTTCCGGTACCCAATGGCTACTTGTATCGGCATAGAGTTGGCGAAATGGGAGAGAATGCAAAAAGACAAGATGGCAACCACAGAATGCGGTCGATTTGACTTTTGAAGTATATTAAGGTGTACGTTGTATTATATTTTTCAAATGAAAAGTAGCGGGTAAATATCAAGATATATTTGAAGAAAATATTTTGCTTCTTAAATTTAGAATGTATCTGCTCATTTCATTTACACAGCTTGTAGATAATTTTGGCCAGCTTTTATATAGGATTGTTCTTCACTCCTCCTCAGACTACTGCAGTACAGGGTGAATCTTTTCTGGACATACTATTTAAATTGGATCACATGCCTAACCGCTTGACCTATGAATATGGGATCGGGCGCTGTGTCCGAATCGATAGAGTGCGGGCCTCGCGTGTGGGGCATCGGGAGTTCGGTTCCCAGTTGTGTCAAACCAATGACTTACAAAATTATTATGTGTCACTTCTTAGCCTGGCGCTTGGCATTAATAGGATAAGGTAATGACTGGTTATCTCAGTGTCAGGATAATGTGACTGAGTGGGGATCATGGTGCTGGCGGCCTGATTTCCCAGTGGGGCAGCATTATAAAGTTGCCATGAGTGTGCAGTCACAAGTCAGTACCCATCCGGATAAGACCTTAGATGTTGCCAGGACATAAAACTCCAACAACCAACCAACCTGTGAATATGGTAGGTTTCCTCCTCCCTCCCTCGCCCTCCCCCCGACCTTTAACGACACAGTCTTAGTCAAGGTGGGCCTGTATGATTGATTTATAGTTTCATGCTGTTTCCGGGTTTCTCTTCTTTTTTCTTTTTTTTTAAAGCTGCAGAGTCCGATGAATACATTAAAGTTTGAAACCAAAACACTGACCTAGATTTGATTCTACATATCTAACTTAGATACTGCTCCACTTATTACGCATATATTGCCACATAGAAAGGAACACTAAATCAATTTAATAAAACCTTTGTCTGCAGAATACTATGGTGTCAACATTCTGGTGGGCTTGTCAAAATAAATTTGGCATGCTTGCCTTGTTTGCACTTCAAGTATCTCAATAGTTAGCCATTTAAAATATAGGTTACTTCAAACTAAAGTAAGACAGATTACAATGATTATTAACCTAAGATATTTATATCAGAAAACAACAACAACAACAAAAGCATCGGATTATGCAACTCGCCCAATAAAAGTAAGTTCAATTAAAGTTGCATAGTCAATTGAACTCAGCAACTTTTCAAAACCCATCAAACTTATCTAGATTTGATCCTACATATCCAACTTAGATACTGGTGAACTTTGTTAAGCACAGAAGGGAACACGAAGTCAATTTAATTATATAATGGGGTTTGGTGAGAAAAGCTTGATTGTTTGTTGGGGTTTTACATCCTAGCAATATCTCTGGTCATATTTTTATTTTTATTTTATTTTTATTTTTTTGGTCCATTAGTTGTTTAAGCAGGGGAAATTTCAGTCATAGACGACTGGTCTTCCTCATTCCACTGCTGGTCGATAGAAAGCCCGAGCCTACACTTTTACCGACCCAAGGGATTTTTAACCTCCCACACCACATAGACATGGTATGAGAGCAACCGGCCTTTGATGACGCTGTAAGTTATACACAGCGGTGGAAATCCAAATTGGCAGAGCTGGGGGCATGGGGAATCGAACCGCCGACCCTCAGATTAGGAGTCTGACCCAGAAAAAAGTCAGACACTCTAACCACTCCGCCACAGAGAACACCAACGGGTATCGATTTGTGACAGTGCACACTCATAGTAACTTCATAGTGGCTAGTTACTCAGTCACATTATCCTAATTTTGAGCTTAACCAGTCCTATCCTAATGATGCCGAGCACCAGGCTAGGTACCGACAAATATCATTTTCATAAGTCATTGGTTTGACTCAACAAGGATTCGAAGTCCCGACCTTCCGCGCGGGAAGCCTGCACTCTACCGATTCACCGACCGCGTTCGGTAAAAGCAGAAACAATGAGATTTGACGAAGTGGTCCTTGCTTATTACGGAAAGGCAGGGATTCATCTCATCGAGTCAGGAAAGCAGTGGAATCAGATGGTAACACAACAATGTATAGCAAGATGGATGGCCATTTTATCTGCAGCTTACTGGGGGGACTAAGCAGGTACACAGAGATAGAGTATGTACAGACCACGGGGTATGTGGCAATACCCGGAAGGACGGTCTGTGTGGGTGTGTATGTTAATCAGTTGTTTCCATATATCAACTTTCAGGCTTGAGTGACTGTATTAGTACTGACTTGAACTGAATCAATGTCAAAATACAAGTATTGTTTTAAACATTCGTTGAATAAGCAGGGGCAATTGTCAACCGCGGACAATTGGTCTTCCTATTCCACTGCTGCTTGCCCTATCCCAGGTCTGTCAAGTGCCAAGCTAGGTAGTATTAAGTTGGGTGTTTTTAAATCATTGCTTTGACTCGGCCAGGGTTCGAATCTGAGTTGATAAACAGGATCATTTTCTCTTAGAGCAATTATTTTTGTATTATTCTGTCTTTAGATATAGAAAATACTATAAATAAAACAAAGAGGTCCCAGCCGGTAGAAGATTGGTGATTTCTTGTACATTCTTTTCAAAATATAAATGGAAACAAATATCTGTTTACATCGGATAAAAACTCAATCAACATGCTACCGTATGCGATTCAATACACATAATCAAATGCTATCAAGATATGGATCCAGACTAGGTCAACCCTGCCCTGAACACTCTTGAGGTTCTTAGTTTGCAGTGCCATCATGCACTAGAGTGTGACTACTGTCAAGCATCATTCCTAAAGTGCGACTTGAACCCATGTTTCTACCATTTTGGGGGAAGCGTCGTAACCATTGGTCGCAATGTTCGCATTGTGTGCGATTCAGCAGGAACAATATTCCTGCTCCCCTGCCCACTGTGATTTGGACTCTTCCTCGGTTGAACGGACAAATAGCACTGTCCATACACTTGATATCATTTCAAAGCTCTATTTTATTGTCTTTATCATTTCGTGTGTCGACACCCGTTGGAGGCGAGTTGGCCTGCAGATGGCGCCACCTGTCAAGTGTGGAGTATTATGGAGTAAAACAATCGGTAATATCAGTAATATCAATTAATATTAATATTAAGACCTCGAACGAATTCCCTTGTCTATTTTTATACGCGCATAATGCGTTATACATCACATATAGAAAAGTAATCTAATATTGTGGTGGAGAGCAGTTGTGTTGAAGAGCCAATGAAAGGGGATATTTGATTCTGGAATGGGGGCAATATAATAGTGGCATATTAGTAACCGTGGAGGCATCGTCATACATTATTTCCGGGGGAAGGAATCAAGGGGGGGTGGCAAGTTTTATACTGCTATACCGGCACTGTGTTTGATATTCCAGTCAGTCACATTTTTCTAACAGCAGCACTGAGCCAATCAGGCCTTGCCATATCTACCTCATTCCCAACGTCGGGCGAGGTAATGACAAATGCAGATATTTTCTTTTAATCTATTTTTACATTCAGTTTCACTCAGCCGGGGATCGAACCCACAACCTCCTGCACTGGATAGCAGCCGCCCACACCGCCTAGGCGTCTAAGCTAATAAAGGCAGGGATAGAAACCAGCGCCGGTACTTGGTGTGTAAAAGGTTTAACCCAATACGGCACTGCGCACCTTTCTGGGTCGGTGGCGGTGTCTGTGTCTGTGTCTGTGTCTGTGTCTATGTCTTCTAGCCCGCCTGGCTGCTGAAACACTATCCAGCCCTGACAACTGCAGACACCAGGGCCCGTATGCACGGAGCGGTGTTACCGAGTCAAAATGCGTTTAAGGAGGGATTTCTGGTTTAAGGCCGAAAAGTTTGTATGCATGGAGCAGTGTTAGCCCTAACACCGAGCGTTTAAACTCGGAAATTCTAACTCTGCTCATAGCAGGTTTACAGCGGTGTTAGTGTTAGGTTAGTGTCAGCATGGAACCCAAATCTACTCAATGCTATCATATGTAACAGAAATACATACGCAATGAGTGAAATTTAATCAATTTAACCCTAAATTCGAACCCTCCTTAAGGCTGCCGCTGCATTGGCGGAGATATTAATAGTTATATTTTCGAATCGATGAACGTAAAGTAAACAAATCGCCGCCGCCGCCGCATTGACCTCCCTTGCCATACTGGCGGCGGCGGCGGTTTCTTGACTGTACGTTCGTCGATTCGAAAATATAACTATTAATATCTCCGCCAATGCAGCGGCAGCCTTAAGGAGGGTTCGAATTTAGGGTTAAATTGATTAAATTTCACTTATTGCGTATGTAATTCTGTTAAATATGATAGCATTTAATATATTTGAGCCTAATATATGGCTACAAATGCAGAGGGATTTCCCAAATCTATAAATACATTCACGTTTAGCTAACACTCACTGTTTAAGCGCCCATCCATACGGCTTGACATAGTTCCCTATGACGCCGATAACCGGAGATAGGTACCCGGAGTTAGATGGATAACACCACATGCCGCTAGCACCGCTCCATGCATACGGGCCCTGGGGCCGTATGCAGGAGTCAGTGTTAGCGAGGCAAAACGGTGTTTGGCGGGAATTCCGGTTTAGCGGCGAAAAATGGTATGCACGAGTCAGTGTTAGGCCTAACACCAAAACCTTAACCGCTGTTACGTTACCCCGGAAAAATATCAGGTTTAGCGAGTTCATTAGGCCCAAATCTATTCAATGCCGATTTTACATATTATGTATTATATACATATTGTAGTGGTGTGCACTGACCTCTCAGGCAAGGAGCCGCATAGACAGGTAGGCGTTGGTAGTGTGTTGATATCAGAGAGCCTAGGTGGTGTAATGGTTATCAGACTGGCCCAGAATGCAAAGAGATGTGGGTTCGTGTCCCGCTCTAGGCACAATATTTCCCATTTTCATCACTCCCTTGACACTGGTTGCCATGACCATGATCCTATACATGCTATGCGCTGTATGGTGGTTGGACCTGCCCTGTGCCTGTATGTATGTAATTGTAAGCATTAAAAGACTTACAATTCCAGGGGGACGAGTGTAGTGGTGTGCACTGACCTCTCAGGCAAGGAGCCGCATAGACAGGTAGGCGTGGGTAGTGTGTTGAGATCAGGAAGCCTAGGTGGTGTAATGGTTAGCACACTGGCCCGGAATGCAAAGAGATGTGGGTTCGAGTCCCGCTCTAGGCGCAATATTTCCCATTTTCATCACTCCCATGACAATATTATATATATATTAGATGTATAGTGTAGTATTCTGCACTGACCTCTCAAGGAAGGAGCCACATATACAGGTAGGTGTGGATTGTGTGATTGCATCGGGGTCATACAATATACAGTAAAATATACAAAAGTAATTCAATTTATACTCTCATAATACTTATGTATCACATATAGAGCCCTGCAGGTGGATTACTCTAGTCGTGGGTGGTGATGGAAATAGGAAATATTGCGCCTAGAGTGGGAATCGAACCCACATCTCCCGCATTCCGGACCAGTGTGCTAACCATTACACCACCTAGGCTCCCTGATGTCACCTGTCTATGTGGCTCTTTACCTGAGAGGTCAGTGTAGACTACTACACTCATCCCCCTGGAATTGTAAGTCTTTTAAATGGTCATTTAATGCTTACAATTACATACCACAGGCAATGCATTTAAATATACATACACAGGGTAGGTTTACGAAACATACAGTGCGTAGCTTGTACAGGATCCTGGTCACGGCAACCAGTATCGTGGAGGTGATGAAAATGGGAAATATTGTGCCTAGAGTGGGAATCGAACCCACATCTCTTGCATTCTGGACCAGTGTGCCAACCATTAAACCATCTCGGCTCCCTGATGTCACCACCCTACCCACGCCCAACTGTCTATGTGGCTCTTTGCCTAAGAGGTCAGTGCAGACTACTACACCATAATTCATCTATTTACCTTGATGTCCAATTGCCGATGATGCAAAAATCAATGTGCTCAAGAGGCGTCGTTAAATAAAACAAGATGGTGTCCCCATCAATTTACGTGATAGCGATAACGGAAGAACAAGCCATGTATGTAATCCTGACTACAGCATTTGGCGTGAAGATGTGACTAGTAAAATGTCGTCTGCTAGAGTGACGACTGGCAAAGACCGTGCCCAGCGAACCCTCTCCTCCCCCGGGGGCACATTTGTTGTTTGTCTGTCCGAGGTCCTAGTGTTCTTTAACGGCCACCCCCGCCCACAATATGTTGGGGGCACTCAGTCACACACCGATACACACACAGAGACACACACAGACATACAGAGATACAAGCACACACAGACTCACACAGACACACAAAGACATACAGAGACACAAACCGACACAAACAGACACACCAAGGCACACACAGACACACACAGGCATACAGACAAACACACAGACACACAGATACACATACGGACACACAAACAGACAAAGACACACACAGACATACAGAGACACAAACAGACACACACAGACACACACATACACACAGAGACATACAGAGACACAAACCGACACAAACAGACACACCAAGGCACACACAGACACACACAGGCATACAGACAAACACACAGACATACAGATAAACAAACGGACACACAAACAGACAAAGGCACACACAGACATACAGAGACACAAACAGACACACACAGACACACGCATACACACAGAGACATAAACAGACACATACAGACACACACAGACACACACAGACACACACAGACATACACAGACATTCACAGACATACACAGACATACACAGACTCCCACCGACACACAGATACGCAAACAGACAGAGACACACACAGACACACACATACACACACATGGAGACACACACAGACAAACAGACACACACATACACACACATACAAATACACACACAGACACACACTCAGTCACACACAGATACACACAGACACACACAGACTCAAACATACTTACACACAGACACACACATACATACACACACAGACAGATGGAGACAGGCACAGACACACACAGACACATACATACACAAAGACACATACACACATACACACACACAGACAGATGGAGACAGGCACAGACACATACATACACACAGAGACACACATACACACACAGACACGTACACTCACAAACCCGGACCGGCAAGTGTCGATGAAAGCAAACCCACCCGCTAGTTTCCCGGCGTGCAGTGCGGGTGCAGAGGGGGGATTCCCCGAGCAAATGCTAATCAACGCTGGTACCAGAGAGGGTTTGTCGGATCCCATTGCTAGGCAGCCAGGGCCCATATCTTGCTTTGTTTGTTGTTTGTTGTTTTCTGCACAAATCTGCCTACTGGTGAAGTGTACAGGGAGTTAGAGAAGTACACAGGGAGGTATGGTACTCTCACAGCCGGCGCAACTTGTTTGTTTGTTGTTGTTTTACGTCCTAGCAACATCTAAGCCGGCGCAACTAAAAGAAACCTTACAAAAAAAGGAAAAGGAAAGTTTGTTTTATTTAATGACGACTCTAGAGCACATTGATTTTTATCATCGGCTATTGGATGTCAAACATATTGTCATTCTGGCATATTTCTTTGGAGGAAACCCGCTGCCGCCAGATAGGCTTCTCCTTCCGATAAGCAGCAAGGGGTCTTTTATATACACTTTCCCACAGATAGGACAGACATACCACAGCCTTTGATGAACCAGTTGTGGACCACTGGTTGGAATGACAATAGGCCAAACTGCAAATGGGTCCACTGAGCAGTAACGATCGGATGACCCACACTTCACAGGTGGACACTCTACCGCCTGAGCTACGTTCCGCTCCGTCGTTACAGAAAAAGTGTTGGAAGGTTGGGTTGTGGACATCATCATTATCATGCTGTCGGCCGCGATGCGACAAAGACTGCTTTCATTACTTGACTGCCGCTCTCCATTTAGCTCTCTGCTGTGAGAGTTGCATCCATGAGTCGGTCTTAATGTCTCTCAGCTTCAGGATTCTCTTGATGGTATCCTTGAACTGGAGATGAGGGCACCCTCTCTTTCTGTAACCAGAAGACAGTTGAGAATAGAGGATCTGCTTTGGTAGCCTGTCTGATGACATCCTCATGCGGTGTCCAGTCCACCAGAGATTCCTTTTGATCAGAAGATCTTCCATAGAGGGCAGCCCCGTCCGTTTGAGTATTTCCTTATTTGTCACTTTGTCCTTCCAGGTTAGCCTCATGATTGAATGCAGATGTCGCATCATGAAGGCATTCAGCTTCTTCACCTGTCGTCTGTACACTGTCCAGGCCTCGGCTCCGTATAGTAGGGTGGATAGTATAATTGCACGGTAGATCTTGCCTTTGACCCGAATGGACACATGGTGGTGGTTCCAGAGTCTCTGGCGTAGTCGGCTGAAAGATGCCATCCTCCTCTGTATTTCATAACCAAACAAATTCGCTATCTCATATGCTAAATATATTGTTCAAATACTTATCCACCATAACTTTCGGAGTGTGACCAGACGGGATTGCCAAATGAGTTGAGCGTCCGTCTGTCATTTTGGTCGATCGTGGGATTCGAACCCATGGGATCGAACCCTGGACAGGTAAAACGATTCACTTAAAAAATAATACTTGTTGCTTCATAGCCAGATGCTCGGCATTGATAGGATAGGACAAGGACTGGTTGGCTCAGTGTCAGGATAATGTGACTGAGTGGGATATCAGGTCATGGTGCTGACAGCCTGGTTTCCCAGTGGAACAGCACTATGAAGTCGCCTGAGTGTGCACTGTCACAAGTCAGTACCCGTCCTTGTATAACCTTAGATGTTGCCAGGACATAAAACTCCAACAACCAACCCACATTTGGAGTGAAGAATTTGTGATATGTAGATTAATCGACCTTAAAAATCGAACTGAGAGCATCCAATGGCTGCCATTTGGGTGTTTTTGGTGTGCTTTTTCATTCTCTCCCAGTTCATCAAGTGTATGCCAATATAGATTAACACCGCATGCTGGAACTAGGACTGCCATAGATAAAAGATTCAACCCCATACTTATAGTACAGGGGTGAACCCTAACATAGTCTTAAATACGGGCTAAAATAGCTTTAGTATGGAACAGGAAGTAGAAACTCTGGATCCAGGATCAAATGGCTACCCATATCGGCACAGAGTTGGTGAAATGGGCGAGAATGCAAAATGACAAGATGGCGGTGATAAAATGCCATCGGTTTTATTTTTAAAATTCCTTAAGCTACATGTTTTATTAAATATTTCAAATCAAAAGTAGCGCGTAAATATGAAGATTTATGTGTAGAATATATTTTGCCAGCCCAATTAATTTCCCCACCATGTCAAAATTCTTCCCCCGTTTTGCTAATATGTTGCTTTTCACCCCTGTACTGGATGTACGGGGTGAATCCTTTATCTAAGACTTCCACAGCTTGTTTATAGTTGATTCACACCAAAGCAGTTCCTGCTCGGATTTAGGCACGGTCATCATTCACCCCAACAGGGAGGCAGCCACAGCTGGAGTCAGGGAGGTGGGACGGTGCCTTCTGGCATTCAGTGAAAGGCGTGGAACCAAGGGGAGAACCACTTCCGGTTAGCGCGGACTCGTGGAACTAACCAATCAGTAATCGCTCTACTGGTAATATAACATTGCCCTGCTGAGAATATACAACACGTGTCATTTCTCTATGTCAGAGCACTGGTCTTAGCGCCGTAAGTGATACAGTTATTTACACAGGGTTGTTACTGATTTTAGTGTATAATATAATTAAAATACACATTGTACAATAATTAAAAGGATATTAGATACAGAAAGTCTTTGGCGGGGTTTCTTTTTCTTCTTCTTTTTTTAAGTTTTTGTGATAGTTCAATATGACCAGATATACTTTCATATAATTCATATTGATGTATGTGATAAGTAAAATGATATGGGTGTTAGCTTTAGAATTCTTGAGTCTATCAAATTGAATAGCAGTGCTATTGGCTTGACTTTGGATTTTATGTAATAGGTATATATATTACAGAGATGTGATTGGGTGCAGGAAAAGAAACCTGAAAAGTTGTTTAGGTTATCGTGGGGTCACAGCAGCCCACTGAGGCACGAGAGGGATGCAAATAGTGTATTTCAGAGGTGTTTTGGTGGCCAGCAAAAAAACGGAATTTTAAAAGAAATGGAATTCCGGTTTCGGTGGCCAGAAAAACCCCAAAATTCTGGTTAAAACTGGAGAAATCACATGCCTGATATTGTTCATATTGCTACGGCAATATGGGTAATTCGAAACAGAGGCGGGGAAAACCTCCCCATGCCTACCCTCCCCACCCACAACCGCTCCCCCTCTCCTTCACTCTCTCCCCCCCCCCTTCTCTACACCCCTCTTCCCTCCACTCTATCCAGGCGGCGCCACCGACCCGCCCTCTCCTCTAGCCCTCCTCTCCTCCAGGTGGCGGCACCGGCCCCCCCCCCTCCGCTGGTGCCGCCGCTGGTCCCCTCCCCCTCCCCTCCTCACTTCCGCTCCCCTTTCACTCTGCCACTTCTCCACCACACACCTCGCCACCAACACCTCTTTTCAACTCGCCTCCTGGCTGCCCTCCATCATCAACGAATACCAACCGTCACCATGCCGGCACGCAAGACAACCCGACGAACAGCAAACACCCCGGCTGCCGCCGTGTCTGACGACGCCACACGCACACCACGCCAGCGGGGCAGACCACGCTCCGTGGTGGTTAAACCCAAACCCACAACGGATGAAACGACCGACGACGACATGTCTGCGGCCGAGCAGCTCACCATGCTCAGACAGTCTGTGACCGACTCAATACGCCAGCAAGCCGAATTGGCCAAAACGATGTCGGATAGGATAAAGGCACTCGAGACTCACAAGACAGACAAGCGATCGCAGAGTAACTCCTCCGACGACAGACCCGTCCCCAAACGCAGGAAACGCGGCACCCCAGACCCGGACCAATCTCCAACGCCACGTGCTACGACCTCCCACGCACGCTCACCGAGATCACCCAGATCACCGAGACCCACGCCTCGCAGCCAACGCACCCACAAGGATCGACGAAACAGGTCAGAATCCCAAGAGCGACCAAGACACAGGAGGTCGCGCCACGCACGGTGCGCCACCGCCACATCCTCGAGCGAAGACGACTACCAACTAAAGGACATGATCGATGCCATCATCGGAACCAACCCAAACGGACGGAACGAAAAAAGAGGTAGGACCCAACTCCTCCCCCACACGTACGTTATTAGGGACGAGCGCAAAGGCAAAGTGGGCCCGGGGGAGAGCACGTGGCACGAGTACCTGGCGGCACTGTCACGAATGCGCAAAGACCCTAAAGTGCCACAGTCATGGATAAAACCCATACTCAGCCACCAGGACGAGATGTTCGATATGGCCGCGGAGTGGAAATGGGACACGTGCCTCGCCTGGTCGGAGAAGGTTTTCTCCATGATAGAAGATGGCCGCCTCCCTAAGGCCTGGCGCGACGAACAGGCCATTAAAGACCTACAGCGCGCAGCCTGCCTTGCAGGCATACGGAAGGAAGAGGAGAAGCGTGCCGCTAAGGCCGATCACACGACCAGACCCCACCACTCACGCACCGACGAACAAACGACAGCCACGAACACCACACCCTATAGACGCCCAGAGTTTAACACTGAGACGGACGGGCGCCCGTGCCACAAATGGAACTGGGGCACGGACTGTGGATACACTGCATCCCACGGCACCGGGAGCGATCGACGCGCACATCTGTGCGCCTGGTGCGCTAACAAGTATAAAAAATCCAACCCACACAGAGAGCAAGAGTGCAATAATAAAAAGCGACAGACTGAGCGCAAAGCAGCGGCACTCGACACGGAAGAATCGGCGAGGGCGGATTTTTAGATAGCGGCCCTGGTGAGGCCGCAGATAACGCCACCTCAGACGATGCACGCCACACACCGCAGCCGACCCCACCTGCCCTGCGCCTCGTCTCCTCAACACGCAGGTTCGTCCCGTCAATCCCGCCTTGGGACCCAAAACCATACACATACGGCACTGAGACCCAATCCGCCCACATTGACGCCCCCACCGACCCCACCTCCGCCAAACACGCACCACGTGGCGTAACGGCCAGACCGGCCCAGACCGACGCTCAGATTCCCGCCAAAACAAGCTGGAGCAGCTCAAATCACGCGTCACTGGACACTCCTAACCGTCGCCCCACGCCGGACGCAGACCGCCACCCCTCACCGCCAGATGTCGCCGCCTACGACCCATCAGTCGCCACCTCCGACCCCGATGCCGCCACTAATGACACCCCTAATGGCCATTACGCTGCTCGCCCACCCGACACCGCCCCGGCACCCTGGACGGCCCCGGACAACGCCGCCGCCCGCCTACCCGACACCGCAGCCATAACCCCTCCTCAGACACATGCCGCCCGGAACACAGACCCCGGAACCCCCCACCCGGAACCGGAAGTCGGAATATCCCCACTTCCGGCCAGCACACACACTATGACCCCGACCCCCGCCAACGCCCCCCCAAACCCCCACACCCCCCACCGCTCACCCCTCCCCCCACCCCCCCCCGCCCCCCAACCCCAACGCCTTCCCACTGACCCTTCCCCACACACCCCCACCGCCACCACCACCCATGTCCGGCCACGCGTACGGTCGAACACCAGACAACGCCCACACACCTCCATCACCACAGATATTGTCGTCCGATATGAGCCGACTGACGCCACCATAGCGTGTGTCCAACCCGCCACCGCCACCCAACCCACAGCCCCCCCAAACGACGACGAACACGACCCCGCCGCGGCACCCGACGCCCTCCTCACCTACCACGACCGGGCACACGCCAGTGAAGACATCGACGACATAACCACCGATCAAGTCGATGCACCCTCCCCCCCCTACAACCCCCCCCCACACCCCCCTCTCTTACAAGACTACCCTACACAACATCTGGCCCACCAGCGTCCCCGCAGCATGGGGGTACGAAGTATACAGACATATATTCGACCAAGTCCGCGCGACTGCCCTCCCTAACCATGTGGCAGCACGCATACCGGTGCCATCCGACCTCAACATCGACCGATGGAGGGCACTTCTCCTCCTCCACACCCACCTCGCTCCTTCTTCCTGAGAGAAAGTACGTCCTCCTACTCCCTTTCATCTCCCCGCTAAACCCACGATACTCGAGCTACTCGACTTCCTCGAGTTTGGATGGCCGATCGACTAAACTCCCAAATCACCCGCCTCGACGCCCCACCCCCCCGGTCCCGAGACCGCCAACCCCTTACCCACCGCAAGACCCCCCCGACATACTCTCAATGGATCCGCAAGTACGTCAAGGACGAGGCGTCCAAAGGTGCACTCCTCGGCCGGCCTTTTCCACCAACCTCCATTCGCCCCCCAGGGGCCCAGACGATCCTCGATGAGACCCGACCAAGAAGAATACCTTCGTAGCGCGCCGGTCTTCGACGACCTCACTACCCGAAGGGGCGCACAGCGTCAATGCCGGCATACCAAAGGATCACTATCAGGGAGGCCCACCCACCTACACACTCTCCCCAAACATAAACAACCTTCACCGACAAAGTCACCCGCCTCGGGCAAGGCGCATATATATGGACGATCGACCTCGCCCGCGCATACAGACAGCTGAAGACATGCCCCCTCTCTGTCCCCCTCCTAGGAATAACAATCAACGGCGACACCTACTACGACATCGGCCCCCCCTTCGGGTGCGCACCTCCTCCATGGCCTGTGCCCGCACAACCAACGCGGTCACATACCTGCTCCGCCGGAAGGGCCACTTCATCCTCTGTTACCTGGACGACTTCGTTGGGTCCGCCGCCACTGAATACGATGCCACCCTCGCCTACCTCGACGCGATCCACCTCGCCGCAGACCTGGGCCTGGCACTCTCCCCACACAAGTGCATCCCACCCACCCAGCGCGTCGAGTGGCTCGGGTTTGAGGTGGACACGGTCGACATGATCGTCCGGATCCCCCCTGCCAAGCTCGACGAAGTTGTCGCCGAATGCGCCGCCTGGGCACCCACAACAAAGGCTTCCAGGAAGGACCTCCAACGCCTAGTTGGGAGGCTCCAACATGTTGCAAAATGCATCAGACCCGCCAAGCGCTTCATGAACAGGATCCTCAACACCCTCAGAAGTGCACCTTACACAGGAAAGCACACCATTACCGCCGAAATGACCAAGGACATACTATGGTTCAGGCAGTATGCCCATGCCTCCAACGGCGTTGTCCTCCTCCGCCCACCACTCAAGCACGAATGGGTGATCGAGTGCGACTCTTCTCTCCTCGCCGGCGGAGCCCACTCCCCCGCAGGCTGCATGACTGAAGAATACCAGCCAGGCTTCCTGGCCGACGGACACAACATTGCCCAGCTCGAGGCTATAAACCTGGTCGTCGCCCTCCACGCACTCACCCCCCCAAACCCTCAAGACTATGCCATTGTGATCAACACCGACAACCAGGCCTCCCAGATTGTGCTCGACTCCGGTGCCGGGAGGGATCCAACCCTCTGTGCCTGTGCACGGGCGATCTGGCGATTCGCTGCACTTAACTCTTGCGAGATCCAGGTCATCCACAAGCCAGGTGCTGAGATAGCCTTTGCAGATGCCCTCAGCAGGGCCCCCTTCGACCATGCCGCAAGACTCAGAGCCAACCGCTTTGTCGACGACATGGGCCTTACCCGCATACAGGCTCACCACGACTCCTCCCTAGTCACCGATGTTGACTAGCCTGGAAGAGACACTAATTTGCCCCTCTCTTCCAGGCACACACCAGGACCACCAGGACGTCATCCACCTGTTCCGTGCCGAGCTCGCCCACGGGACATGGCGGAATAAGCATCGACAGGTCACCACCTACCTCGAACACGCCCGCAGCCGTGACTACAACCCACTCCGGGCGACCCCGATAGATCTGGCCTCCTACCTCGCTCACCTCTCCACGTCACTCAGGTCACCCGGGGCAATCATGAACCACCTCAGTGCGGCCAAGACCTGGGTGAGGCTTAAGGACGGAAAGACCCGCAGCTTCGAGACCTATCTGGTATCCATCGTCAAGCGTGGCATCATACGGACCTCATCCCACGCCCACGGCAGGCTCCACCCCTCACCGTCCATCACCTCCTCGGGGTCATCCGCTACCTCCTACGGGCTGGGCCACGCGCCCGAGTCCTCACATCCGCCATACTCGTCGGATTCTTCTCTCTCCTCCGGCAAGGAAACCTCCTCGTCACCGGCCGGCCCCATGACCCAGGGCACACCATTCAACATAAGGACATCATCGACCTAGGGACCCACATCACCATCAACGTCCGGTCGACCAAGACTTCAGTCTCCCGCTCGGACCGCTTCTCCATCACGATACCAGCCATACCCGCCTCCGTGTGCTGCCATGTGAGGGCCTGGCGCCGATACGACACCAGCATCCGGGTGCCGCCCTCTTCGCCAGCCTTCCTCACCCCTCAGTGGTCTCCCCTCGCCATCTCGACTCTCACCACCGCGCTTCGTGCTGCACTCCGCGACATTGGATGCCCTGACCATCGGGCTTACACCCTCCACAGCCTCCGTCGCGGGGCTGCACAGGCCTGCGCGGCCGCCGGTGCACCTATCCAAGACGTCCAGGACCTCGGACACTGGCGATCGTCGGCCGTACACCAATACGTACCGGCCCGCTCCTTCACCGCGGCAACCCAGGCCCTCTCCACTTTATTTGGTTGAGGTCCGGGTCACCCAGAGACTTCATTTCTTGCCTACCTTGATTATCGACTCTTGACCTAACCCATATCGACTTATCTACATGAACACTTGACCCAACCCATTATCACTTATTGACACTTGATCCACCCCTGAACCATTGATTTCAACCTACACTCATTGATGTACTCAACCATGACCTTCCTATTGATTACCTTGATGACTCATTATTGAACCTTGAACCTGATTGATTTCTACCTACACTCATTAATGTACTCAACCATGACCTTCTATTGATTACCTTATTACTCATTATTGACTTACTGTACTTCACATCATTACCTACTCTGATTAAATTTCCACATTATGTACTTCCGCCTCGTGTTTTGAATTAGTACAGACGCTAAGGGAAAAAGCGTGCAAAATTTGACAAAAGCATGAAAATTGGCTTACAGATAGCTTAACATGTGTAGATTCAAATAAGCCTAGGTATCCATTGCCAAAACCATGGTAACTGGCTGCCATCTTGAAAATGGCCACCCTCAATGTACAATATTCGTCATAAAGCAATATAGAAACACGATGTTGATATGGAACATAAAATGTTCAAGGTCAAGGAATCGATTGATGCGATAACCAATATGCTCAGATTATTATTATATTGATTTTCAATGTATATATAGTGAATATTAAAATTGGAGACGATGAAAGGAGGGGAAACTGAGTATGCATGTTTGTATACAACACTTACTAAAGGTTGGTTGGTTGTTGAAGTTTTACGTCCTGGCACCATCTAAGGTCATATCAGGACAGGTACTGACTAGTGACAGTGCACATTCATGGTGACATTATAGTGCTGCCCCACTGGGAAATCAGGCCACCAACACCACGACCCAATATCCCACACACTCACATTATCCTGACACTGAGCTAACCAGTCCTTGCCCTATCCTATTAATGCCGAGTGCCATGCTAGGAAGTGACAAGTATCAATTTTATAAGTTGTTGGTTTGACTCGAGAGGGAATCGAACTCCCGATCTCCCGCACGGGAGGCCTGCGGTGTTCCGATTCGACCACCGCGCCCGCTAGTCACTAAAGGTGAGTAATCTCATTGGTGAGTCCGTAGTCTGTTGGAAGTCATCTGTCCATGACAAATAAATACACCAAGGATCACGTGACTATTCGCAGTAGTTCAAAGTACAATGCAGTTAAAAGTTCTATTGCCCCAGTCACATACACGTTAGTGGACGTAGTTGAACGTAGGTGAACGTAGTGGAGACTAACGTGGGTCAAATGTGGTGTAAGTACGTTAAACTACATTGAAATATGTTAAGGTATGGCAGGTTTTGGTACAGATAAATACGTTACGGTATGGATAAATACGTTACGGTATGGATGCCAGTATGTTCAACTACATTCAACTACGTTCATCTACATTAGCCTCCACTATGTTCACCTACGTCCAATAACGGCTATGTGACCAGGGCTTCGCCCAAGTATGCTAGAGTATGCTAGAACACGCTAGAACACGCTAGAGTATGCTAGAGTATGCTAGAGTGCGCTAGAGCATGTTAGCATCCAGATGCAAATTCAGCCCCTAACATAGCGCTCTTTTGAACATGTCCAAAGATTAAATCGGAACTCACGGCCAACCACGTTATTACCAAGGTTGATTGATTGATTGGTGGTTGCTTTACGCCGTGTCGGCAGCATAGGCCATATTCACGGCGAGAAATGTTTGTTTATTACCAAGGAAAAGTATGGATGCGGGTAAATTCAACTACGTTCAACTACGTTCAACTCCGTTCAACTACGTTAGCCTCCACTACGTTCAACTAGGTCCACTAGCCTGTATGTGACCGGGCTTCAGAACTGATTATTCCGGTAAGACCTAGCTAACATCCATATAAAAGGATAGATCTTTAAGCTTTCGAAAGAACAAACAAACAAACCCACTCCATTAGAGTGTTTGATCCTATAATTGGAGTTTACAGTGTCAAGGAGACTACACGACCACAAATATAGTACACGATATCAACACAATGGTCACCAGCCTGGGCCCCAAGTGCCTTCTTATTTTAAAACGGGACGCGCAGCTTGTGATGGATTCTGGGAGTTCTTGGAATACTGCCATGCTGTGTGTGTATATATATATATATTTTACCTCGGTACTCCCCTCTGGCTACTCATAGCCCAGGGAGAAGGAAGCACATCCGGGTCCAGCAATTAGCATAATCTACTCACAATGGGAGGACGTTTGTGGAGTAGCTCCGGCAGTTGTTTCTACATTTCGATTAAACCAACCAGGTTAGTATCGTTTTTGACGGCATAATTTAGTATGGTTCATGTTAGGCTTACGTAGTCTAGTTCACCTCCCAAGGAATCATGTAAGAGCGCTAACAGACAATACAACAGCTATAGCGTATATACACAATATGGGGGGAACGCATTCCAAACCATGTAACCGGTTATCTAAACTAATTTGGGACTGGGCAGAGAGTCATCACATATGGCTAACGGTAGCGCATATTCCAGGTAGTCTGAATACTTTGGCAGACAGGGAAAGCAGGCATTTCTATGATCACCTAGAGTGGTCGTTAAATCTGAGTAGTTTTTTTTTTATTTGTGAGGCATGGGGCCTATATATCCAAGTCATGAGGAATAAGGAATTCCACACAGCTTTTGATAAGCTATATTAAGCCGCATAATGCTATTTCGAGAGACACACTCGCTAGGTGGACTATTAAGGTGCTTAAGGAGGTGGGTGTCGATACGGCACGCTATGCATCCCACTCAACGAGGGCGGCCATGGTCTCTAAAGCAAGACAGCTAGGAATCTCGGTGAAGAGAATCCTGGCGCATGCTGGCTGGAAGACAGCTAGGTCATTTGGAAAACATTACAACAAACAACTAGAAAAGTCACATGGCCTGGCGACACGTCTACTCACCGACTGAAACACGGGTGAGAAAAGACAATATTATATATTTTTACAATTTGGAAACATTGTTATGTTAAGAATTAATATGAAAGAGGATAAAAAATGAGATTACGTAAAGTTCTCCCTGGGCTACGAGTAGCCAGAGGGGAGTACCGAGGTAAAATACTATAGTTGTACGAATCTTACCTGGGTACAGATGATGGATAACTGTTGTTTTCCCGATGTACGAGCCTCGGTTGTGCGTGGGATGGGTGCGTGGGATGGGTGCGTGGGATGGGTGCGTGGGGTGGGTTGCGTGGGGTGGGTTACGTGGGGTGGGTGCGTGGGGTGGGTGCGTGGGGTGCGGGGGTGGGGGAACATAGTGCAATGAAACCATCAAATATTTAAAACCAAAAGACTTACCTAGATTTAATTCTACATATCCAACTTAAATACTAAACCAGTTATTAAGCAATTGTAAAGAGAACACACAAGCCAATGTAATAGAACCTATTATTAAATAGAACATATTATTAATGCTGAAGCCTTTGGGGTCCAGCATTCTGATGTAGGCCTAAATGTCAAAATTAATGTCGCATGTTTTTCACTTTAAATATCTCCCAAGCTACCAATTCGCAATAAAATCTACTTTAAGCTATAGTAAGGTAGATCGTAACAATCAACCTAATATATTTATCTCAAAATATGGCATAAAGCAAACAACTATCGTTGGATTATATAGTTTTAAAGTTGCAGAGTCCGATGGTTTTGAGTTTCTCTCATTTTCAGAGATAACAATATTAGGTTGACCACAAATAAAGAGGAAAGTGGGAGTCAGTCTGGAGAGTGGGAGTCAGTCTGGTTTGTTTGTTTGTTGTTTTACGTCCTAGCAACATCTAAGGTCATATCTGGATGGGTACCGACTTGTGACAGTGCGCACTCATGACGACTTTATAGTGCTGCCCCACTGGGAAACCAGGCTGCCAGCCCTATGACCTGATATCCCACTCACTCACATTATCCTGACACTGAGCCAACCAGCCCTATCCTAATAATGTTAGGCTAAATTTGTATGTCATTGGTTTGACTCGACCAGGATTCGAACCCACAAACTCATGGGTTCGGGATTTCCCGATCTCCCAAAACAGGAGACGGACGCTCTACTCATTCGGCCACTGGAGACTGGAGTCTGGGGAGCAAAGACTGGGGACTGGAGTCTGGAGTCTGGAGACTGGGGACTGGAGTCTGGGGACTGGAGACTGGGGACTGGAGTCTGTAGTCTGGAGAGTGGAGCCTGGACACTAGAGTCAGGGGACTGACTGCTGGATTCGTGTTCAAATGGAGTAAACAAATTAACTATCTCAATTACTAGGTACTCCAAAGTCGGCGTATACGGTGTCCGCAGCACAAAATTTGACTCATTTTAACCGTTTAAAAAAGCCTTGAATCTCCACTAATTCTGCTTGGTTTGAAATAAAAATTATATCAAATTAAAGCTTATTCTTTTGCCTCTTAGTGTGTCCGATTTTTAATCATCATTATGAAAGAAATCACAGTCAATGGACACTTGTTGGCGGGTACCATCAGCAGCTCTGAGCATGCTTGCCGATTTTGTTTTCATCCAGTCTGAGCTACTCCCTTCCCTAAACTTGATGGCTTGGTGAGTACATTGACCTGAGCTAAAAAATAACCACCAATAAAAGATAGAGAAGAATCTAGGCTTCATTAGCATATCAAGCATGAGTGTTTCTGAGTGGGAAATTTGATTGAACTGAAGGAGTGAAAACTTTAAGACATTAATCCTCATTGAAAATTGATCAGGATCGTTTTGAAAATTATATCATCAGAAAGCTTAAGTCTTCCTCTACCTAACCAGAACAATATTTGGTTGAGATTTATATCATACGCATCAAGCATGGTCTGAGAAGTGACTGCTGCAAGAATTTTGGCTATTGTCAGCTCGCGATGCTTAAGTGAATGTTGTCTTTCTTTCTCTCTCTCATCAGTTAGAAAATGGTGTCATCATGTAGAGCTTTTAATTCTGGTTATTTTGGTATAAAGAGTGCAGTGATCGGACAATTAGAATGGGAGTTATGCTATTTTTCTTAATTTTATTGTCAGCTTGCGATGCCTAAAATTGAATATTGTCTTTCTTTCTCTGATCAGTTAGAAAATTATGTCATCATGTAGAGCTTTTGATTCTGGTTATTTTGGTATAAAGATTGCTGTGATAGGACAATTAGAATGGGAGTTATGCTATTTTTCTATATTTTACTGAATTTATTATTGGTGGTTGCTGGAAATTAAGGAATTTAGCAAGTTTGACATGAAATTTCAGAAAGAATACTAACAGTGATGGTCTGTAAAAAATTGAGCTTCTTATTTGTATTATAGAGAATGAGATTCTTTAATATTGGACAGATCATATGCAAAATAGCTTCCAGGTGGGACCCTAAAATCCAAGATTTGGCTAATTTGGAAATGTGCACAAATCGGGGCAAAAAAATCAATCTTTAAACACTCATAACTTTGCAGCTATTCAATCAATCTAAATGATTTTTATATCATTGAGATCCAATTTAAAAGATCTGTACAGATATATAAGATGTAATACTGACCTGTTGAAAATAGAAATCACTTTGGAGTACCTACAATTACTGACAAGACACGTGGAGAAAGAAGTCCTTAGCGGTGCCTGCCTGTCATTAAACCAGTCTGCGGGTCATTTTTAAACTGTTTTTCCAAAGCAATTACGTGAATATGATCTTGAATCGCCTCCGTCTCATGAACTACTTGTAACATAAATTCACTCTGTTTATGAGGCGGCTGAATGAGTTGAGCATCTGCTTCTCACGTGGCAGTTCATGGGATTTAAACCCGGGTATATCAAATCAATGACTTAAACAATTATATATGTTGCTACCTAGCCTTTGCGCCCGTCTTTACCAGGATAAGGCAAGGAGGAGTGGAGTGAGGAAAACCAATTGGCCATGATTAAAATTCACGCTGATTAATCAACGAATGTAAACAAAACAGATTTAACAACCTGTTTTCTTCCCCCTTCCACTATGTGTTGCAAGATGGTTTGAAACAGGACCCGATGAATGGGAAATATGGCCATAGCATTGCAGGTGACATCTCTTAACAATTAATTGTCAGAGCTTTGTTTGGTACAATTGCCTGCTGGATTTTGGTACAGACTACCTCATTGGCAACATGGTATTTGTATGAGGTTGCTGTTGTTGGTTTGTGTCTAAGGTCATATCAGGACGGGAACCGACTTGTGACAGTGTGCATTCATGGCGACTTTATAGTGCTTCCCCAGTGGCTGAGTGGGCCACAGGCACCATGACCCAATATCCCACACAGTCACATTATCTTGAGACTGAGCTAACCAGTCCTTGCCCTATCCTATTAATGCAGAGCACAGATAGCGACAAGTATCAAATTTATGAATCTTTGGTTTGATTCGGCCGGGATTCGAACTCCGGACCTTCGACAAGAGGAGCCTGCACTCTACCGATTCGGCCACCGCATCCGGTCTTTATATGTGGTGCATAGCATGAGATGGATAAGTTGATTGTAAAACGGATCCTAGATAGGTTAATTGTTAGTACGCCTGCTCAGGAATGGTAGAGATGTCGGTTCGAAACCCGCCGCTCTAAAGCCCCAGTCACACCTACCCGGAGAAGCCCCGGATTTTTAGCCGGACCACCCCCGGACCAGTCACCCGGACTGTCCTGGACAGCCCCGGATAAAATCGCTATTTTAGTCGTTTTTGGCTTCGCAGTCACACCTACCTGGATGAGCCATGGACTAGCCCGGAACAGAGGCCGGATCGCCCCGGACTGAGCCGGACCACCCCCCGGACTACCCGGTGTGTCCACGGAGTAGTCCCGGAATTGAAGTGGACTTGCTCCTGCTATATATATGTCATGGGGTGATGAAAATGGGAATTATTGCGCCTAGAGCGGGACTCGAACCCACATCTCTTTGCATTCCGGGCCAGTGTGCTAACCATTACACCACCTAGGCTCCCTGATATCAACACACTCCCCACGCCTACCTGTCTATGTGGTTACTTGCCTGAGAGGTCAGTGCAGACCACTACACTCGTCCCCCTGGAATTGTAAGTCTTGTAATGCTTACAATTACATACATACAGGCAATGCCCTAACACATACATACACAGGGTAGGTTCAACAACCATACAGCGCAAAGCTTGTACAGGATCCTGATCACGGCAACCAGTGTCATGGGGTGATGAAAATGGGAATTATTGCGCCTAGAGCGGGACTCGAACCCACATCTCTTTGCATTCCGGGCCAGTGTGCTAACCATTACACCACCTAGGCTCCCTGATATCAACACACTCCCCACGCCTACCTGTCTATGTGGTTACTTGCCTGAGAGGTCAGTGCAGACCACTACATATATATATATATATATACAAAAATGGGGCTCATCCTGGACTGATCCGTGGTAAACCGGGCTATCCGTGGCTAATCCCTGCTCATCCGGCTTGTCTGGGTCTTATCCAGGCAGTCCAGGAGTGGTCTGTGGCTATGTCGGGGGCTAGTCCAGGCTAGTCCGGGGCTGGTCCAGGTTAAACCGTGGCCCCGGACAGTACACGGACTACCCCCAGAGCATCCCCGGACTACCCAGACCACCCCCGGATTACCCCCGGATTATCCCAGACGATGCCGGATCGATCCCGGATTGCAAAATGGCCTGGACTGCCCCGGATGTTTTAAACATTTTAAAACATCCGGGGCGGACCCCGGACGAGGCTGGACCAGCCATGGATCACCAAGGATCACCAAGGACCAGCCACGGATCACCAAGGATCGCCACGGACGATGCCGGATCACGGTCCGGGGCTCGTCCGGCCCCTGATCCGGGTAGGTGTGACTGGGGCTTAAGCATGATATTCCTTGTTTTGCAACACCACCCTGACAATAAAACCGTTTAAAGCTATTTGAGAAGTGTGGCCAGTCCTTATTTATGGGAGGACCCTACATATATTCGTGCCGTGTTTCCGACACCACAGTCGGACCCTCGAGGCCCGATACCCAAATGAATACGCCACTAGATAGGGGTTCACCAGATCAATTCGACCGGGTGCAGTGCCCGAATCGGCAAAGCGCGCGCGGGCTTCGCGTGCACGAGATCAGGAATTCAGTTCCCGGTCGAGTCAAAACAATGACTTATGAAATTGATACTTGTCGGTTCCTAGCCTGGCGCTCGGCATTAATAGGACAAGGCAAGGACTAGTTAGCTCAGTGTCAGGATAATGTGACTGAGTGGCATATCAGGTCAGGTCAGGTCTCCCAGTGTGGCAGCACTAAAAGGTCGCCATGAGTAAGCACTGTCACAAGTGGCTACCCATCCTGAAATGACCTCAGATGTTGCTATGATGTAAAACTCCAAGAACTAACCAGATCAATTCGACTCTACACTTCCCCCTTCTGTAACACTGCCCAACGCAGAGGTCCCCTGACAATCTGCATGCTGGGCAAACCCTACTGGGGGCGATGCGTGGGGGGATGACCTTGGTATTTTAGTCGCAGTGTCTGTCACACAAGGGCCAAGACACACCTGGGGCAACCACACTCAGATAGACTTGCACAAAGCTTCCTCCTACTCCTCATCATCATCATCATGCTGTCGGTCGTGATGCAACAAAGACGGCTTTCATTACTTGACTGCCACTCTCCATTTAGCTTTTAACATTTCATGAACGCTGCCTGCAAAAGTGTTGAAGTGCTGCTGGCTTTTGCAAGTTACCAGCGGCACTCTCTCGGGGAGCAAATAGAGGTTTCACACCGGCAAGAACATGTCAAGACAGGCGCAAAACTATTTGTCCCTGCAGTGGCTGGTCGGGAGATGTTGGGAGTTCCATACATCAACCGCCCTTAATGCTGCCACAGTGACATGGTTTTCTGTTTAGGGTTTGCTCCCTTAGCCTTCGGTTCTGTCAAGAACCTGTACCACAAGGCAGTGGTTTACAACTCTGCAGGGCAGGGGCATCAAACTCCCCGAGGTATAGCAATATCTGCAATACCTGCATACCTCCTACTCCTATTCTCTCTTTAAAGCTGCACAGGCTGATTAAAGCATCAACTTTGTCAAAACCAAAACACTGACCTAGATTCGATTCTACGAATCTAACTTAGATACAAATGCACTTATTGAGCATTTGTTGCCACATAGAAGGAAAATCCAATTTAATTCCAATAGAACATGTTACTGCCAGAACATATGGTGTCAGAGTTTGGGTGTGCTTGCTCAAATTAATTTGGCATGGTTTCACTTCAAATATCTAAAAAGTTAGCCATTTAAAAATAAAAGTCACTTCAAACTAATGTAAGATAAATCAACCTAACATATTTATCTCTGAAAATGACAAAAACTCAAAACCATCAGACTATGCCAATTTTAAATATTATCCAAAATTTGGCATGCTATCACTTCAAATAACTCCTAAGTTAACGCTTTAATTTAAAACCAGTTCAAACTAGAGCAAAGTAGGTTGTAATAATCAACTTGAAATATGGCAGAAACTCAAAACCATATGATGATGCAACTTCAAGGGTTTATCTTTATTTTCTGGAATTTCTTTTGGGTGATTGTTCGTTTATTCTGCTCATAACGATTAATGTCATGCATTTGTTGTTGACGCTGTGCAATAGTGATCACAATCCATATAGATTAATTTCCTTCATCAATAATTACTGTAAACTTGTTTGGATTTGTCTTTTATTATATTTGTGTGCATAGATTGTTTAGTAGTGTGTCTCGTATTATTTTGTTTATGTTTTATGGGTTAATAGGCTTGTATAAACATAGACACTAATAAAGTCTGTACTAGACTACTAAATGACTGAAATGTACAATCCTCCAAGCATTGTTTATCCCATCATTACTAACAACCTACTTACTCAAACTACTTCATGTCGTAAAGAAACACACCTGAGGTATTAACCTTTTAAGCATAACCCTATAAGCTAACCACACTCTATCTAACAGAATAAACAAACCATTCTACTAACACTCACTCCATCTCAAAATGTTAACTCCAACATGATAGTTTTGCAGTTTACAACATAGTAGGCATACAAACCTATGAAGGGAAACTATGCACCTAACCACCCCGTAATGTAAAGGTCTAATAAATACACATGTATGTATCAAGTGTGTAGGAATACAACATATAACTGCTATTTTTGTTTGTGAATTGTCAAACTATACCATATGTAAGTCTTTGAATGTTTGATATTGTTATTTCAGCTGATTTGGGCTAGCTGCTGGTGACGATATCAGACTACATGTACATATATTGTAAATAACTGTATTGTCATATGGCTGGAAGACCAGTGCCACGGCGCTGACAAAAGACTTTATTCAATGAATAAACTATTTACAACAAAAAATACGTTATACAATAACAGGAATAATAATTGTATATTATTTCAGGATGCACACTGAAGGGCATTTCTCAAATAGAAGAATGTAAACTAATGAAATCAAGTGTTTTACAGCTTCATAAAAAAGAATTAAAATATTTAAAAAAAACTTAAATTGGCATGTCAGGAGATTTTAACATAAAACATCGTTCCCTCGGGTGTTGGATAGGAACGCTATGCAGAAGCCTCAGGTCTCAGGTTAAGTACATGGGGACATAAAATCCCCATCTCTTAGAAACCTTTTACACGTAGCCTGTGTAACGAGATGTTATCCACGACATTAATGCTTGCCACTGCCACCAGAGGGCAGGTTGGTAGAGGAAATCCTCGTAAATACCTTTTCCACAGAGCATGCTGCACACTCAGTACTAGTTCTTGGAACTGCCACCAGAGGGCAGGTTGGTAGAGGAAATCCTCGTAAAGGCCTTTTTCACAGAGCATGCTGCACACTCAGTACTATCTTGAATCCACAGAGCATTAGCTCGAAAGGCTTCACGTGCTGCACACTCAGCTACTATCCACAATACTAGTTCTTGCCAATGTCACCAGAGGGCAGGTTGGGGGTGCAGTTTAGTGCCACTAATCCACGGAAAGACCTTTACCATAGACCATGTTGTCTACCCACAACATTAGTTCTTGCCACTGCCGCAAGAGGGTGGGTTGGTGATGGAAATCCTCGAAAGGACCTCTAACCACATGTAAAAATATACAAATTTTCAGTTCGGAATTGTATATTGGCAGAGAGCATTATTATCCTCGGGCGATGGAGTGGGAACCAAGGTTATGTAATAGAAAAGCAATGGGTGCCCCACTCGCTGTATGACATATTAGCCTATGTGAAATTTATGTTAATACATAGTGCCTGAGATTATGACGAGATGTTCCTATATAAGAGACAGTTAATGTTTGGTGAAATGTTCCCTCTATGCACCAGTAAGGGTGCAAGTGGAGGAGAAGGACATTTTTAATATATATATTTATTGTAACTGTCTGCTACTACCTGTTACCACAGGGCTGATGGGCAAGCACACCCAGCCACTCTGCAAACATTATGGCCACCACCTGCAGCTGGGGTTTAGTGACAGCTGTCCATATTAGGCCATCGCACCCAGGCTGTAGAGGGTGCCTGATTGGCTGGCTGTAGGAGGCCCAGTCACCTGCACCCCTTTGCCCCACCTGACCACACAAGCCTCATTTGGATATTGTTCTAGACACTCTGATCTAGATGAGGCTGCAGGCACTACTAACAACACTTCTGGATGGACACGTGAAGGCTAGGGGGGAGGGGGGACCGGCAGCACATGCCCACCTAAATATGATAAGTCAGTCCTCTAAATATAACAATGGCCATACAAACCAAGGCCAACTTTTATGTGTCAGTCATTGTCATATCACTCTGTACAGGCTGTTTCTCAATTGTAATTTACTGGTTACAGTAATAATGGGAGCAGTAAATGATTAACTAATTGAAATATTTTAGGGGCAATCATTTACCATTGAAGAAGATGCCTAGAACCTTTATCTAACTGCAATACACCAGTTTTCGATATATGATAATGATATTTGATATATGATGACGATATATGTTGAGGATATATGTTGATGATATATGTTGATAATGATTGTGCTAGTAATGATATATGATGATAATGATATATGATACTGATATATGAGCAGCACAAAGACAGGACACCACCATTGGTTGTAGCAGCACAAAGACAGGACACCACAGTTGGTTGTAGCAGCACAAAGACAGGAAACCACAGTTGGTTGTAGCAGCACAAAGATAGAACACCACAGTTGGTTGTAGCAGCACAAAGATAGAACACCACAGTTGGTTGTAACAGCACACAAAGACAGGACACCACAGTTGGTTGTAGCAGCAAACAAAGACAGGACACCACAGTTTGTTGTAGCAGCAAACAAAGACAGGACACCACAGTTTGTCGTAGGAGCACAAAGATAGAACACCACAGTTGGTTGTAGCAGCACAAAGATAGAACACCACAGTTGGTTGTAACAGCACACAAAGACAGGACACCACAGTTGGTTGTAGCAGCAAACAAAGACAGGACACCACAGTTGGTTGAGGCAGCACAAAGATAGAACACCACAGTTGGTTGTAGCAACAACACAAAGATAGAACACCACAGTTGGTTGTGGCAACAGCACAAAGACAGGACACCACAGTTGGCTGTAGAAGTAAACAAAGACAGGACACCACAGTTGGTTGTAGCAGCAAACAAAGATAGAACACCACAGTTGGTTGTAACAGCAGACAAAGACAGGACACCACAGTTGGTTGTAGCAGCAGACAAAGACAGGACACCATAGTTGGTTGTAACAGCAGACAAAGGCAGGACACCACAGTTGGTTGTAGCAGCAAACAAAGACAGGACACCACAGTTAGTTGTAGCAGCAAACAAAGACAGGACACCACAGTTGGTTGTAGCAGCAGCACAAAGACAGGACACCACAGTTGGTTGTAGCAGCAAACAAAGATAGAACACCACAGTGGGTTGTAGCAGCAAACAAAGACAGGACACCACAGTTAGTTGTAGCAGCAAACAAAGACAGGACACCACAGTTGGTTGTATCAGCAAACAAAGATAGAACACCACAGTTGGTTGTAGCAGCAAACATAGACAGGACACCACAGTTAGTTGTAGCAGCAAACAAAGACAGGACACCACAGTTGGCTGTAACGTAGGCGGGATGCGAAACCCCGTTGTACTGGAGATGATGCACTACCGGGCAGGACAAGCCCGCTTAGTGGCTCTGACAATCTGTCATAACTCGGTGTGCTCCACCGCAAGCAGCTGCTTACATGCCACGATGTATGGCAACGCGAATCAATTTTTAACTTATAGAACCTTCATTGGGGTGGATCGTTTTTATATTCATATTATGATTGATCGCTCTTTGCTGTTGTTGGTTGATAGGAATTTGTTTTATGTAGATAGATAACTAAAAAGAAATAAAATAAATACAAAAGCTCCTATCGAGGGATATGCTTGGTATACACTGGCAGACCATGTCACCCGCATGTTGGATAGATGGGAGTGATGGGGGTGAACACACTATCAACAATAACTGTTACCTGTCAACTAACTATCAACAATAACTGTTAACTGTCAACTGCACTGTCACAGAAGTTGACAGGAATGGCCACTTAGGCCAAATATTAAAAAGGTTGGTGATCACCCTTTTAAAATAAAACTCAAGGTCGGTCGGGCGGGCGGCTTTTTTATTGTTGCTTTTTTTCTTCTTTTTTTTCAGTCATTCATGTACACATCACAATGTCAGTATTCAGTCAAACAATGAACACTGTATTCTCATTTTCGAAATTTGGTATATCACATAGTTCTAAAAGTTTCAATTTGGGAACATATTGTGTGCTTGGAACATATGTGCTTACGAAAGTTGAATTCCTGCTATAACGAAACATTTTTATCAGTTGTTTTTTTTTAAGAAAGAAAATGTTAATGTGGGGGGAGGCGATTTTTCAGGCAGGGGCAAGGTGGATCACCAATTTTATTGTTATTTGTCTTTACAGTCTGTAGATGGCATACATAAAAACATCACCACCGTTTTATTGCTGCTACCATTGCGGCTGGCCACCTTGTCTCTCTCTGCTAGATACCAGAATCAGATAAGAAATGCAAATGTGATGCTATTTTCTTAGGTCGCTTCAGTTTCCAATGACATGGGCATGAGGCATCATTACAAGTCATGTACCATCATCGAACCCAGCCACCACCCAGTCACGCCAGGTGGCGCCTATGAAGCTGCCTGCAAAGGGTTTACACTTACCGGTACAAATGGGCATACTGTGCAGTAAGACCCGGTGTTGCGGTTTCCCAGGGACACCAGTTTGCGAGGGACACATCGCTTTTGCACATGCATCAAAATCGAACAGCATCGTCACTAACCTTATAAATTTAATATAATGTTTTTGGTAAAGATGTTTTCTATATGTGTACCAAACGATTTGTTTGTAGATGGTGTAATTTGAGAGATATTTGACTTCTTCTGTATTTTCTGTATGAACATTGCTCACGACCATTGACAATGCCTTGAGTTTGACGGTACGTGCAGTGCAAAACGTTAGTTTTATTCAAAATTACTAGAATTCAAGAACCCTAACCTTATAAATTTAATATAGTCTTTATGGTAAAGATGTTTTCTACATGTGTACCAAGCGATTTGTTTCTAGATGGTGTAATTTGGGAGATATTTGACTTCTTCTGTATGAAGATTTGCTCACGGCCGTTAACAATGCATTTGAATGGAAGTGTCCCTGGCAAACTGGTGTCCCTCGGAATCCGCATCACCGGGACTCGACAGATGAGCAAATGTCAGACCGCATTAGCGGTGCAGTAGTAGGGAATGATCTCCTCGTCGGTTCGAATCGCACGATCTACCAAAACGGGAGACGGACGCTTAACTCATTCGGCTATCCCGTCTGGTTCACTAAGATCAATGCATTTGTTGAAATAAGGTCACATAGCCTATTATTTATGACACACAATGTATACCATAAGAGACCTTTTCCACAGAGCATGCTGCACAGTGAGATGTTACCCATAACATTGGTTTTTGACATTGTCACCAGGGGGAAGTGTTCATTACTTAGCATACAAACCTTTTCCACCGAGCATGGTGCTCAATGAGATGCTACCCACAACATTAGTTCCTCCACTGATGTCAGAGGGCGGGCTGGTGGTGGAAATCCTCTATTACCAACTAAGTGCTTACTTAATACATGATTCTGAGATGAGGCATGACAACATACCAATAATAATATCGATAACTGGAACGACAATAATAAATATAATAATCAATATAAATATAGTCGATTTTCTTAAAGTTGCATAGTCCGATGGTTTTGTATTTCTGTATTTTTTATGAGATAAATATATTAGATGGATCACTAGTATCTACTTTACATTAGTTGAAAGTTACTTTCATTTTAAGTGGTAAACTATTGAGATATTTTGAGCGCAAACATGGAAAATTATTGTTGGCAAGTTTGCCAAAACCCTGACACCATAGACTTCTGCTGTAACATGTTCTGTTAAATTGACTCAGTATTGCCTTCTATGCAGAAACAAATGCTTAATAAGTGCATCAGTATCTAAGTTAGATATGTGAAATCAAATCTAGATAATTAGTTTGGTTTTGAAAATTTGATATTTCATCGGACTATGCAGCTTTAAAGTTGCATAGTCCGATTGTTTTGAGTTTTTGTCAATTTCTGAGACAGGTTTCTGAGATTAGGTTTCTGAGATTAGGTTGATTGCTATAATCTACCTTACTTTACTTTGAAGTAACTTATGTTTTAAATGGCTAACTTTTGAGATATTTGAAGTGCAAGCATGCAAAGTTAATTTTGACAAGCACACCAAAACTTTGACTGCCATAGGCTTTTAAAGAAACAGGTTCTATTAAATTGACTTAGTATTCCCTTCTATGTGGCGACAAATGCTTAATAAGTACACCAGTATATAAGTTTGATATTTAGGATCAAATCTATATAATTGTTTTGGTTTTGAAAATAAGAATTTTTCATCGGTCTAGGCAGCGTTAAAAGAATAAGTTGGGTGAATTTGGAAGCAAATCTGTAGTTATTGTACTATTCTGTAGTTATTGTACCATCATCATCATCATCATGCTGTCGGTCATGATGTGACAAAGACTGCTTTCATTACTTGACAGGCGCTCTCCATTTAGCTAAGTACATTTCATGAAAGCTACCTGCAAAAGTGTTGAAGTGCTGCTGGCTTTTGCAAGTTACCAGCGGCACTCTCTCGGGGAGCAAGTAGAGGTTTCACACCGGCAAGAACATGTCCAGACAGGCGCAAAACTATTTGTCCCTGCAGTGGCTGGTCGGAAGATGTTGGGAGTTCCATACATCAACCGCCCTTGATGCTGCCACAGTGACATGGTTTTCTGTTCAGGGTTTGCTCCCTTAGCCTTCGGTTCTGTCAAGAACCTGTACCACAAGGCAGTGGTTTACAACTCTGCAGGGCAGGGGCGTCAAACTCCCTGAGGTATTGCAATACCTGCATACCCGTTATCCCGTCATACCAGTTATTGTACCACTCTCAAACTATTTAACCATTTTGTAGCTATTCTGCACTTATTGTACCATTCGGTGGGCATTGTACCATTCTGTAGTTATTGTTGTGTCCTGTCCGTGGGAAAGTGCATATAAAATACCCCTTACTGCTTACCAGAAAGAGTAGCCTATGTGGCAGCAGCTGGTTTCCTCCAAAGAAATGTCAGAATGACCCTATGTTTGATGTCCAATAGCCGATGATACGAAAATCAATGTGTTCTAGAGGCATCGTTAAATAAAACAAGTTTTACTTTATGAATTAGTTCCAGAACAAAAACGCACAATAACCACGCACCAAAGTCAATAACGACAATCCACAGATATGCAATTTCAGCTTAGCCATTAGCACAAGCCATGACAACTGTCAATCCCATGAGTGATTAACGTGTGACACACCCTGAACTCTTTCGAAAGCCAGCCCACCTGCAGCCACCGAGGCCTTCTGCTCAAAGCTGCACAGTCCGACGAAAACATCACATTTTCAAAACCAAAACAATTATCTAGATTTTATTCTACATATCTAACTTTGATACTGATGCACTTATTCGGGCATTTGTTGTCACATAGAAGGAAATGCTGAGTCAATTTATTATTAATAGAACCTGTTACTGCTGAAGCCCATGGTGTCCGAGTTTTGGCATGCTTGCCAAAATTAATTTTGCATGTTTGCATTTCAAATATCTCAAAAGTTAGCCATTTAAAATAGAAGTTACTTCAAACCAAAGCAAGGTAGATTATAACGATCAACCGAATATCGTTAGCTCAGAAAATGACAGAAGCTCAAAACCAGCGGACTATGCAACTTTAAGGTGCGGTCGGGGGGAGTTGCGGCTCTGTCGACTGTCAGCCTCAAACTGCCACAGCTCGTCCCCAAACCCAAGGGCTGTCACAATGCTCGCCAGACGGCATCAAGTAGCCATTGACCCCGGGACACTGGTTAGCTTTTACAAACCCCTGTCCGACACGGCCGACTCAACGGGGCAGTCAGCCTCCTCCTCCTCCTCTCCTTCCCACTGCCCGCTGCACACTGCACACCCCCACCCACATCCCGTCTCCGTGCCCCCTGACTACACTTTCACCTCTCTTCCTTCTGACAGGAGCGGACGCGGTGGCCGAAGCGGTAGAGCTCTGACTTCCCGTGCAGAAGAGACGTCGGGAGTTCGAATCAAATCCGAGTCAAATGAACTAATGACTTATCAAATTGATACATGTCACTACCTAGCCTGGCGCTCGGCATTAATAAGATAGGGCAGGGACTGGTTAGCACAGTATCAGGATAATGTAACTGTGTGGGATATTGAGTCATGGTGCTAATGGCTTGGTCTGCCAGTGGGGCAGCAATATAAAGTCGCTATGAGTGGACACTGTTGCAAGTCGGTACCCGTCCTTTTATTACCTTTGATGTTGCTAGGGCGAAGACATCAACAGTAACATCCTTCTCACAGACACACACACCACACACACCACCCTTCCACTCCTCCTCCACAGACCCCTTCCCACACACATCCCACACACTGCCTGTCCACCTTTCTCCTCCTCACACACCCCCCACAAACACCACATCCTTCTCCCCTCGTCCTCCCACAGCCCCCACACAATCTTCTACCAAATCATCTCTTCCCCTCCTCCTAAACCTCCACCCCACAAACACCACAAGCGCCTCCTTCTTTCCTCCTCCTCCTCACACCTTCCTCTCCCCTCCCCTCTCCATCCTGCTCCTCCTCCTCACACACCCCATCCTACAAACCCCACATCCTTCTCACCTACTCCTCCCGCACCCCCCATACAACACCTTCCTCCGCATCCTTCCCCCCCCCCTCCTTCTTACCCCTTCCGCAAACACACCCTTCTCCCCTCCTCCGTCTCCCCCTCCTCACACTCAACATCCCCCCTCCCCTCTCCTCCTGCTCACCCACACCCCCACCCACCCTCCTACTAGTTGCCTCCCTCCTCCTCCTCACACCCCCCCTCCCCCGCCCACCCCCGCCCGACCCCCACCCACCCACCTCCTAGCTGCCTCCCTCCTCCTCACACACACCCTCCCCCGCCCCACCCCCACCCACCCACCTCCTCGTTGCCTCCCTCCTCCTCACACACCCCCACCCCTTCCCCCGCTCACCCCCACCCTCACCCACCCACCCACCACCTCCTAGTTGCCTCGCTCCTCCTCCTCACACACCCCACCCCTTCCCCCGCTTACCCCCACCCCCACCCACCCACCCACCACCTACTAGTTGCCTCCCTCCGTTGGTGCCCGCCCAGTGTGGTTAAATATTCACGACTGCTTGTGGCAGGGTGCATTTCCACCGGGAGTCACTTCTGGTAATGCGCGTTCCATTTGTGATTACACATTTAAAGACGTGTGACTTGGGTGTCTCCCAGGTTACCATTGCCTCATTCTAGACCGGAAGTGGTGGCCGAATTGGTAAGAGCGCTGGTTGTCCTACTCCTTTAGTGGAGATAATGGGTTCGAACCCCTGCCGAGTCAAAGCAATGACTTAAGAAAAATCCTAGTCGTCGCTATCTAGCCTGGCCCTTGGCATTAACATCATATGGCTAGGAGGGACTGGTTGGTTCAGTATCGATATAATGTGACTGAGTGGGATATCAGGTTATGGTCAAGGCCAGGCTTTGAGTATGTGCTTAGATGTTACTAATTGTTATATGCTGTATAAACCATTATACGAGTAAAATTATCCGGAATCCTCTTAACTATGAACTGTCCACACAGTTCATCCCATTTGAGACTCCTCCAGTCTTGTACTGGTTACTCCACCGTATTAAACTGACACTCCTCCAGTCATCTACTGGTCACGCCTACTGCCTCGCCTGGTGGCGCCACCTTGCTGCATCTTCACAGCTGAGACTCGACTCATGCCTGTATCGCCCTTGCAAACAATTTGTATTTGGGTCAAATGCAGTTACCTCTTGCCAGAGATTACAGTTTTCCAATCCACTCCTATTGTTTGTCTTTCTGTCCATCCTGTAGAAATAATTATATATTATTAGTATTATTATTAGTATGTATGTCAGTGGTGTACATATAAATAAGTTAGCCCATATGGAGTCCACCACACGCTGAGTGTATTCTATTCCCAAGTACATGTAGTATCAAAATATTGTGCATAGATATGTGTATATATATATATGAGTATAATCATATCATATATGTATATATTATGGATGTCATGGGGGGTGATGAAATTGGGAAATATTGCGCCTAGAGCGGGACTCGAACCCACACCTCTTTGCATTCCGGGCCAGGGTGCTAACCATTACACCACCTAGGCTCCCTGATATCACAACACTACCCACGCCTACCTGTCTATGTGGTTACTTGCATGAGAGGTCAGTGCATACTACTACACTCGTCCCACTGGAATTGTAAGTCTTTTTAATGCTTACAATTACATACAGGCAACACACTAAAACATACATACAGAGGGTAGGTTCAACAACCATACAGTGTGTAGCTTGTACAGGATCATGGTCAAGGCAACCACTGTCATGGGGGTGATGAAAATGGGAAATATTTTGCCTAGAGTGGGACTCGAACCCACATATTTTTGCATTCTGGGCCAAAGTGCTAACCATTACACCACCTAGGCTCCCTGATATCAGCCCACTACCCACGCACACCTGGCTATGTGGTTACTTGCCTGAGAGGTCAGTGCATAAAGAAAAGTGCTTTATTCAATAATAATTTTGAGATTTGCAGGAAAATCTAATTGTAGATCCCTACTAATCTGAATATGGTGTGGTGCATGTGTGTCAGGGATTTCGAAGTAACAACTAAATTGAAATGACATTTAAAAGAAAACATTATATTGAAATACAAACAAAAAAACACGCACACAAAACGATTACAGTGTTACACTTTCCAAATGAAATGTAATTCTATTTGTAAATTAGATCCGTGAGGTTTGTGGCCCGGCGGCAGCCGGCATTATAAGCGACGCGCCTGGCTGGCTGCGCAGGCGCATTTAATTAGTGCCCGCGCAGTTCATTGTGAGCCGATATTAAAGTTGCATAGTCGGGTTTTTGAGTTCATATCATACTTATTAGATATATATATATCTATATATGCATACATGTCCATATATATACATATATATATACATATAAATACATATGTATATACACGGACATACATATATATACATATATACCCAGATATACACAGATGTATACAGATATATATACAGCTACATATACAGAAATGTACAGATATATATACGGATATACACGGATATATACGGATGCATACGGATATATGCATATAAATCCAGATGTATACAGATGTATACATATATGTAAGCAAGAGGAGGCAATAGTCAATTGAACAGAAGGGCGATATCAGTTTATTCCACTTGCACAAGCATAAAGAAGGCATGATAACAGGAAACAGCCTTAAGCATGAATATCGATGATGAACAACAGCATCGGAAACTTGTATAATAACTTGTATAACTTGTATCGAATAGCAACTGTCAATAATCAATCAAATAGACACATAGTCAACATGGTAATGATATCTGGCTGGGCAACTGCCCTACCGTAAAAAACCCACACAAAAACGGTTGTTGCGTCAGGTGCGTCTGGAGATCGAGTGAATGCACCTTGGTCGGCAGCGGGGCGTCAGCGAATGCAGCGCCAAAAGCACCCCTGGTATCGAACCCAGGAACCACTGGTGTCAACACTGGAAAAGTAGTATAGCCGGAGTCCTTCTTCCCTTACAGCCTCATACAGTCTGCATACGAGTTATATATATACACACAGATATAATTATACATATATAATTACACAGCTATATAGAGATATATACAGATATATCCAGATATATACGGTTGGTTGTTGGAGCTTAACGATCTGGCAACATCTAAGGTCATATCAGGCACTTGAGGTTGGCGACAACATGTCTCAATTGGGCCATAACAAGGACCAGCATTTTGAGGGTTGTCTATGAGAGCACCGGTGAATTAGCTCACATAAACACCTTGGAGTTCTGGCCTATCCTCTGCTCGGTAAAGCAATGGGCACACAGCTGGGTAGACTGCAACATAGTGATGGTTACTTATAGCAGCACCACGGTGGTGCACTCTAAACTCTGGTAGATCAAAGAATGCTCAGATAATGCAGTGCTTATACGAGATGTTCTGGCTGGCTGCTAAGCTTTTTTTCCCCTTTTTTTCTTGAAGATTAATACTGCCTATCATGGATAAGTCTGAATGGACTTGTTTTCATCATTAGACAGTTGGTCAATAGAAAGCCCGAGGCTACACCTTTAATGACCCAATGGATTTTTAACCTCTGACACCACATAGACATCGTGTGAGAGCAACTGGCTTTTGATAACTCTGTAAGTTATACACCGCGATGGACATCCAAACTGGCAGAGGTGATAGCATGGGGAATCGAACCACCAAACTTCAGATTAGGAGTCTGACCTAGAAAAAGGTCAAACACTCTAACCACTACGCCACTGAGAACACCACAAAATGTCGATGTTACGTCAGTTGACATTCGAAGCAACTACAGTATAACCCCATTAAACCAAACTTGAAGGGACCCTAGAAATTTGTTTTGATTACCCGATCATTGGTTTAACCGAGCTTTGGCTTCGACTTTGACTTGGCTTTGCAAAAACGCAGGTGCATTATGAATGCAATAAACAATGTATGTGGACACTTTGATTATTGTTTTTATTTATATACAGTATAACCTAGTTAAACCAAGCTCAGTTAAACCAAATGATTGGTGAATCCAAACTTCTTTTGGTGGCCTGGCAAAATACTACCATTTATCATATAAAAAATGTCTCAGATGACCTTATAACCACATGAAAGTTTGGTTTAACCATACCAGAAGTGGCTTGGGGCCCGACAATTTTGTTTGGATTTACTGATAGTTTGGATTAACCGACTTGGATTTAACTAACTTTTTTATATGATAAATGGTAGTATTTTGCCAGGCCGCCTAAAAAGGTTTGGAGTAACCGATCGTTTGGTTTAACCAAGCTTGGTTTAACGGGGTTGTATCATATAACACAATATGCCATAGCCTCTCCTGCATAAATGAACCCAACGCTAAGGCACGCCTGGTGGAGGCTATATGGTCCGGGCCACATGTGGTACAGCCATCTCTTTCAATAAACTGTTCCCCTCACTGGTCACCTTTGATTACAGAGCTGTGGGCACTAGAGAAGGCCTGCGACCTGCTGATAAACCAACCATGTTACCATCACCTGGCTCCCTCAACAAGGTCATGCGCTAATTCAAGGTTTGGGAAATATCTGACATTTTGTAAGTCATATAGTCGCCAGCCCTCCCTCCCCTTGCGATGCGATTCGCCTGTATATATCACCTGGTTAGCCAAGTCCATGTGCTACGCCTCCATTTTCTCATATCTCAGCTCCTTCAACCTTCATCTCAAAGCCTCGTAGAGGACCGGAAGTGGACTCTGGTGGCTTCAACATCCGCCGGTGCTTGGCGAAGAGCAAGCAATACAGTGGGTTGGCGAGTCACACAAAGGGCAGACTTTTGTCAAAGGTCTTCGATATTATTTGAGAGTGTGGTGGATATTAGATGGGAGGTGAGAGGGGGGAGGGGGGGGGGGGGAGACCAGGTTTCTGAGGGTCCAATGAGTGCGAAAAGTAAGGTTTGTTTTATTTAATAATGGTTCTACAGCACATTGATTTTTATCATCGGCTATTGGACATCAAACATATGATCATTCTGAAATACTTCTTTGGAGGAAAACCGCTGCCGCTACACATGCTACTCTTTCCAATAAGCAGCAAGGGGTCTTTTATATGCACTGACCCACAGACAGGACAGCACATACTACAGTCTTGGATGAACCAGTTGTGGACCACTGGTTGGAACGGAAAATAGCGCAAACTGCAAATGGGTCCACTGAGTAGGATTAATAGGATGACCCACACCTTCACAGGTGGACACTTTACCGCCTGAGCTATGTCCAGTTCCTCCAATGAGTGCGAGTGGAGCAGTCGCTAAACTATACTGACAGTGAACTAGGGTCTAAGTTATATATATATATATATATATAGTATAGTTATACGAATCTTACCTGGGTACAGATGATGGATAACTGGTTTTTTCCCGAGGTACTAGCCTCGGATAGTCGTGGGTTAGGGAGAAGGAAGCACATCTGGTTCCAGCAATCTTGTACATACTTTATAGGATAAAAAATTATCTTAGTATTATATGGATACTTCAGTATTTTCGTTTTGGCACCAGCGAAATGTGATAGTCGTGGTAGGGTAGGGTGGTCGGGCCCTGACCCATGACTATCCGAGGGTAGTACCTCGGGGAAAACACCAGTTATCCATCATCTGTACCCAGGTAAGATTTGTATAACTATAATATTTTACCTCGGTACTACGCCTCTGGCTACTCGTAGTCCAGGGAGACTTTACGTAATTTCATTTGTTATCCTTTTATCCTTTTATACTCAATATTGTAAACATACTCTAATGTTTTTAGTGCAAAATAGTAATTTTTTGTTTCTCACCCGTGTTATCTCTTAATACCCTTACATGATTTTTAGGTAGGTGAACTAGTCATGTAATCCTAAATATCATCATCCATCTACTGACCACCTGTTGTCTGTTGGTCTCTGTGAGACCCCCATCCTTCTAGTGAAGCGTCTGTTGTAACTGTAGTTTTGGGCTGTCCCAAATTGTTGATGTGTGACAGCCACCACATAATATCTTTTTGACAATCTGGCGAAATCGTCATGGGCCATTCAAAGTTTCCTTTTGCGCGAGCCAACGCTAAGATCTTATCTATTTCTAGTGATTTAATATGAGCCTTGCCACACAGAATAGCCAATGCATATGCTATCATAATTCCTATCAGTATTGCGACTTTTCTTATCTTTGGTTTGTTCAATTGTAATAATTGGTTTGCTGTTGTTGTAAATTTATCAACTTTTTGTTCCATTAATGAAATGGTCATTTCTGTGGTGTCAATAAAGAATCCCAGAAACTTTAACTTCTTTGTTGGTGTTAATACTGATTTAGTTTCATGTATGTAGAATCCTAATTATTCAAATGTCTCACATAATTTATCCACTGCTGTCTGACACTCTTGTTGTTTTTGTGCAACAATAAATGAGTCATCGATATAAGACAACATAATATGTCCTTCCCTAGCCATCTGGGAAAATATTGGTTTAAGTAACCTTGTGAAAATGGGTGGAGCGCAAGCTAGTCCATTAGGCATGGACATGAACTCATAAAGTTTGTCATTCCAACAAAACCTGACATATTTACGATCAGGTTTATAGATTGGTACTGTATAGTATGCATCTCTGAGATCCACACACTGGCTAGCCAGGAGTCTTGTGTTGCTAAGTCTCTAGCTGTGTCTAATGAAAACATTTTGAAATTCGTTTGTATTCTATGAATTTGTTAAAAAAATGTAAGATCTAGAATTAGTCTTAATCTTAATTTGGTTTGGGTCTCGTGAAAATATTAGATATGAATTCCCCAGCCACATGTAGTGCTGGTTCTATGATGCCTTTTTCACAGAATTTAAGGACCTGAATATCTAACGCCTCTCAGTCTGAACCATGATATTGGTAAGGGAATGGTATGCTATTTTGAATAGGTTCCTCAATCAAGGGTATTCTTACTCCTTTCGCTAAACTAAGGATAGCTAAATTCTCCGTAATGTTATTCCATTCTGGTAGGCAACTATTGAGGTTACCAGCTTTAAATATGCTTACTGGTGTTTGCGTTGCCACTTCTATTTGTTCCCTGGGTGGGGGAACGCCTTCTGCACATTGAACTCCCTCTTGAAGGGTCTGTTCCCGTTATTCCAGCCGAACGACTGCCTTTGGCCCCTTCCCCTGGCTTGGAAGCTGAAGTTCATTCCGAACTGGCCTCCTCATTGTCCGGTTCGATGGTTTCGAAAATCCTACCTCATCTTCTTGAAGCTGGTAGGATTTGTGTATGCGGACTTCTTTTTGTCCATTACCATATGTTTCCAACACTTGGAACTGGTCTCCACTTGTTTGAACAAGTGCTGGAGTTGTCCACCGAACATCTTAGTCTTGTCCAGTGGTTTTCTTTTAATGGGCTTGGGGACAAGGAATAATGTGTATTCCTTCCCATCATTGTCCAAGATCTTCTTTGATCTGGCTACCTCCTTGCCTGCATCCGTGCAGACCTCCTTGAAGACGTTTTCGAAACGTCTGTAGGACAGAAAATTGCTTGTCGCTGTCAGCAGTGCATTCCCACATTCATCTCCTCACACAGCGATGAGAATTTAATCTCAGCCATCATCGTGTTGGCTATAGGTGCAATGGCCAAGAGTGCCGAGAGTACCCCTTTGTGTACTGTGTGTAGAACTGTTTCAAACTTTTTCCAATCCTCGCTAAGTCTGACCTCAGAATCCATCTCTTTGATGGCAGATTCCGGGATCCCTTTGATCCACGTGAATTTCTCAGCCAACTTCATAATGACCTCAGCTGGCTTGAAGGTGTTGAAGTGCCCCTGAATTGTTTTCCTCATCATTGTCATTATAGGGTTCTTTTTACGCCGTAGAACTTTGCACTTCTTCATTACCTTGCCACTCAACTCCGCCTATTTCCCCATGTGTTTTATATCTGAGTCAGAACTTGTCGAAGATGAGTCTGATGAAGAGTCAGAAGAAGAGGATTTGTTCTTCTTCCTCTTCTTGGTCTTCTTGCTCTTCTTCACATGGAGCTTCTTTTTACGTTCCCTCATGTATTCATCCCCATCTGATGAGTGTTCCTTCTTCTTGTGTTTGCGTTTGCCAGCAGCAACAACAACCTCCTCCTCTGACCCATCGTCAGACGAGGCCTGATCTTCCGAAAGATCCTCCCAGTAGGATTCCTCTGAATCCTGCAACACTGGTTTCTCCCCTTTCCTGGCCGCCACTCTGGAGGGAGGCATCTCCTCCATCTTCTGTTGTACTAGACGTGTAACCCGTTCATCTAGGTCTGGCCCAGCCTCGGACCACCCGCCTCGTCAAAATCTCTTTGTTCCGGTGATCTTTGCACCTGTACCGGCAGTGAAAGTTCTTCATCTTCACTGAGCACTCGAGGTGCCTCTGTCTTACTCCGCTTCATTGCCATGGCTCAGAGTCTGCGAGTAAAACCAAAAAGACCAATGGTTGGGCATTATTCAGGCTGAATATCACACAGATAATTAGAGTATAATTATACAAGGAGTGTATCATGGCGTTAAAACCGTATTTAAACCATTTTCAACACAGGAGTGTGGTTAATAGACAGTCGTAGATGGCGGTATGGGAATTCAACTGATCCAAACTAGGGGTAGGGACCAGTGTAGCGGTCCCTCCAACATTCTCTGTCCTATAAACTTCTCCTACCTGTGGTTTCTTTGCCAACAAGTTGAAGAAAATACTATAGGACTTGGAGCTATGCCTTATCGAAATACCCCCCAATCTTAAAGAAACCCAGGAATTAATCCCAGCGATGTAAATGGCTCCTGCCAAACATCTCTCTGTTCGGCAATGGGTGGCTTATAAGTAACCGAACAATAGATGCATTGTTCTAACAATCCTTAACAGTGCAATTGTAATTAAGCTGTAAAACAGTAATAACTTATGGAAAAGGTTTTAATATCTTTGTACGTGAATGCTAACATGAACTAAACCAACGTATCCAGTTTGTAAGATACTAACCTTGTTGGTTTTACAGTTAATGTAGAAAAACCACCGGAGCTGCTCACAAAGGTCCTCCTGTTGTGAGTTGATTATGCTAATTGCTGGACCTGGATGTGCTTCCTTCTCCTTGGTCTACGAGTAGCCAGAGCTGTAGTATCGAGGTAAAATATATATATGTGAAGTGGGCGAGACTACTCGACCGATGGAAATGCGGGCTGGGCTGATTAGCTCGCATTCTGAAATGCGGGGTACTCACCAGGCTCGCATTTGCCACCAATTGTGGGGCCGAGTTCCCTGCTGTAAAGCGTTGCTAGGATACGTCAACTGTGACTTTCCTAGCAACGATGGAAGGTCGAGCGCTCAGGCTCTGACCCATCAGACGTGTTTCTGCATGCTCTGATGTTTTAGACGAGATTTAGGCTTTTATTGTCGAAATTCCAAACTGATTTAACTTAACAAATACGGGAGGGTTATTCAGTGAAATTGAACTATGAAAGAACTCTTACATTGTTAGTTAGGGTAAGAATAAAGCTGTGAGCTCATAAGAAGTAATTGGAACTTTCCTTGCATTCTTTACTATTCTCCAGTCTTATATTATTAACCGCTATGGTCAACCTGATATTGATATTCGATTGTTCTATAAACGTATTTAATTAAGGGCCTTCTGCCCCACGGACTGTATGGAGTCAAACTTCCAACCTCCGGGGATATAATAGCCACCTTTCTAGCCCGGGTCAAGATAGCGTGAAGGCGGTCAACCGGCGGCGGGACGAGAGGCGACAGCGGCCCGGCAGCAGGCCCGGAAATTCACATGGGAACAATTATATATTAACATGTAGGCTCACCTTAAGTGGGGGTGGAATATCCGAACGGTTAAATATATATACATATATATATATATTGGATCAGCCCTGGTGTAGGTTCTTTGGCTTTCCAAAATGTGACGCTTTCAGCGGATTATGCACCTTTAATGGGATCTGCTCGGGAGCTGCTCAGTGGACAGCATTTAGCCACGGTACACAAAGTGGCAGCTGCCGACGCAACACGCCAACACGGGGGGATTACGTGGCGCCCGCCGGCCACAGCCGCCAATCAGGGGTGTGGGGAGTGGGCTTTATTACCACGCCTCGCCACCAGGGGCGCGGCTCGGGTTACCCGCAAGTGAGCCGCTACGTCTTTAGCTATGCCCTACACTACTGAGCTGCTCACTTAATACTGTGATACTGCTTACCGTGCCGTGAGCTGCTCAGTAATTGATACTGCAGTATGGTGAGTTGCTGATTGATACGCAGTCAGATGCTCATAGAAAACTATATCTTTAATATGTTTACACATGGAGCTGCTCAGAGACAACTAGATCCTTACGATGTTTACACACGGAGCTGTTTATAAACAACTAGATCCTGCTCATTGACAACTAGATCCTTAACAAACTAGGCACATTGAGCTGCTCATAGAAAACTATACCTTTAATATGTTTACACATGGAGCTGTTCACAGACAACTAGATCCTTAACAACTATACACATTGAGTTGCTCATATTCAACTAGACCCTTAGGATGATTACAATTATAGCTGCTAATAGACAACTAGATCCCGAATAGCTATGCATTTGAGCTGCTCATTTAATGTTCCAACACTGCTAACCATGTGGCGAGCAGTTCATAGATATTGTGTGTGCATAGTCAGACTGCGATAGGCACGCCGAATTTTGACACACTGAACTGCTCAGGGAGACTACCGGGGGTAGCCAAGGGACAATTAGAGCATTAACAAATAGACGCACTGAGCTGTGATGTTTCTAATGGTACACCGAGGTATTTATAGATACCTACTATGCGCACAGTGATATATGCCTAAATATATGACTTGCCGTTCACCATCAATATGCCCTTTGCTTCCAAATGGCGGAAAATCATAAAACAATCATTATCACTAACTGAGCTTCTCACGGATATATATATACATATATATATATATATATATATATATATATATAGGATCACAGCCTTAAAGCTGCATAGTCCGATGAAAGTATCAAATTTTAGAAACCAAAGCACTTACCTAGATTTGGTCCTACACATCTAATGGCCCTGTCACACTACGACGTAACGACGTCGACGTAGGGAGAACGTGAAGAATGTTGAACTTCTCGGCATAGTATGCAAATTTGGGCACAAGTTGAACGTGGATGCAGCGTAGTGGACGAGAGCGTAACGTCGGTAAAGCGTAGTGATACCGTCATTCAACGAGAGAGGTCAACGTAATGATGCTCACGGAATGTTATGAACGTTACTCCATCGCCAGAAGAACGCTACGTGACGTTAGCTATGTCATGAGACGTTGAACGTACGTTGAATACACGTTCTCCTGACGTTCTCCTGACGTTCTCCTGACGTTCTCCTGATGTTCTCCTGACTTTCCCATTACGCCGCATGGACGTTTCCACCGGTTTTAATGTGGGTCAACGAGTGGAACGTAGTGGAACGTAGTGAGGAACGTTGGCCTAACGTCCGTTTAACGTCATTGACGTTCGCTGAACGTGAACAGAACGTACGGCGAACGTAAACCCTTACGTTTGACCTACGTCAAAACTTTTGAACATGTCCAAAACATCGACGTAACTCGACGTAACACGACGTAATGTGACGTACCTCGACATCAGTCTAACGTCATTATGACGTCATCATAACGTAATCCAACATACATCAACGTAATGACGAAATATCACCACGTTAGGCTCACGTTCGCTCATTACGTCGTAGTGTGACAGGGGTATAAGGTTAGCTGTTGTTGCACTCATGAAACACGCATTATTGTATAAAATAAATACTTTGGCAATTTAACAGAATCTGTCGCTTCGGAAGCCTATGGTGTCCAGCATTTCGATAGGCACACCAAAGTTAGCTTGGTCTGTCTTCAGATCAAATATCTTAACACTTTAAAATTAAAATAACTTCAAACTAAAATAACATAGATTGTAACGATCAATGTAATATATTTGTGGAAAGAAAATGGGAGAAATTCAAAAGTATCCGATTGTGCAATTTTAACTATTATATGCAGTGAGCTATTCATTAACTATTGCCAATCTACTTCCTACAATACTATGAGCTGCTCCTAGACAAGTAGATCCTTAACTACCATATACTGTGAGTTGCTCACTAACTACCGCAGACCTAATTACACATGTCCATGACACCCAATTGTTTACCCCATTACACACACTACAACCCAATTAACTCATTACACTCACCAAGCTGATCAACCCAACACACAACACACACTACACAACACACACTACACACAACACAACACACAACACACAACCCACAACCCACAACACACACTACACAACACACAACACACAACACACACCACACAACACACAACACACAACACACAACACAAAACACACAACACACACACTCCGGGTGAACCCCTGATTCCATACTAAACAGGTCACGTGACTGCAGTCATGGTCTACACAGATAGCTCAAACACAGCTGCGTTAATTTATTATCAATTAATCGCGCCCCAGAGTACTCCCATAACTACCCAGAGTGCAATGGGACGGACGGTCGCGCATAGAGCCAGTAACTTAGCCCCCCCCCCCCCTAACCCCCAAGCCGCCCCCCCCTCCACCCCCACCTTCCGGCTCGAACCTGGCGCACACACAGGTGTACCACGGGTCTTAGGCCAGACAGTAACCGCAGAGGATCCCCGTAATGCTTGGATTCTCAGCCGAGTGAGGTGGGAGGGGGGGTGAGAGAGGGGAGAAGGGAGAGGGAAGGGAGGAAGGGTTGAGGGAGGGAGGAGGGGAGGGTGGGGAGGAGGGAGGAAGGGTGAAGGGAGGAGGGGAGGGGTGGGGAGGAGGGAGGAAGGATGAAGAGAGGAGGAAGGATAGGATGGAAGGGAGGGGGGGTAGGGGGGGAGCAGGTACAAGTGTGGCGGGGGGAGAGAAGGAGAAGGGATCATGAGGAGGGGAGGAGACAGGAGGCAGGAGACAGGAGACAGGAGACAGAAGACATGAAGTAATGGGAATGAGTCAGGTAGAAGGATGACAAGAATGCAGAAGGCAGGTGGATAAGCAAGTTGGGTTGAGGTGTAACTGTGAAGTTGCTTGTTTGTTGTTGTTTTAGGTCTTATGTTGGGTACCGACTTGTGACAGTGCACACTCATGGTGACGTTATAGTGCTGTCCCATTGGGAGACCAGGCCGCAGGCACAATTACCTGATATCCCATACAGTCACAATTTCCTGATACTGTGCTAACCAGTCCTTGTCCTATCCTATTAATGCGGGGTGCCAGGCTAGGTAGTGACAAGTATCAATTTTATAAGTTATTGGTTTGACTCAGATGGGATTGGAACTCCCAGCCTTCCGCACGGAAAGCCTTCGCTCTACCGATTCGGCCATTGCATCTGGTTCAAGCGCAAAGTAGAGGGTGGGAAGGATGGGATGATGGGGGGGGGGGGGGGGGGGGGGGGGGGTAGGGCTGTGGAGGAGTGGAGCTGAGGAAGAGGGTGGCTGTGAGGACAGCATTATGCAAAGGTGAGCGGGTAAGGGTGTGAACGGCGTCATTAGTTAGTCTCCACCCTCGACTGATCCTCGAGTCACATAAAGTGGTGGTGGTGGTGGTGGTGGTGGGTGGTGCAATTTGCATAATGAGCCCTTAATCGCATTCAGAATAGCGCAGTTTACAGGCGCCAAGGAAGGAGCCTGATCCATACCGGCAAAGTGCGGTCACGTGACAGCCGAGTCGGGCGGCGTCGGGCAGTGTCGAGAAGCGTCGGACCGCGTCGGACCGCGTCGGACAGCGTCAGGCAGCGTCGGACCGAGTCGAGTCAGTGTTGATAAGCGGCGGACCGCATCGGGAAGCGTCGGGCAGCATTGGGGGAGCGTCGGGCATCGTCGCGCAGCGTCGGGCAGCGTAAACAACGTCGGATAGCGTCGGGCAGCGTCGGGCAACGTCGGAGACGGTCGAGCCCCGTCAAGTCTGGGCGGATTTTGGTGAGGAAGGTGGCTGGCGTGCGAGGATTGATGTGCTACAACTCCCACCCCCCCCCTCCCGCACCCCCGCACCCCCCCCCCCCCCCCCCCGCCACCACCACTTCGCGCATGCGCGTCTACATCATGTAATAGGCTCGGCGCAAATACTCGTAGATTCAGATTACGACGAGCCGGAATCTGCAGCCTCGGAGCCGGTCTGCATTATTCATGACGGCGTACAATTCGTGTATAAACTGTCATTGGCTATCAAACACCATACTAGGGGTTTGAAGGTGGGGGGGGGGGGGTGACGAAGGTGGAGGGGGGCTCTCTGCTGACAGCGATGTGGTCAAACTTGGAACAAACCTTTTTCCACAGAGGATGTGCTAGGATAGTTCTTGTTATAACCAACAGATGGCAGGTTGGTGATGGAAATCCTCTACATTAGTTCTGGCCGAAGCCATTACAGGGTGGGCACGTTGGGCACGTTGTAGGACGAGTCATTGAATTGACTCGGCTGGGATTCGAACACCCGACCTTGCGCACTGGAAGCCTGTGCTCTACCGAATCGGCCATTGCGTCCGGATCATTTGCGGTTACATAACAGGAGAATAAAACAAAATATGAGTTTGGTTCCAGAAATATATATATATGTGGAGAAATAGGCTGAAGAAAATGTTGCAGGGCGAGTAGGTGTGAGGGGGGGGGGGGTGAAGAGGTTGAAGCCTTGTGGCGAGGTGGATGGGGCCAGATGTTCTTTGTTTGTTGGAGTTTTACATCTTGGCAACATTTCAGGCTATATCGGGACGGACACCGACTTGTGATAGTGTGAACTTATGGCAATCTTATAGTGCTGCCCCACTGGGAGACCAGGCCGTTGGCACCATGACCAGATTTCCCACTCAGTCGGATTATCGTGATACTGAGCTAACCAGTCATTGCCCTATCCTAGTAATGCCGAGTGCCAGGCTAGGTAGTGACAAGTATCAATTTTGTAAGTCACTGGTGTGACTCGACTGGGAATTGAACTCCCAATCTTCTGCACAGGAAGCCTGCGCTCTACCGATTCGGCCACCACATCCAGTGGATGGGGCCAGATAAAGGGGGGATTGGACTAAATATAAATGTATTTATACATGGTTGACAGCTCGTGGCAGTATGTGTTTACTGACATGAGGCGACACTTCCCAATGTAAGCCCATGTGGTAAGCCCATGTGGTGAAGCCATGTGGTGAGCCCATGTGGTGAGCCCATAACCACATTCACTGTAGTTTGGTTTAGTAAGCAAGAGCAATGCAGCAATCTCATGTTCCACGCTGCAAATCTGCAGTATTTAGTTACTCCACCCCCCAATACACGATTTCCGCGACTAGTACAACACCTGGTGATAGGCAATGACACTCGTGTTGTGGGTCGACAGTGTGTCACTGTGTTGTTTTACACTGACGATTGAGCTTTTCAATCAATCAATCAATCAATCAATCAATAGGATACAGCTATAATTATCAAAAATGATTAAAAAATGGTAAGTATGTTTTCTCTATAAATCCACATTTGTGCCGAAAAGACTGTGTCAGTTGCTCAATATGAAGCCAGTGTTAACAGAGCCTCAATTGCTTCTCCACAGATGCAGTGACCCAAAAGTCCAGTCTGGATTAGGCTCTGTGCATGCGTTGTGGAAATTGTGTATTTTTGGGTAAGTTTTGGAGGCGTTTTCTTCAATGCTTGTTTTGTTATTACATTTGTTGATTAAGCATGGAAAATTGCAATCACAGAGAATTGGTCTTCCTCATTCCACTGCTCCTTGGCCTATCCTAGTCATGCTGAGTCGCAGTCTATGTAACGCCAAGTATCAATTTTTAAGTCATTTGTTTGACTCGACTGAATCCCACGACCTCCCACATGGGAACAGGCACTCAGTTCACTTGGGAACCCCGTCTGTTGGCTCCAGTTTATTCATGTGAAAACCACCATTTCCGTCATTTAAGTTGTATTTACTCGTGTCAGTTTACACAAGCACCCGCAGGCACACATAATCTGGATGGGCCTGCCGGTTTCCTATGCACCTGCACAGATTTGTTTCGCGAACAACAACAAAATTGGCTGCACATTGGCTGCAATAAGGGAATTCCGAGTGTGTGTCTGCTTGTCTGTCGGGAATGCCTGAAGCTGCGACGAAGCCTGGAAACACGCTAGGTTGGAGCTTCAGCTTATATATGCCGGAGGTGAATACAGGTGCACCGGGCGCGGTGGCCGAATAGGTAGAGCACAGGCCTCGCGTGCGGAAGATCGCGAGTTCGCGAGTTTGGTTCCCGGTCGAGTTAAACCGATGACTTAAAAATTTATACTTGTCGCTTCCTAGCCTGGTGCTCGGCATTATTAGGATAGGGCAAGGACTGGTTTGCTCGGTGTCAGGATAATGTGACTGAGTAGGATATCGGGTCATGGTGCCAGCAGCCTGATTTCCCAGTGGGGCAGCACTATAAAATCGCCATGAGTGCATACTGTAACAAGTCGGTACCCATCCTGATATGACCATAGATGTTGCTAGGACGTAAAACAACAAACAATACAGATGCAACAAGTGGGAATTTATCTAATGCAAAATATTTGCTATAACAATTTCACTGCAATCTTCATTAGAAATAAATGTACGGCAATAATCCCACCAAGTTTGGCTTTCAAGGGCATGCAGTTAGTTAGACATTCAAGGTGAGTTTAAAGTGTTCGGCCTATAGTGACAGATAGGGCTGGCAGTGGCACCAATCACACCTTCCATCATGTAAACTGAAGCTGTGAGCCGGCGGTTTAGATCACAGCTTCATTCATTCCTTCCTGAGGGTTGGTTGATTTTTGGAGTTTTACATCCTAGCAACATTTAAGGTCATATCAGGATGGGTACCGACTTGTGACAGTGTGCAGCCTTGGCGATATTATAATGCTGCCCCACTGGGAGACCAGGCCACCAGCACCATGACCTCATATCCCACTCAGTCACATTATCCCGACACTGAGCCAATCAGTCCTTGCTCTATCCTATTAATGTCGAGCGCCTGGCTAGGAAGCGACAAGTATACATTTTTAAGTGATTGGTTTGACTCGACCATGGTTCGAGTCCGTGGGCCTTCTGAGGGACCAGCGTAACTCGGAATACCTGCATTATGTAAATAAACCTGCCTGAGGGTCTAATAACATTGACAAAAACAGGTATTTACATTCCCTGATTAAAATTACCACCAATCGAGCCTGGCAAAGAGTGGTCTCTGATCACATGTTTATATTGCACAAATATTGTGGTCTGTGGGAGTTCAGACGCACCTTCCTCTGCTATATGTTCTTATTTAATTTGTTTATATCTATAGGTATAGAGTCTTATGTAGTATACATTTAGCTTGCCTTTAGTACATTGTCTATAATCACCCCTGGTAGAAAACACAAGAGCACTACAGTACACACCTGGTAGAAAACACAAGTAGTACTACAGTACACCCCTGGTAGAAAACACAAGCAGTACTACAGAACATCCCGGGTAAAAAAACACAAGTAGTACTACCGTACACACCTGGTAGAAACCACAAGTACTACTACAGTACACCCCTGGTAGAAAGCACAAGTAGTACTACAGTACACCCGTGGTAGAAAACACAAGTAGTACTACAGTACACCCTTGGGAGAAAACACAAGTAGTACTACAGTACATCCCTGGTCGAAAACACAAAGTCGAAAACACAAGTAGTACTGCGGTACACTCCGGGTAGAAAACACAATTAGTACTACAGTATGTGTACACCTGGTAGCAAACACAAGTAGTACTACAGTACGTGTACGCCTGGTAGAAAACAGTATGTGTACCCCTGGTAGAAAACACAAGTAGTACTACAGTACACCCCTGGTAGAAAACACAAGCAGTACTCTGTCCTGATATGACCTTAGATGTTGCTAGGACGTAAAACAACAACAAACAAACAAACACAACCAGTACTACAGTACACCCCTGGTAAAAAAACACAAGTAGTACTACCGTACACCCAGAAAACACAAGTACTACTACAGGAAACCCCTGGTAGAAAACACAAGTAGTTCTACAGTACACCCCTGGTAGAAACCATAACTAATACTACAGTACACCCGTGGTTGAAACCATAACTAGCACTACAGTACACCCCGGGTAGAAAACTAGAAAACACAAGTATGACACAGGTGCATTGTTATCACCACCTGCACGCTGATACACTAGACACGCGTGCTACCGCGATATGAGCATGCCCACTGCGAAAGGTAACCTGCTGTAACGCACACTACCAGGTACACGCATGCGTGAGTCATCAGCCCTGGAGCCACACAAAACAAAGCAAAAAGAGCAACAACGACAAAAACTGCGACGAGGTTCATGCCAACAAATGGTAGAGTGTGTGCCGATGCTGCCATGGACAAAATGTGCACGCACAGTTCCACGAGGATGATTTGTTTGTTGTTATTTTACGTCCTAACAACATCTAATGTCACATCAAGACGGCCACGAGAATGACGTCACCCAATCAACTGTGACTTGTGTTACTCACCCGAGTCCTGCGTGCGTCTAAACACACACTATGACTAGAACGGAATGGCCGAATGAGTTGAGCGTCCATCTCCCGTTTGGGATTCGAACCTACAGGTTCGAGCCCTGGTCAAGTCAAACCAATGACTTGAAAATGTATATTTGTCGCTTCTTAGCCAGGCACTCGGCATTATTGGGATAGGGCAAGGACTGGTTAGTTGAGTGTCAGGATAATGTGACTGAGTGGGATACCAGGACATAGTGCTGGTGGTCTGGTCTCCTAGTGGGGCAGCACTATAAAGTCACCATGAGTGTGCACTGTCACAAGTCGGTACCCGTCCTGATATGACCTTAGATGTTGCCAGGACATAAAACTCCAAGAACTAACCAATCAAACACACTATATTACAGGGTTCATGCCCATTTGGAGATGTCAAACTGCAGGACCGTCAAGGAGCTTTCAATGAGCTTTCAGTGCAAAATTCGAGGACGTTTTAAAGACGTTTATTAAATTAAAGTGGCTCAAAACACAGCTTATAATGACCAATTTAATGTATTTATCTCAGAAAATAACAGACATTCAAAGCCATCGGACTATGTAACTTTAAATCAAAGTTCCCTGAAACAAGGCCGTATTCATAGTTGATTCACTGTTTAAGATGTGAAGTGTAAATAAGCTTGGAAAATAACGATGAACACACTTTGGTCAAAGGGACAGGCCAAGGGCACAGAGCACCGGGGAGAGCCGGAGAACGGAGATGGGAGAATGGAGGAGGGTGTATGTGTGGGGGAGGGGGGGAGGGGGCGGGGAGAAGGGAGGGGGGGGGGGAGCGGGAGGAGGAGCAGCGGGAGGGGCAGTGGGGGGGGGCGGAGGCAGGGGAGGGGAGCGGAGGGAGTGGGGCAGGGAGGGGCAGTGGGGAATGGGAGGGGCGGAGGGCAGGTGGGAGCGGGGGGAGGAGGGTGAAGGGGAGGGGAATGGAGGGGAGGTGGGTAGAGGTGATGGTGAAAGGGGGAAGGGATGGAAGGGAGGAGGATAAAGGGGGGATGGAGGAGAGGGGTGGGGGTGAATGGAGATGGGGAGGGAAGGCGACAGAGGGGTGGGGATGAAGGGGGAGGTGGAGTGGGAAGGGGGTTGAGGGGGAGGGGATGGGGAAGAAGGGGAGTGGCGTGGGGAGGAGAAGCGGAGTGCGGAGGGGGGAGGTGGAGTTGGAGGGATGGGGAGGTGAGGGGGGAGGTGGAGTGGGAGGGATGGGGAGGTGTGTGTGTGGGGGGGGGGGGGGGGGGCTGACGTGAGTTGTCTTGCGGAGGAACGCCGAGTGGTGTGCGTGGAGTTGGAAGACCTGAGATTTGACCCCGTCTTTCACCGCACGGCTTTGTGTGCTGTGACACTGGTGCCTGTCGCCCCGTGCTCCCCCACCCCCACCCCCACCCACAACCCACACCCACACCCACACCCACACCACCCTACCCACACCCACACCCACACCCACCCACACCGCCAGTCACCAGAATACAGAGGGCGCTGCACGACCGGCCACTAAGCGAGATGGAAATCCATATCGGCTTGTTTCAGACCTCCGCTATACCGTGCACGGCGTCTCGATGCGCATAGCAGACGGCGCCGATAGGCGGCGCTGCGGCCAGTCAGGGCATCAAAAGCGCGGGATTGTTTGTTTGTTTGTTGTTGTTTTACGTCCTAGCAACATCTAAGGTCATATCAGGACGGGTACCGACTTGTGACAGTGCGCACTCATGGCGACTTTATAGTGCTGTCCCACTGGGAAACCAGGCCGCCGGCACCATGACCTGGTATCCCACTCAGTCACATTATCCTGACCCTTAGCACACCAGTCCTTGCCCTATCCTAATAATGCCGAGCGCCTGGCTAGGAAGCGACAAGTATCAATTTTAAAGTCATTGGTTTGACTCGACAGGGACTCGAACCCATGACCCCACGATCTACCAGCACGGGAGACGGACGCTCTAACTCATTCGGCCATTCCGTCTGGTTCTCAAAAGCGTGGGAAGCTTCCACAAACAGCGCGTGATTGTTGATTGGTTGTTGGAGTTGTACATCCTGGCAACATCAAAGGTCGTATCAGGACGCGTGACGACTTCTGACAGTGTGCACTTATGATGATTTGATAGTGCTGCCGCACTGAGAAATCAGGCTGCCAGTACGATCACCCGATGTCCCACTCAGTCACATTATCCTGACACTGAGATAACCAGTCGTTGCCCTATCCTAATAATGCCGAGCACCAGGCTAGGAAGCGACAAACATCAATATTTAAGTCATTGGTTTGACTCGACCACGATTCGAACCAGTGAGACTACATTTTTAAGTCATTGGTTTTACTCGACCAGGGTTCGAATCCGTGAAAATACACTAATGTACTACTACTTAGTTACTGCATGGTACGTAGTCCTAATTAAAAACTACAAATATGGCACATATTTTTAGATAAAGATATTAGTGATGGGAATAATTTATTTTACTTGTATTTTAAAGGGTTAACTTTGGAAATATTTTAAGTGAAAGCACACAAAATTTAGATATTTGAAGTGAAAGCATGGAAAATAAATGTTGGGGTACACACCCCGAAATGCTGGACATGGGCTGTATTGTTTACTGAGTTTCTTTGTGTTAGCCTAGCAGCATAGCACAGGAGCACCAAACTGCAATATATGCTTGAAGAGCGGACCAGTGTCAAAATTGGATATGTATGATCAAATCTAAGTGAGTATCTTGGCTTAGAAAATATTATGCTCTGATCGGATTAGCGAGTGGGTCATGGCTTTGGTTGTAGGCCTGTGAAGGTTTGGATCATCCGGTCGATCCTGCTCAGTGGACGCATTTGCAGTTTGGGCTATTTTCCATTCCAACCAGTGGTCCAGAACTGGATCATCATAGGCTGTGGGATGTGTTGCCCTGTCTATGGGAAAGTACATATAAAAGACCCTTGCTGCTTATCGCAAAGAGTAGCCTATGGGGCGGGGTGGCAGTGGGTTTCCTCCAAAGAAATATTTCAGAATGACGACCAATAGCCGATAAAAATCAATGTGATCTAGAGGCGTCGTTAAATAAAACAAACTTTTTTTTATCGGATTAGCAGCCATTAAGTGTGGAGGGCTCCCACAAACAGTGGACTTCTAATTAATTTTCAACGGGAAGTCTTTGACTGCATATATATGCCGAAATCGTAATGATAATGTCAATATATTACACTGGATTTATTTAATCTCAAATTAGTGTGTATATGTACATACACTAATTAGTGCACGGGTATACATACACTAATGTATTTGTATACATATTATGTTAACTTATATTGTAATGTGGTGAAGGAATTGTGAATAAAACTGATGAGGTGGTAAATCGGCCCCAATGGTCGATTGCGTTATAGTTAGATGGCCCCGGGTGTGTGTTGACGGGAGCAGTGGAAAGAACCCAGGTTAGATTCCTATAAATTGAATCGATGTTAAAGTTGCATAGTCCCATGGCTTTGAGTTTCTGTTATTTTCTTAGATAAATACATTAGGTTGATCGCTGTAATCTACCTTACTTTCATTTGAAGTAACTTTTATTTGAAATGGCAAACTTTTGAGATATTTGAAGTGCAACCAAGCAAAATTAATATGGCACGCAAGCTAAAATTCCATAGGTTTCTGCAGTAACAGATTCCTTTACATTGCCTCAATGTTCCTTTCTCCTGTGGTGACAAATGTTTGAGAAGTGAAGATGTATCTAAGTTAGATATATTGAATCAAATCTAGATAATTGCTTTGGTTTTGAAAATTGTATCTTTTCATCGGACTATGCAGCTTTAAGAGATGGGTACATAGAAAGGGCAGGAACTGCCTGTGATAGTGTCCTTGTTTATATTCCCATAATGGATTAACAGTATATATATCCCGTCCTAATTTGACCTTAGATATTGTCAGGACGTAAAACTCCCACAAACAATCTATATATATATATATATATATATATGTATACACGTATACACCATTTTTATAATACTAATTAAGAGGAATAAAAGATTTATCAAACGACAAAAATTACCTACAGTATCAGCATATATACACGTCATTAACCACGACACACCGGACTGCTCTCAGTGGCCGAATCGGTAGAGCGCAGGCCTCCCGTGCAGGACATCGGGAGTTCAATTCCCAGCCAAGTCAAACCAATGAGTTACAAAATTGATACTTGTCACTGCCTAGCTTGGCGCTCAGCATTGGTCGTAATGCGAAGCATTACGTTTGATGCGAGGAGAGGAAGAGACCCTCCCCCGCCCCGGGCTGTCGCGCTGCGCTCACACCTCACCAGACCCCGCCGCGCCGCTCCTCCCCCGCCCCCCCCTGTCGCGCAGCATTCGCGCCTCACCCGACGCCCGCTCCTCACCCTCACTCGCCCTCCCCCGGACCGGCAGCTTTCACACTCACCTGCTGTCGCCCGCGCCCCCCCCTTCCCTTATAAGGCCGCCCGCCGGCCTCCCTCAGGCACTCGCCTCCTCCTGCCGCCTTCCAGACCTCACCTCTTTTCTCCTGACACTCCTCCTCGGACTGCTGCCCCGCCTCAGGCTCCTGCACCATGCCCGGACGCGGAAAGGGAAGAGGCCGCAAGAGCACCAGGCTCACCGCCTGGGCCACGCCGGGGCCCGCCTCGGGCCCGCCTCGGGCTCGCCCGGCGACGCCTCAACATCACCAGCCCTGGCCTCCCCCTCGGCCACCTCGGGCGACACAGCCATCATTCTCCAAGCCCTGCAGCGCCTCACTACGCGCATGGACGCCTTCGAGTCGGCCGGAGCCCGAGGAGCGCCGGAGCACACGCAGGATTAATAGGATAGGGCAAGGACTGGTAAGGATAGCTCAGTGTCAGGAAAATGTGACTGAGTGGGATATCAGGTCCTGGTCCTGGTGGCCGGGTCTCTCAGTGGGGCAGCACTATAAAGTCATCATGAGTGTGCACTATCACAAGTCGGTACCCGTCCTGCATGACCTTAGATTTTGCCAGGACGTAAACCTCCAATAACCAACCACGACACAGATGCATACTTGTGTCAGTAAGTCTGTGAGCAGTTCATTAAAACTATAAGTCCAACAATATAAAACTATAAGTCCAACATTGTAAAACTATAAGTCCAACATTATAAAACTATAAGTCCAACATTATAAAACTATAAGTCCAACATTATAAAACTATAAGTCCAACAATATAAAATTATAAGTCCGACATTATAAAACTATAAGTCCAACAATATAAAACTATAAGTCCAACAATATAAAACTATAAGTCGAACAATATAAAACTATAAGTCCGACATTATAAAACTATAAGTCCAACAATATAAAACTATAAGTCCAACAATATAAAACTATAAGTCCAACATTATAAAACTATAAGTGCAACATTATAAAACTATAAGTCCAACATTATAAAACTATAAGTCGAACAATATAAAACTATAAGTCCGACATTATAAAACTATAAGTCCAACAATATAAAACTATAAGTCCAACAATATAAAAAGTCCGACATTATAAAACTATAAGTCCAACAATATAAAACTATAAGTCCGACAACATAAAACTATAAGTCCAACAATATAAAACTATAAGTCCAACAATATAAAAAGCGCGGGTTGTCCGACAAGTGAAGCCAATGTTCGACGTGTTTATGGTGGGCATCTTGGGGCGGACCGTAAAGTTCCATAATCATGCACAGGCGCCCCATTGTCTGGTGGATGGTATCGCCGACTATACATAACGGTAATCTAACATACAAAGCGATATCGAGCTTGCTATAGTCTACAATTACCTGCCATCCACAACACATATGTTATGGTTATCTTGCAGTAAGTGTCAATAATGAAGTGAATGATGAGCCCTTCGCGAACCCTCTTTTGTCTGAGCATGCAATACATTCTGGTACTTTTCACTTCGCAGCTCTATATGGACATCCATTGTAAATGTAGCGAAGCTGTGCTATATAGCCGTGCTATATAACCTTGCTATATAACCGTATATATATGGTATGTTGTCGTGCTATATAGTTCTACTATGTATAGTAATGTCATGTTTCATATTAAGTCATCTGAAAGATTAATATATATATATATATATATATATACTGGCTATATATGTAATTAAATATATGGTCACAAAGGAGAAGAACGTAGGGTTTTGGAGATGACTTTTCTTTGTGTTGGGGCAACATGACAATATAAAACGCGTCACTTTTTTAGAATAGAACACACTGATGAATATATAGAAGACGACTGGAAGGGGTGTGTTTGTGTGTGTGTGTGTGTGTGTGTGTGTGTGTGTGTGTGTGGGGGGTGGGGGGGGGGGGGGGGGGGGGGGTGGGGGGGGGGGTATATAGCATAAGCTGGAGGCCTGTTGGTAGGATTTCAGGAGCGCGGCGCCACCCACCCCTCTCACTCCCCATCCCACCTCTACCCACCCGGTCATCGCCTGCTTAGAGGCAGTTCGGCCGGGACCCAGGCGGTTCGGAGGGCGGCAGGCGGGCTAGCCCAGACGGCACATTGTCAATCGCCCTGCGGTGGGGGAAACCTACTGAGCACCGGAGCCTAAATAACATAGGCATAACTCGTTATATATCATTGTGAAATGGGGAGAGGAGGGGAAGATAAACCTATTTGGTAAATACGGGTGGTAATTTATATATAAATATATATTAGATATTATTAATATATAGAATATATATTATGTATATTATATGTATAATAAATATTATATATATTATAGTATATATTATATATATATACATTGAATATTATATATACATTATATATATTATTTGTACTATATATACTATATATTATATATATTGACTAGATATTATATATATTATATATAATACATATATTATGTACATTATATACATTATATATATAAATAATATATATATTGTGGTGGGGGTGATGAAAATGGGAAATATTGCACCTAGAGCAGGACTCGAACTCACATCTCTTTGCATTCCTGGCGAGTGTGCTAACCATTACACCACCTAGGCTCGCCTACCTGTATATGCGGCTCCTTGCCTGAGAGGTCAGAGCAGACCACTACACCCGTCCCCCTGGAATTGTAAGTCTTTTAATGGTTACAATTACATACATACGGGCAGTGCACTTTCACAAACACAGGGTAGGTTCAACAACTATACAGTGCATAGCTTGTACAGGATCCTGGTCATGGCAACCAGTATCATGGGGGTGATGAAAATGGGAAATATTGTGCCTAGAGCGGGACTCGAACCCACATCTCTTTGTATTCTGGGCCAGTGTGCTAACCATTACACCACCTAGGCTCCTGATGCCACCACACTACCCACGCCTACCTGTCTATGCTGTTCCTTGCCTGAGAGGTCAGGGCAGACCACTACAATATTATATATATATATATATATGATATATATTATATATATTATTAATTCCTTTCATAACCAATACTGACAATAAAAGAGGAGACAAGTCAGATTCGTGTGGATCGAGCCTATAACTCTGGCTGGCCCTTAAGACCTACCTTTAATTTATTTGAACTAAATCGGTGGCAAAATGGGCCGTTAGTAGGTGGGTGAGGCGCCACCTGGAGGAAAGGAGGGGAAATAGGGGAGCTGCTTGAAATGGGCCATTAGTAGGTGGGTGAGGCGCCGCCTGGAGGAAAGGAGGGGAAATAGGTGAGCTGCTTGGAAGCAGGCCTCCCGTTCCCCAGGCCGCACCCCAACCTCCCGTAACCCATAGAAGCAATGGAAATGTCAAAGGAAGGTTTACTGGAGCAATATTGGAATAAGAACAATAAAAGACAGGAGCATTACATACATAATAATATTTGCAGAATTACTTTATACCTCACATTATATATTATATATATATTATATATATATACTTACGGGTACCTATGTAAAGCGCGGTCAAATTTGAGAGTTCCTAAGAACTACTGGGCTGTTTCACCAGTTAAATTTTGACACAAATTTAACCACTTCATAATTGCTTCAGCGATCATCTCTTGCTGTCATTTGACACCAATATTTGAGTAAATTTCAATGTACGCATATAAATGTGATTAACAAAAACTGACGGAATAAATACCACTAACTTGTTGCCATGCTGATATGGTATTAAATCACAAGCAATCATTAATACCTACAGGTGTAACTTTAACGTGGTGTGTTTCTAAACGCCTGGAGTCATAGGTAATCCACAATGCTTTTGACGATCGAATATTTATTTAGAAATTTAGGTTGGTTGGTTGTTGGAGATTTACGTCCTGGCCACATCTAATGTCATATCGGGACGGGTAATGACTTGTGACAGTGCGCACTCATTGCGATTTTATAGTGCCGGCCGACTGGCAGACGAGGCTGGCAGCACCATGACCTGATATCCCACTCAGTCACATTATCCTGACACTGAGTCAACCAGTCCTTCCCCTATCCTAATAATGCCGATCACCTCGTTAGGAAGCGACAAGCATCAATATTTAAGTCTTTGGTTTAACTCGACCAAGGTTCGAACCGGTGGGTTCGAATCCCACGATCTACCAAAACGGGAGATGGACGCTCAACTCATTCGGTCATCCCGTCTGGTCTTATATATTGCATCTACAGTAAAGCCTTTCTAACCGACCACATCCACAGATCGACCACTCTCCTATATCGATCGCTTTATGTGTGTCCCAAACGATCGCGCATACAATATGATTGTAAAAAAGAAAAAAAGTAAACTCCCTAAACCGACCACCTCCCTAAATGGACTATTTAAAGTCGGTCCCATGGTCGGTTGATTTACATCGATTTTCCTGCATTTAGAAAATGTAAGGACTTCACCGTATTGCATCTATTTCGAAATTTAGAAAGGAATGGTGATGTACTGTTAAGCCACTGTCTAGTCTGGGCTGCTATCAAACCAGCCGACTCTATCGGGGCAAAATCTGCTGCAGGATGCTCAGATTATATCGCGGCTCCAATCGCTTGGCATCAGGTGGTATCGAACATGCTGAATCAGTTGAACCACTCGGCCCGTGTTACCAATGAGTTGTCGCTTAGTTCCCAAAGTAATACCAACACTTCACTCTTTATAGTATATCTACAGTAAAACCTCTCTAGATCGACCGACCATGGGACCGACATTAATTGGTCCACTTAAAGGAGGTCGTCGGTTTAGGGAGATTTTTTTTATCGTTACAATGGTATTGTATAGACGATCGTTTGGGGCCCAAATAAAGCGATCGATATAAGGGAGTGGTCAATCTGTGGAGGTGGTCCGTTAGAGAGGTTTTACTGTATTAGCTTACATTGAAAGCCTTTGAGCATAAATTGTGAAGCACCTAAGATGGATGTTAGACAGGCCTAACTTAATTATGCGAATATAAAAGAAAGTCTCGTCCATCATGGTCCTATGAATGTGTAATACTATTTGCTGTGCAGGAAACTAACAGATGGCGCCACCTCTTGTACACAGACACCCCTCCTCCCCACTGCAGATCACCACGCCGTCTAGGACTGCTAGCGGTAATATTATAACTTTTAATTAAAGCCACGCTTATCGGTGTGATAAGAGAAGATGTACTGCTCGCCTAACCGCCAAAGCACACGTGTCCGACATTCCATCCAGCGTTCAAATCATTAGTGCCGTTCTGAGATGGGGCCAATAGATGTAACTTTTTTCTTTTTTCTTTTTTTTTATTGAGGCGGTATTTATACTGTCCATAGCATATAAGCCCGGGTACCCAGGCTTGTTTTCAATGCTGGCCAGTTGTAGTGTTGGTGTTATCTTACCACACAGCAGCTGCTGATAAGTTATTTGATTGCCTGCATTTCAGTAGCAGATAGATAATTGGTTGTTATGGTTAGAACATGTAACATGATACCCCAAAGCGTTGAAGGCGATGGAGAAACAAATGGTAGGCTTTTAAATGAGAAGTGTAGTACATGTATTTTGAAAATGGCCATTTGTTGAGAGACATTACAAATGTTGGGGGTTGTGTTGTGCTGTTGTTGTTTTACCTACTTGCAACATCTAAGGTGATATCAGGACTAGTACCGACTTGTGACAGTGTGCACTCATAGCGTCTTTAAAGTGCTGCCCCACTGGGAAAGCAGGCCGCTGGCACCATGACCTGATACCCGACACAGTCTCTTATTATCCTGATACTGGGCTAACCAGTCTTTGTCCTATCATAGTAATGCCGAGCATCAGGCTAGATGGTGACAAGTATATATTTCAAAAGTCATTGGTTTGACTCGGATGGGATTCGAACTCCCTACCTTCCACATGGGAAGCCTGCACTCTACCGATTCGGCCACCCCGTCCGGTCTACACATGTTGGTCAGGTGAGGGAGGGTGGATGGAAGGAAGGAAAAAATGAGAGACACATGCAGAAAAGGAAACAAAAAAAGGGTGGAAGCAAGGAGAGAATGGAAGAAAGTAACGACGGAATGGAGGGAAGAAAGGAAGGAATGATGAGATGGAGTAGGGATTGGGGGATGGAGGGAAGAACGGAAGGAATGAGCCAATTTGGGAAGCAAATAAGGAAGCAAGCAAAGAATGAGAGGAAGGACGGGAGGAGAAGGGAATAGAGGGGAGAAGGAAGGAGGGAGGGAAGGAGGAAAGGAAGGAGAGAAGGAAGAGAAGGGAAGGAAGGAAGGAGAGAAGATAGGAGGGTAGGGTATGTAGGTAGGGGAGGAAGGGGAGATGGGGTGGGCAGGGGGAGGGAGAGAGCCGGAAGGGGAAGAGGCAGGCAGGGAGGAATAAAAAGAAAGTTTGTATTATCTAACGACACCTCTAGAGCACATTGATTTTTATCATCGGCTATTAGATATCAAGCATATGGTCATTCTGACATATTTCTTTGGTGGAAACCTGCTTCCACCACATAGGCTACTCTTTCCGATAAGCAGCAAGGGATCGTTTATATGCACTTTCCCACAGACAGGACAGCACATACCCTAGCCTTCGATGAACCAGTTGTGGACCACTGGTTGGAATGGAAAATAGCCCAAACTGTAAATGGGTACACTGAGCAGGATCAATCGGCTACCCACATCTTCACAGGTGGACACTCTACCGCCTGAGCTATGACCCGCTCCCTGGAGGGAGGAATAAGGGCAGAGCTGAATTCCCCACAGACACTGCTCTCCAGATTACAACGGGCACCAGCCAGGGAGCCGCTGGTTACCAGCCATGGAGCCGCTGGTTACCAGCCATGGAGCTGCTGGTTACCAGCCATGGAGCCGCTGGTTACCAGCCATGGAGCCGCTGGTTATCCCAGGCAGACAGCCACTTGTGCGGCTGGAACCGGCCGGCCTTGTCACGTGACTCCCCTCCCACCATTATAATCAGACCGATATAGATCACCAAGAAAGAACATAGACACGTCCATTGGCGTGTCTTTCAGAAAATATATACTACCGAGTTTGTGTCCTTACTCGTAGGTAAAGAAATATAGTACCGAGTTTGTGTCCTTACTCGTAGGTAAAGAAATATACTACCGAGTTTGTGTCCTTACTTGTAGGTAAAGAAATATACTACCGAGTTTCTGTCCTTACTCGTAGGTAAAGAAATATACTACCGAGTTTGTGTCCTTACTCGTAGGTAAAGAAATATAGTACCGAGTTTGTGTCCTTACTCGTAGGTAAAGAAATATACTACCGAGTTTGTGTCCTTACTCATAGGTAAAGAAATATACTACCGAGTTTCTGTCCTTACTCGTAGGTAAAGAAATATACTACCGAGTTTGTGTCCTTACTCGTAGGTAAAGAAATATACTACCGAGTTTGTGTCCTTACTTGTAGGTAAAGAAATATACTACCGCGTTTGTGTCCTTACTCGTAGGTAAAGAAATATACTACCGAGTTTGTGTCCTTACTCGTAGGTAAAGAAATATACTACCGAGTTTGTGTCCTTACTTGTAGGTAAAGAAATATACTACCGAGTTTGGTCCTTACTTGTAGGTAAAGAAATATACTACCGAGTTTGTGTCCTTACTCGTAGGTAAACAAATATACTACCGAGTTTCTGCCCTTACTCGTAGGTAAAGAAATATACTACCGAGTTTGTGTCCTTACTCGTAGGTAAAGAAATATACTACCGAGTTTGTGTCCTTACTTGTAGGTAAAGAAATATACTACCGAGTTTCTGTCCTTACTCGTAGGTAAAGAAATATACTACTAAGTTTGTGTCCTTACTCGTAGGTAAAGAAATATACTACCGAGTTTGTGTCCTTACTCGTAGGTAAAGAAATATACTACCGAGTTTGTGTCCTTACTCGTAGGTAAAGAAATATACTACCGAGTTTGTGTCCTTACTCGTAGGTAAAGAAATATACTACCGAGTTTCTGTCCTTACTCGTCGGTAAAGAAATATACTACCGAGTTTGTGTCCTTACTCGTAGGTAAACAAATATACTACCGAGTTTGTGTCCTTACTCGTAGCTAAAGAAATATACTACCGAGTTTGTGTCCTTACTCGTAGGGAATTGGTGTGGAGAGGTGTGTGTGTTTGTGTGTGTGTGTGTGTGGGGGGGGGGGGGGGGGGGGGGGGGTATGGATGGGATTTGGCCAATAATCTGGTGGCAAGTGGTGGTATTACTCAGTGCTATTTTAAGGAAAGTTTGTGGCTTTTCTAATATCACGCCTTACTAAATCTAAATGACTTGTGGTGCTGACAATACAATATTTATGCAGAGCATCTCAAACATGCCAGCTCAAGAGTTGTTTCCATGTTAGCTATGTGCCTCACAGGCTTTCTCATAGATGGAACTCTGCCTGATACTATGATCTCTCTTATTCTTGTACCAGTAATTAAGGACAAAATGGGAAGGATTAACAGTAAGGATAACTATAGACCTGGTATTTTGTCAAAAATATTTGAAAATGTACTGCTAGATAGACTGGAGTTGTATTTAAAAACAAATGATAATCAATATGGCTTCAAGCGAAAGCATGGGATAGATATGTGCATCTATGCTCTTAAGGAGATTATACAGAAGTATCATAGTTTAAATTCTACTATGTTTTTGTGTTTTCTTGACGCCTCTAAGGCATTTGATAGAGTGAATCATGCAAAACTGTTTGAAAAACAATTGCAGTGTGGTACTCCAGGCTATCTCATCAGGATATTAATATTTTGGTATTCGCACTAATCAATGGCAGTCAGGTGGGCTGATGCCATGTCAGAACCCTTCCAAGTCAGTAATGGTGTACGTCAAGGAGGGATATTGTCCCCCTATTTATTTAATGTTTATATGGATGACTTGTCGAAAAGGTTAAATCAGTGTAAAACTGGATGTATTAATGGATTATTACCTCTAAATCATCTTACGTAACATTCTCACCATATAGTAGTGGACTGCAAATGCTACTTAATATATGCTTTGAATATGGCATAGAAGCTGATATCAAATACAATGCTATTAAAAGTGTGTAATGATCATTCGATCAATATATGACAAGGATACTGTATTTCCTGATTTTATGTTAACTGGTGCTCCCCTGTCAATCTCTACTGAAGTCAAGTACTTAGGACACTTTATGACTGATGACTTTAGAGATGACAGGGATATTAATAGACAGTGTCGCAAGTTATATGCTCAGGGAAATATGCTCATCAGGAAATTTCATATGTGTACAAGTGATGCCAAGGTAAATTATTTAGAACTTTCTGTACTCCCTTGTATACTGCCCAGATTTGGTGGACCTATAGAATGTGTAGCATTAGAAAACTGAATGTAGCAGATAATAGTATAGTTATACGAGTCTTACCTTGGTACAGATGATGGATAACTGTTGTTTTACCGAGGTATAAGCCTCGGATAGATGTGGGCTAGGGAGAGAGGTAAGCACGTCCGGTACCAGCAATCTTAACCTACTTATTGAGGATAAAAATGACTTTCAAACAATGGATACTATTACTTTACCGAAAAGGTACACCAACGGAATAGATGTGGCAGGGTGTGGCGGGAGAGCCCTAGCCCACATCTATCCGAGGCTTATACCTCGGTAAAACAACAGTTATCCATCATCTGTACCAAGGTAAGACTCGTATAACTATACTATTTTGCCTCGGTAAACAGCCTCAGGCTAGCCTCAGGCTAGGGAGACCTTTACATAATTCATTTTTATCCTTAATATCATTCTTTCTTATTATTATAACATTCTAAATTTTTGTTCTCACCTATTCTTGTTAGTTGGCGAGAAGACGCTTTGCAACGCCGGTAGGCTTTTCTAGTCGTTTATTATAATGTTTTGCAAACGACTTAGCCGTCTTCCAGCCTGCATGCGCTAGTATTCTTTTCACAGAAATACCAAGCACCCGTGCCTTGGAGACCATGGCTCCTCTAGTTGAGTGGGAAGAGTATTTACTCGTATCCACTCCAGCCAATTTCAACACCGTAATTGTCCATCTGGCAAGTGTGTCTCGTGAAATCGCCTTATGTGGCTTTATAAAGCTCACTAATAGTTGTTGTGATGCACGTAAATCCTTTGTCTTGTATATATAAGCCCGTATGGCCGACACAACACATAATTTCCGATCATTCGGAAAACAGTCTAAGTGAACCGTTGATAAAGGGTCACTTAACGTGTTCGATTTAAGCAATTTTTCTAAATCAAACGTAGCTTGTTGCTTGTCTATTTCTAATCCAGTTAAGGATAAAGCAACAATCGTCTGTCCTCTGTGTCCGGTTACTAACAATAACAGGACCGCGACCTTAAAACCTAACTGTTTTATATCTAACCACGAGTTGTGAGGCCAAGCCTGAAACAACTTAAATACTATAGAAACATCCCAAAACCGACTATACTTTGGTTTTGGAGGATTCCTTTGATAAATTGAACGAAGTAAATAACAAATAACATAATGTTTTCCAACTGTTTCGCCATCAATTCTAGGTAATATAATTGATAACGCACACCTCGCCGCATTAATCGATCCAAAGGAAAGTCCTTCATCCTCTAGAGAACGAAGAAACCGAGCTACTTGTGAAATCTTTGGATTTGTTGGCTTAACTTTCATTAACAAACAATGTACACCCCATTTCTTTAAATAGGTTGTATACATTTTGACAGTTCCTGGCCTCCAGGCATCCGATACTATCATTCTGTCCAATCCAAATTGCTGTAGCTGCTTCCTTAGAAAAGGAATGCCAATAGGGGCGTCGTTGACACGTCGCCGTGAACCACTAGCGGTCCGTGGTGCGTCAGATTCCCGAGTTTTCTTGGGAATCGTATACGATCTTTTGCCAGTTGTGAAACTGCTGGCAGCCAAGGTTGCGTGTCCCAATCGGGCACCACCAGTATCGCATGTGTCCCTTCCAAGCCGATTTTTCTCACTACTCGGCTGATAATGCTAAATGGTGGGAAAATATAAAAATAATTATTTTCCCAGGTAATAGCAAACGCATCTACTTTCCAAGCATCCGGTTCAGGATGCCAAGAAACATAACAGGGTAACTTGTTATTATTTTGTGATGCAAATAAGTCAACTTCAGGTGTACCCCATTTTTCACAAACGAAGTTAAACAAAGGTGTAGAGAGAGACCACTCTAAATGATCATGGAAATTTCTACTTTTATAATCTGCAAGTGTATTTTGTGACCCTGGAATATGCGCTACAGTCAGCCAGACTTGTTGAGCCTGTGCCCAGTTCCAAATCAGTTTAGATAACTGATTGCAAGACTTTGATTTGGTTCCACCCATGTTACGAATATATGCCATGGCAGTAGTATTATCAGTTAGTATTCTAACCTGTGATTTATTTATCTTTACTAAACTACGTAAGCCCAGATAAATAGCACGCAATTCTAGTGCATTAATATAGTCTGATTTTTCATCATCAAGCCATCTACCTCCTGTTGTGACCCCATCTCGATGAGCTCCCCAACCTTCTAACGAAGCATCAGTAGTAATTACTGTATTAGGTTCCGCCATGCGGATTGGATTTGGTGAACTTGCTATATGTTGCATCCACCATCCAATATCCTGTAACCCTTCTTGCGAAATAAACATCTTTCGCTCAAAATTGCCTTTAGTTCGTGTTAACGCTAAAGTTTTATCTATTTCTAGCGACTTAATATGGGCCTTCCCATATAACACAGCAGGTGCATATGATGTCATTATGCCAATAAGAACAGCAACCTGTCTAATTTTTGGCTTTGATAACTTAATAAGCTGAGTCGCTGTAGTCATAAACTTAATTAGTTTTTGTTCTGTTATCGACACTGTAAGGGACTGTGTATCCAGAATAAACCCTAAACATTTGAGTTGTTTTGTTGGTTTAAACACTGACTTTTGTTGATGTACATAAAACCCCAATTTAGTGAGTAATGCACATAAATCCAAAACTGCATTCACACAACCAATTTGTGTTGATGCTATAATAAAAGAATCATCTATGTATGGAAACATTATGTGACCCTTCCTCGCCATTACCGAGGAAAACAGGTTTAAGCAATTTAGTAAATAAACGTGGCGCACAAGCTAAGCCATTCGGCATGCAGGTAAACTCATAGAGTTGGTTATCCCAAATAAATCGAAGAAATTTTCGGTATTGTTCCATTATGGGAAGCGTATAATATGCATCCTGTAAATCAACACTAGGCATCCACGCATCTGGTGTAATCAGATCTCGTGCCGTATCTAGAGAGAACATTTTAAAATGTCGATATTCCACCCTTTTATTAAGGATTGTTAAATCCAGGATCATTCGAACATCACCATTAGGCTTCGGTCTCGAGAAAATGTTTGAAATAAACTGTCCTGAACAGTGTGTCACTTTTTGTATAATTCCTTTCTCAAAGAATTTATGTACCTGTTTAGTTAGTGCCTCTCGTTCAACTGGTTGAATGTTATATGGAAAAGGTATTATACTTTGTACAGGAATTTGTGTAAAGGGAATGTGAACACCCCTAACTATTTTTAAAATTTCTTGGTCACTAGTAATTTTGTGCCACTCAGAAATATGATTACTAATATTACTAGCCACAAAGTTGCTTACAGTTTGCGTGTTTTTAGAGGCTTCAGGGACTTGTAAAGTTTGTGTTTGGACTTCTACTTGGACCCGCCCCTGGGGAAAGGTCTCGACGAGTTGAACCCTCGGCCTATTGGCCGTGCGGTGTTGTCGGTCCAGCCTGGGCGAGCGCCCCGGCCCCGAAACCCTTGACCGAAGCTTGAACTCGGTCTGGTTCCTCTGGTGAACCGTCGTGGACGAAAATCCCCTCGTGACTTTTTGAAATGAGGAGCTTCCTGTTTCTTCTTGCCATCCATGTTTTTGCCACTCTTGGCTGCAGTCTCTACCTCTTTATAGAGGTATTGTAGTTGACCGCCAAACATCTTGGTGTTATCTAAGGGTTTCCCTTTAATCGGCTCTGGAGCAAGATAAAGCGTAAACTCCTTCCCCTCATTATCGGTAACCTTCTTAGAGCGAGCCACTTCCTTGCCAGCATCTGTGCAAACTGACTTGAAGACATTTTCATATCTTCGATACGACAGGTAATTACCTGCCGCCGCTAACACTGCAATGCCTTTGTCCATTGTCTTAGCCAAAGACGAGAACTTATTTTCACTCTGCATCCTATTAGCCACAGGAACAATAGCTGTTAGGGTAGCCAACACTGCCTTATGCACTGTGTGCAACACATCCTCAAACTTCTTACAGTCATCCGTCATATTGACATCCCGATCCATTTCTTTAATGATGGAGTTGGGAACACCCTTTATGCCTGTTAACTCATCTCCTAACTTGGAGATAACCTCCGCCAGTTTGAACGTGCGGAAATGACCATTCACGGTCTCGCGCATAAGCGTAGTGGTTTTAACCCGCTTAGCCTTTGGCTTCTCCACCTTCTTAGCCACTTTAGTGCCAATGTCCGCATAGACACCTTCATATATGGTGTCTGAGTCTGATTCCGTAGAAGTAGACTCAGTGGACGAATCAGAAGAAGAATATTTCCTCTTCCTCTTCTTCTTTTTGGACTTAGTCTTCCGCTTTTTGCGAAAACCAGTCTCTGCCCGCTCCTTGGTGAATTCATCACCCGAAGAAAAATCACCTGTTTCTTCTTCTTCCTCCGTTTAGGAGAAGGAGGAGGAGGAGCCTTAAGCTCCACCGCCGAGTCTGTGTCCAAGAAATCCTCATACGAATCCTCTTGGACACTCGGCCTACGCCGCTTCCGAGACACAGGCGATTTGGCAGTCAAGATGTGGCTTTCCAATCGTGCAAAGCGAGCCTCCCAATCTGGAGGCGCAGGCACATCAGGCACTGCGTCCTCGTCCGGGTCGGAGAGGATATGCGCCCGGGGCTGTGTCGACGGCCCTGCCGACAACACAGGTGAGGAGTCGTACTCCTCGTCCACTCCACTCGGAACACGCCCCTCGGCTGCTGCTGCACCGCGCTTACTCCGCTTCGTGGCCATCGGGAGCTGAAACAAAGATTTTTGGTCAGTCCCGGTATATATATATGTCACAATATGGTTGTTTCAAACTCATTTGGACATCTATTGGTGTTAGAGAACGTGTTTATACCGTTATAACACAGGCGTAATAAGCTAAATTTGTGCGTGGGTTGTGGGTCAAGCCCAAACCTTACGCGGGGTCGGGACCAGTGTATCGGCCCGCCCATCCCTCTGTTCCGCACACTTCTCCCACCTGTGACTACTACGTCAACAAGTTGGAGAAAATGCTACGAAACTCGGAGAAACGCCTGAAAAAAATTTTGTCATGGGGAGTCTATAAAAGAAACCCAGGAGCATCTCCAACATTACTCTCTATTAGAGTACGAGAGAATTTCCACATGAGATAGGGCGAAACCCACATCTCTACCCATAGTCACACGGTGACCCGGGTGTTGACATAACCGCTAATGACCAGTTTGGTTCCTTCGAGAAACCCACTCGAGTGTTCTATCCTTGGTTGTTTATAACCAAATAACTCGTCCAAATTGGACCAACGAAAGTATAAACTTTCCATAATGATGCTCTAATGCATCATAATTAAGCTAACCACAGTTTTTATTATACTTACTGCGTATTTGCTTGTATGTAGACTAATTTTGCCGGAGCAACCCAACGACACGTTATCCAGTCGTGAGTTGTATATGCTAATTGCTGGTACCGGACGTACTTACCTCTCTCCCTAGCCTGAGGCTAGCCTGAGGCTGTTTACCGAGGTAAAATGACATTATGAGGTTATTACTCTGTCTACCTAGGTATCACAGTGCTAGTCAGCTGTTGGCCAATATTGATGTCCCAGCCTTCCAGGCTGTTATCAGGAATCTAATATTCAAATTTATTACTGGACTTGACAAGTCAGAAAATGTTATAACATTTCTTATGTTTATATATTTCGCCAAAATGCAAGCGTACATATATCATTATTTATGAACAATCAATGAACAAGTAAATACAGTTTGGACGAGCTCAATGCCATAGCTGGCATTCCAACATACCTATTTATTAAGTCTTAAAATAAGAGGGCAAATGACTACACGTTCTTAAATTATTGAGGTTATTCACCCTCTTTAATTTCTATATAGAAGTTATTAAAGCTGCATAGTCCGATGAAGCATCAAAATTGTCAAAACCAAAATAATTTTTTAGAATTGATTCTACATATCTAACTTTGTGTTCGACAAATAGATGCTTTGATTGGATGATGCAGTTTTAAACCGACACGTGATGTGCACAGAGCAAAGAGAGTTTGTACATTGAAAAAGTGTCCGCACTTGGTAGGGGTTCGCCGACCACGGGAGTCACTGAAGACAGGTGCTATTGTATTAATGGTATGTTTGAAATGAAAGTTTTAATTGTCCTGTATGTTGTGCCAAATATCGTGGTCTTTAACAGCAGTGGGCGCATCTCAGATACAAACACGTGGAATAAATAGGCTTCCACCCGAAATAGTCAAAGCGCCTTCAGTAAATGCATTGAAAAACAGACTGGATAATTTTTGGAGTTTTCAGTTAGTATCAGCATAGTCAATCCTGGTCGCATGACCACTATAATTATGACTGGTCATATATAGACAGGCCGAATCGGTTAACAGGCGTGTATATGTATAAGCAGACGAGGATAACCATAGCATAGTGTTAGGCCGACATTCCATTACGTGTAGTGTGACCCACACGCGACGAGAGGCAGGCGATATGCGTCGTGCGTCATGTGTAATGCCTGGTACACACCTCCCATATATGATTCACACGCTAAAACTGACTGCGTTTCACAACCCGACCCATCCCATTTCGCGACGTAAAACTGGCTGATTCATTTTTCTAATGTCTTGCGATTCGAGTTTTAAGCCCTAAAACTGAGTTTTAAGTCGCGAATCGCAAGGCTCTGGAGTACTAGGAGGTCGCACACCTAATGACTAAAACTCAAACTTAGTCGTGAAACGGGCAGTTTTAGGTCGTATACGGGAGGTGTGTACCGGGCATTAGTGACGTAATACATGTTTATACGAGTCTGTGTGTGCGTTTAACAGTGTGTTTTCTGGTGCGAAATCGTGATAAATTTAACGTCAATAACGGACGCTCTACTCATTCGGCCATCCCATCTGGCCCTTTAATGTACATGTTGAATCTGAGGATAAATAAATAAAGTGGGTGGTGTGGTAAACAAAAACGAAAATGTCCCCCCCCCCACTCCCCACTTTCGCGCACACAATAATTTCTGGTGTAACCCTTAGCTACTTGATCAGGTTCGACAGTTTTGCAAAGACCCGGGTAGTGTGCGGGCGACCACAAGGGCTCAAAGCAAGAGAATAAATAGTTCGACGTTGAATCGCACGGTGGCAGCACTGCTGTGACAAACCAGCTGGTCACACTGCTCGCGCAGCCTCGCTCTACATCAGGGTTAACCTGCCAGTGTTGCAGTTTCCGCGGTACACCAGTTTGCGAGGGACACATACATTCAAATGCATTGTCAATGGCCGTGAGCAAATCTTCATACAGAAAAAGTCAAATATCTGTCAAATTACACCACCTAGAAGTAACCCACGTGGAACACATATAGAAAACATATTCAATGAATAGATTATATTAAATTTATAAGGTTAGGCTTCTGCACTTCTATTAATTTTGAATAAAACTAATGTTTTGCACTGCGTGTACCGTCAAACTCAAGGCATTGTCAATGGTCGTGAGCAATCTTCATACAGAAAATACAGAAAAAGTTAAATATCTCTAAAACCACACCACCTAGAAACAAATCACTTGGTACACATATAGAAGACATCTTTACCAAAAACATTATATTAAATTCATAAGGTTAGTGACGATGCTGTTCAATTTTGATGCATGCATAGAAGCGATGTGTCCCTCACAAACTGGTGTGCCGCGGAAACTGCAACACCGGTGAAATACACCAGGGCTAATACGGCAACGAATGCAGTATATGATATAACAATTATACACAGAGATATGTATGAAGTATGTCACGCTTACAGGAGTAGGCCTACAGTGGGGTGAGGGGTATTGAGAAGAACTGGTGGTGTGTGTCGGTTGGTGGGCGGATCGCTACGTATTGATTTGGGGCAGTAAAACAAAACCCACAAAGATGCATAGCAACATAAATACATGGGTGGACAGGTCCTAGATTAGTGACAGTAATACATGAGGGGTGGAGTCAATATTATTGACTGTGCACAACTTAGATCACGGTAGGAAGTGGGGGGGTGCGTATAACTTGCCAACCTTCTCCCTATTCTCGCTCTTTCCACTTTTTAACCTCAAAATATCAAAACATAAATTAAGGGCCTGTCAGACTATGACGACGTTTGTGATTTTCGACCAACATGTCGGGGTACATCGTCATACATTATGTATACGTTGGGCATACGGGTACATTCCGGGTACGTGGTTATACGTCATCTTACATTGCCGTGTGGCGAGGCTCCGAAAAATTGTTGTGCAAGCTTAAAATTTCCGTGTGTCGACGTGTAGCTCGTACGTTGAACGTATGCTGCGTGTACATTCGGGATACGTTGGCGTATATTGGGAGTACATTTGGTATATGTTGCTGTACGTTAGCCGTATGTTCAGCCAGTGAGAACGTGCAGTCCATGTACAGTCTGCGTACTGCCAACAGATGCATTACGTACTCCTAACGTACTTCGAACGTATGCCTGCCATATCTCCAGCGTATTTAATGTATATGCTATACTTCTAGCGATGGAGTAACGAATGTAACGTTGGTCAGCATTCCGTGAGCATATGCGAGCATTTTGCGATGCACATGAACACTCTCATATGCTAGCAATAGGTCAGAGATACGTTCTGCATAGGTTATGTAAGTTGTGTGTATGTTGTGTATATGCCCATTTTTATCCCCCACCGCTGAAAAGTTCGATGAATGCCGACGTACTGGCAAATTTTCAAACGTTGAGCATGTGCTGCTGCCGTACGTCGTAATGTGACAGGGCCTTAACCTCCATCAGATACCGCCCGACCCAACTCACTCTGTACGGTAATCATAAAGCTCTAGACTAGTTGCCCAAACACGGTTCAAATGCATCCTGCAAATGTTATATAGGACTATGCCTATATAATCTCAAATTTGCTACTAACCACATCAGCAAGTCCATAGTGGTACCAGGGCAGTGCATCCAAACAAGATGCCATATAAATCTACAACTAATTTCTAAACGGTTACAGGCACAGGCTACATCACACAACAGATTTGAAAGCAACAGCACAGGTGCTTTCGGGCACAGATCGATGGCAATGTAGACTATATTGTTTAGTTTATATATAAAGCTTCCGAGCGAGTGGAGTGAGAAAGCCCCGCACATGGGGCGGGGTAGGGTGAAGCCTGCCGGTGTTGCAGTTTGAGCGCCCTGCCAGTTTGAGCGCCCTGCCAATGGTTGTATACTTTTTTTGTAAAATAGATTCAAAAACTTTCATTGGATCGATTAAAAATATCTTAATGCGCAATTGAAGAGGAAGATCTGAAGTATTTAATGTAACCTAAGAGCAATTTACTCTGAAAGTATTAAACAGAGATAATAGTGAAAGTTTGGATATTCTGAGTGTCAGTGCCAGTGTTAGCCTTACTAGATCATGGCCTCAAAAACTATTTTCGCAAAATAAATTCAAGAACTTCCAATTGGCTAATAAAAAAAAAGGCTCTGGAATGTGAAATTGTAGAGAAAGATCTGAACTATTTAATAGAAACAAGAGAAATTTGCTTTCAAAGCACCAAAAATCACAAATTACTGTGATAGTTAGGGTGGTTTTAATGTTGTCTCTATCCGCGCATGCGCAGAAGCAACAGAAGGGCGCTCAAACTGGCCGGGCGCTCAAACTGCGACACCAGTACCCCCCCTCCTGCCCCCCCCATTCCCCCAGGAAGGAGGGGGGGGGGAGCAGGACACTCCAGAGCTCATTACATGCGACAACAGTCTTATCACTATCCATATATGTACATATATGTATGTATGTGTATGTACATAACTGGAAGATAGTCATTTAACCTGATAATATAGGCTATCAATGATCTGTTGGTCATTGATTTGACTCGGCGAGGATTTTAACTCCCGACCTTCAGAACAGGAAGCCTGCGTTCTGACGATTCGACCACCGCGTCCGGTTTTGAGAGTGCCATTTATTGCTACTTTACTGAAGAGGTTTGTATAATTATCCACCCCTTCATTGAGCGTAAAGCTAAGATTCCTTACACGCGGTATGCGGCATGCGGTATGCGAATGCGAATGCGGTAAAGAATCGAAATGCCTTGAAGTCAATGGGCTACAACCCTTACACGCGGTATGCGAATGCGAATGCGAATGCGAATGCGAATGCGACAACTCGATCGGTCCCTGTAGCGATCGGTGCGGCATGCGGTAAGCGGCACGCAGGGTGTGAATAGAAACCTGAGTCTGATGTGTCCATTAGTTTAACACTAGGAGAGGCGACTGAGCATTATGGAACTGTCTCACACAGGGGTGCTGAGGGGAAACATATGGTAGTGGTGGTGGTGGGGGTTCGGGTTGGTAAAAATGCTACCAGAGCCACAAAAATATGAATACTTATCTATAATTTGGTAATTATAAAGGGAAGAACCTCCATGTGACGAACCAAGAGTTACATAGATATACATGCCATATTAGGCCATATACAGTGCAGTATGGTGTATACTTGTTTTTTTTGTTTTTTTTTAATATAGCCAGTCATGTGCCGCATGCCGCATGCCGCATGCCGCATACCGCATAGAATGAATCTTCCCATTCGCATACTGCATACCGCATGCCGCATGCCGCTTACCGCATACCGCGTAGAAGGAATCTCAGCTTAACATGGGTGCAAGGTACTGAAAGTGGATAAATTAGGCGTTGAAGTACTTTATACACGTCCCCTTAATGCAGTACTCCTTTTCGGAGAGGGCGTGGTGACCGAATCGGTAGAGCGCAGGCTTCCCGTGTAGAAGGTCGGGAGTTCGAATCCCAGCTGAGTCAAAGTAATGACTTATAAAATTGATACCTGTCGCTACTTAGCCTGGTCCTCGGCATTAATATAGGACAAGGATTGATTAGCTCAGTATGAGGATAATGTGACTGTGTGGGATTTCAGGTCATGGTGCTGACAGCCTGGTTTCCCAGTGGGGCAGCACTATAAAGTTGTCATGAGGGAACACTGTCCCAAGTTGGTATCCGTCCTGATATGACCTTAGATATTGCTAGGACGTAAAACAACAACAAAAGAAACAAAAGTAGGCCGACTGCTTTTGGAGCTAACGCACTGTAATGTGCTGTCACCTGGTGGATCAAAGTAGCATTAATAAATAGCTCCATGAGATTAACTATGGGATGGCCAGCTAGTTGTTCGTGTTATCATAAGTGTGATAAGCTAGCGATCCCTTTACTGAAAAGTGACAATATGTTGCAATCTCAAAGTTTCTTCTACACTGTGGTAATAGCTTTAGTAATGCCGACGAACTAAATCTAGGCTTGCTGTCGGGTGGCTGAGACTATAGGTGGCGCCACCTAGTCCTTAACTAAACACACCGTTCATGCTTATCTTTCTTGCCGCTGATTAGCAGGTTTTATATGGTTAACATTTAAATTGCCATAAAACGTTGGCATTGCAGTGAAAATAATTCTAGCAATTAATCACAATGATTATCTTGAAATGCAGTATGGTGTTTCAAAACAAAGCCAGTGCATATATAAACTAGATCACGGTTCCGACTGCGCATGCGCTGAAAACGGCCTTGGGAGCAAAGCAAAGGCGTACGGCCATTGACTTTGCCTGTACGCGCATTGAAATATGTCAGTTTTATTCAAAATTAATAGAAATCCAAAACCCTCACCTTATTAATTTAATATTATCGTTTTGTTAAACATGTTTTCTATATGTGTTCCAAGCGGTTTGTGCCTAGGTGGTGTCCTTTGATCAATATTTTACTTTTTCTGTATGGAGATTGCTCACTGGCATTGACAATGCATTGAGTACACTGGCTATGGCTCTAACACTAGTCTGAGTGCCTAGATCTTTCTAAATCTAAATGCACATGGCATAAGATGTGCTGATTATATTGATGTAAATGCAATGCTGGATAAAAGATTAATATCTTAATTTATTATATATATTTTTTTAGTTGGTATTCTATGTTTCAAACAAGAGCTGAGATGATTTGAAACTAGAACATTTCATAGCTGCACCCAGTGTATTAGCATGTGCCATGTGCTTTTGGGGGGGCATGTTTTGCTCTGATGCATCCCACAATGCACTGCGCCGCTGGAACCGTGATGTAGTCTATTGTGTGTCTTTAATAATATATTTCGATAGCATTAAGGAAAGCATAGTTGCAATAATGCAGTAAATAAGTTCTGTGAAAAGAATACGGGATGTATAATTAGTTATGCAGATATAAATAGGCGGAGTATCTTATTATTATTTATTTGCCATTACATTACTTCGATATATTATTATTGTCCAATCGCTGACTTGCCCGGATTTGCCCCGGTTGCCCGCTACTAGCGCCACCAACGGGCTTTTGCCTCGGCAAGCTCAGCCGGACTGTCACTTCCATACGTGATTTCAAACTTTTACCGGTATGCCTGTTATTGTGCTATGCCAAGACGCTCAATAAAAGTGTCCGACCCAACACTCGTCTGTATCCTCCCTTCATTACATAGCCCTACTTTATAAGGGGGGTACCAGATTGTGTTGCTGTTATTTATACATAGTACAACACCACGATTCGCGGGAAAAGCACCCCATTAAAGCAGATGGGAGGTTAATTGATAAGACATGTTATTCAATTACACTTAATGCACACAAGTCCATATAACGATGTGTCTTATAAGTACTAATCAGTGTTGTGGGATAGCCAGCGCAGTTCTCGACTCTGTGACGGGTGGTGCAGAAAGGTGTAGTAGGTTGGGCGAACGTTAGTGATTGATGCGCGAGGAGGCAAGGGTGACCGCCTCCACTCGCCCCCAGAGGGTGTGGTGCTTCATGACAAATTACAGGCAATAAGACATTACCCCCAAATTTGTAGGAAAGCACCCCTGCAAGGCAGATAGGAGGTTAAAATAACAAGGCAGTTGATTCAATCGCAATTAGGCCAAATAAAGAAAGATTGGTGATCGTCCCCCGCCCGTGCCTGAAAAGTCTCCCGCCTCTGATTTGTTGTTGTAACTGTTAAAGATGTGTCGGGCTAGCAGCAATTTAACTTTCAGATATAATACAGAAGTGTGTATGGACAGTGATGTTTATGTAATTCCATAATGGCGACAAAATGAGATAATGTCTAAAATACAGAAAAGAATATTAAATAAATAAAAACCACCCACCCGACCCTGATTTGTGTGATCAAAAGGACGATCAGAAACATGTTATTTGTATTTGGCATTAAGGCTGACTAGTCTATATAGTGATGCGTCTCAAAAGCACCAATCAGTGTTACAGGGTGCTCAAACAGGTACTGTAGCTAGGCTGGGCAGGCCTACATATGAAAACACTGTGTTGACTTCGCATATTCTCTGCACCATAATGACGTCCGAGAAGGCACCTCTAAGGTCATATCAGGACGGGTACCGACTTGTGACTGTGCACTCATGGTGACTTAATAGTGCTGCCCCACTGGCAGACCTGGCTGCCAGCACCATGACCTGATATCCCACTCAGTCACATTATCCTGACACTGAGTCAACCAGTCCTTGCCCTATCCTAATAATGCCAAGCGCCTGGCTAGGAAGCAACACGTATCAAATTTTTTAAGTCATTGGTTTCACTCGACCTGGATCCAAACCCATGCGTTCATGGTTCGAATCCATCGGTTTGAATCCCACGATCTGCCAAAACGGGAGACGGGCATTTGGCGATCCGGTCTGGTCGGAGGGAGTAGATGTAACAGTGAGAGGGCATGGCTGACTTTAAGCCAATTGGACCAATTGCGTCCAATTGGCCCCAGCACCCAAAGAGGATCTCGCGCTAGGGTAATCTACTCTAGTCTTGTAAACCATTTCACTAAAACAGACCTTGGCTGCTGCAAACCTATGTGCCCGCCAACAAATGTTCCCATTCGGGGCCCCGCAAGCTCCTTCGGCCGGACCATGGTGAGGGGTTGTACGTTGGTCCCTTAGCGACGCTCTGAGAATTGTGAGAGTTACTGCATCCAGAGCGCTCGATGGTCCAATCAACTACACAGATTAATAAATTCATCAAAATCGTTTGCGGGAAGGTTATTTATCAAAGAAACTGGACAAAATCAGTCTTTTTACAAGACCTGGTTCTAAGTACCAATTTCGTGCTACTTACACTATCCCAGCGGCTATGGTCAATTCTTATACTACTTGTGTCCAAGTGCGTTGGCGGGTAGGTCGGGTGGGGTTGATTGTTGAAGTTTAACGTCCTGGCAACATCTGAGGTCATATCAGGATAGGTACCGACGAGTGACAGTGTGCACTCATGCTGTTCAATTTTGACGCATGCATAGAAGCGATGTGTCCCTCACAAACTGGTGTGCTGCGGAAACTGCAACACCGGTGAAATACACCACGGCTAATACGGCAACGAATGCAGTATATGATATAACAATTATACACAGAGATATGTATGAAGTATGTCATGCTTACAGGAGTATGTGCTGCCCCACTAGGAGACCAGGCCTCCAGCACCATGACCTGATATCCCCCATAGTCACATTATCCTAACACCGAGCCAACCAGTCCTTGCCCTATCCTAATAATGCCGAGCGCCAGGTTATGAAGAGACAAGTATCAATTCTGTAAGTCATTGGTTTGACTTCACCGGGAGTTGAACTCCTGACCTTCCCCACGGGAGGCCTGCGCTCTACCGCTTCAGCCACCGCGTCCGGTATGGGAGGGGGATGGGAAGGGGGGTATCCTCGGAGCCTGCTGAGAAGAACTGGAACTGGTGCGTATCTAGGTCGTCGCCATGCCGCTTTTAGTAGCTAAGCAAAGATTAACAGTTGCAATTATTATTATTGTGCATCATTGAATTCACTCCTGGTTTTTTTTACCATCTTGACTAGGTAACAGATTCACCCGTACCCAAAGTAGGGATTAAGGACAACGTAGTCTAAATACGAGCAAAAATAGCCATGATAAGAATCACATTTAACAAGCTGTGAAGCCACTGGTTCCAGTGTGCAATGGTTATCTATATTAGCATACAGTTGAGGAATTGGGAGAGAATGACAAAAGGCAAGATGGCAGACACTCGATGCCCTATTCTGATTTTTAAAGTCTATTAATCTAATTGATTTAATCAATTCTTCACTCCAAACATAGTGGGATATGCTAGATAAGTATTATTTTATCGGAAATTAGAACATTAGATTGTAAAATTATGTGATTATTGCCTTCCAGCACTTTTGCTAATGGTTTTTTAACAGCCCTATCACAGAGACAGTGATGTGGGAGTAACTGCCTATTGGCATTCTATGATTTTATTGGCACTTCCTGTCATATACTTATATAAATTGTTATAATTGTTCATGCCTGGAACAGCCGTGGCTTGATGCTGAGAAAAACTATACTCTGCCGATTAAAGTTATGATTCTATATACGCGGTATGCGAATGCGACAAAAAATGGAAAAGCATGTAAACGCACAGTGGTGCTTCTATATGTCCGGATGCGAAAGCGGATGTGAATGCGCATGCGAATGTGGCAAAGTAGATCACCCAATGGACTGATCGGTAAGAATCCAAATGCGAATGGCATGTCACATACTCCGTATATGGAATCTTAGCTTTAAACGACAGTAGTACCTGTTGTTTTCAATGGACAACTCTACACCCAGACCAAGGTCATCAGAGGGACAATTAAATGAAAAAACAGTCTTTATATTGGCAAATTGTATGTAGATGACAGGGGTTCACCAATCAGATGCGTCGCTTAAGACAGGTCCTACTTATTTTATTTCCACCACCCACAAAAAAAAACAGACACTTCATAAGAGGGGGGTTGAAGAGGTCATTCAAAGCTGCATTGTCCGATGAAAACATAAAATTTTCAAAACCAAAGCAATTTGGGATCTAGATTTAATTCTATATTTCTAACTTAGATGCTGGTGCACTTGTCATATCAAGCATTTATCGCCACATAGAAGGGAATACAGAGGTTATTTAATAGAACCTGCTACTGCTGAATCCTATGGTGTCCAAGTTTTGGTGTGCTTGGCAAAAGTTTATTTTGCATGTTTGCACTTAAAATATCTCAAAAGTTAACCATTTAAAATCAAAGTTACTTCAAACTAAGGCCATGCAGATTATAGCGAGCAATCTGTTATATTGATTTCAGAAAATGACATAAACTTAAAACCATCGGACTATGCAACTTAAATAAGGGTGTTTATCTGATGGACGACCAGGCCCATATGCATGATGCGGTGTTAGCTTACACTCGGTGTGTTTGCGCTAACACCGCTCCTTGCGTACTGAGTTTTCGCCGCTAACCTAGAAATCCCTGCCAAAACCAGTTTTGGCTCGCTAACACCGTGTCATGCATACGGCCAGCTGGAGTTAATGTTAACTAGCACCGTTATCTGCGACTGCGCACTGCTTTAAAGGCACTGAGTCTAGATACACTGCCAGATGCTGATTTACCACGGCGGGATTCCCAAGCCTTACTAAAAGGGAGTCTTAGCGGGAGGTCGGGGAGGGGGGGGGGGGGTAAAAACCGGAAGTGGTAGTGATGAGGGCGAAGGAAACGATTGATTGGTTGTTGGAGTTTTACGTCCTGGCAACATCTAAGATGATATCAGGATGGGTACTGACTTGTGACAGTGTGCACTCATGATATCCCACTCAGTCACATTATCCTGACACTGAGCCAACCAGTCCTTGCCCTATCCTAATGATGGCGAGCGCCTGGCTAGGAAGCGACAGGTATCCATTTCTAAGTCATTGATTTGACTAAACCAGGATTCAAGCCTGCGTGTTCGAATCCCACGATCTACCAAACCGGGAGACGGATGCTCAACTCATTCGGCCATCCCATTTGGTTGCGAGGGAAATGAAGCTATCCTAGCAACCCTCACTACAGGCTACATTCGACCGCCCACACCCCTCACCAAATTACATTCTGCACAATCTGGACCCACATCACGAACCTACCAGGGCTAGACCGTGCCCTGTTTAAACATGTATGATGTGTGGTGTGTGTTGTTTAGGAAGCCAGTGGTTCTTATGTAGATATATATCGAAACTCTGCCCCACAGCACATCTAAAGCTAAGATTATGTATGCACTAAAGTGGCATACAGCATGCGTTACGCAGATAGAGACCGTTCGGGGGGATCGGTCGCAAACCAGTCACAAATGAATGTAGACACATTAAGCTAAGATTCCATACACGCGGTATGTGGCATGCGAATGCGAATGTGGTATGCAGCATAGCTACCCATGCCGACCCCCAATAGCTGATGTCTACTTTTTGTGCTGGGGTGTCGTTAAATAAACAAAAAAAAACAAAAAAGATACCTATGCCATTTTGGGGTTTTTTTGCTCCAAATTTGTGAAGAAAAGTCAAAGTTACTGTTGTTTTCTATGGCAAACGCAGCCGTATTCGCTTTCGCACCGATCGGTCCATTTGGCGCATTCACATTCGGGTTCATATTCACATTCGGGTTCATATTCACATTCGGACACATGGAAGCACCACTATTCATTTACATGCTTTTTGATTTTTTGCCGCATTTGCATTCGCATACCGCATACCACATATATGGAATCTTAGCTTTAGCTTGGTTCCATATGTCCGGAAGCAGCTGCGGTTTTTCATTTGGATGCGTGTGCAGTAAATTGAATCGGTCCATGTAGCCATTGGTGCGGCATCCAAACATAACATCGAATACCGTCGTCGTGTAATTGTGATTTCAGCTTAAATCTACAGCTTATATCATTGTTGATGTTAATTGTTCACGAGTATTTACTAAGTTAGAGATTGATTGTGTCTGTCTTCTACGTATGCCAACTATGTGTGTGCGCGCGTTTGTTATATGTCTGTGTGTGTCGGTGTGTGTTTGCGTGTGTTTGTGTGTGGGTTGTGTTAGTGCGTATTTGTGTAAGTAAGTGATTGAGTGTGTGCGTGAGTATCTGAGTGTGCATGTTTGCCTGTGTGCTTGTATTTGTGTGGGTGGGTGTGTTTGTTTGGGTGTGCTTGTTTGAGTGTGCGTGTGTGCGTGAGTGTGTGAGTGTGTGCGTGAATGTTTGTGAGTATATGCGTGTGTGAATGCATATGTGTATGCGTTAGTGTTAGTGTGAGTGCATGCGTATGTGTGCATGCGTATGTATGCATGCATGTGTGTGCATGCATGTGTATGTGTGCATGAATGTGTATGTGTGCATGCATATGTGTGCATGCATGCGTGTGCGCATATGCGTGTGCATGTGTGTGTGTTCAGCATGAATGTTGGCATATACACTACAGGTGCACCACACACCCTCCCTCCCACCTCCCACCCCCCCCCACCCCACCCACCCACCCCACCCACCCCATCGCTTTACCGGCTCACCCTCCTGTATTTCAGAATGACACAAAACCACCATCTGGCCACCCCTATGTGTAGCCAGCCTCCGGGAGCAGCGCCATGGAGGACCCTCTAGGACCCCTCTCTCTGACTGTCAAGCCCCGCTGGTTCTGGGGGCAGCTTGTAGCATTGCTCATGGCAGCAGACATAAATCCCAGCAGCACTCTCACTGACTGAGCAGTCAACACGGGGATCCCTCGCCACTATAAAGCCGCTCCCACACGCGCATTGCGTGACCAGTGTCTCAATAGCGTGACGAATGTTGGATCATGCCTGCGTTATCCTATGAGAATAGAAAGGCGTGGGGTTTTTGGTGTGTGGGTGGAGGGAGTTTGTTTTTTTAACGCATACATGTTGGGAGGGGAGGGGGAGGTTGACGGCAGGCTGGACGGGGGACACGGGGCGGGTGGCACCGTCGGCCGGGCCGCGCTGGGCCGGGCCACCCACGGCCGTCACTGACAGAACAACACAACCAACACGGCACCACTTACCAGGCCCAGGCAGGAAGGAGACGTCTTCCACCTCGTTGTCGGACATGCTGGGGAGATGTGTGCACGACGGGCGGCTGTCTCAGGTGTCTGAATGCATGGTGTGAGGCGGGCGGCGTGCAGGTAATTGGGGATAGCTGCTAATTTGATCGCGTTCTCATTGCAATGTTGTCATAGGTAGGAAATACTGAAAACATCCAGAGCACCCGAGCATGGCCGACGGGGCGCGCTGTGTGGCCTCGCCGCTCAGTGGCGCCGGCTGGTGGTTTGGGCCGGAACTAATCGTTGAAGTGGCTTTGCCTGTGGGCAAGGGGTTGTCCGACGTTGTCAACATTTTCACGGTCGTACAAAGCGTACGATAGGGGGAGGGGGGGGGGGGGGGGTTGTCCGTAAAGTATGACTTTTAGCATTTAATAAAAGGATGCTTTTTTCGATGATTACAACAAATTAATTGAAGCGATGTAGTAGAAAACAACTAACATAGTAATAAGAATAGAACAAAAATACAATGCCAAGAGGGCCCAAAAAAAACTAACTTAAGCCCTGTTCACACGGGCAATGTAAATCGATTCGTAGAAAGCGACTTGTATAGTTCGCATCACATTTCTCGTGTGAACGCACATCTGAGGCGGATTAGGGCTGATTCGACTCACGTGATGCGGATCCTGTAAACCACCTAAGCGAGGTAGTCTAAGTGAGGCGATTTCTGTGATTCGATTTATTTGCCCGTGTGAACGCACTGAGGCGGATTAAGCACCTCACACGCATGCGCAGTCGACACCTCAGTTTGTTGACTTTCCGGTCGATCAAAAGTGCATATTATATAATTTGGTCTATGAACCTGCTAGAAGTGCACAGATATTTTTTTCATGATTTATTTTTAGGGTTTCACTGCCCAGCAGAAGTTTTGACCGTCCCAAACCAATACGATTCAGTCATTACATATCTAGGTCGAACCCACACTCTCTGGTGCCGGCGTCGTCGAACCCAAAATGGCGCTGGTTAGTCTGGACTTGCTCATGCGCAGATATCGACTTCCGGCCCAAGCAGTGCTCGTGTGAACGGACGGTTAATTCGCCTCACCTGATTCGATTTGTCTGATTCGCCTCACATTTTTTCCGTGTGAACACGGCTATAGACTACTAAACGTACTAACAGACTATCTATCTGCTACTGAAATGCAGACAATCAAATAACTTATCAGCATCTACTGTTTGGTAAGACAACACCAACACTACAGCTGGCCAGCATTGAAAACAAGCCTGGGTACCCAGGCTTACATGCTATGGACAGAATAAATACAGCCTCAATAAAAAAGATATTTTTTTTTTAACTGCACTGGCTTTTGGCAAGGAGCCACATAGAGCTAGGATGATAGGTAGATAAAAGATTCACCCTGTACTAGTACACGGGTGAAGGACAACGTAGTGTAAATACGGGCGGAAATAGCTTTAGTATGAAACAGGAACTAGAAAATGTGGTTCCTGAATCAAATAGCTACATATATATTGGCACAGAGTTGGTGAAATGGGAGAGAATCCAAAAAGACAAATGGCGGCCATAGAACGCCGTCGATTTCACCTTTAAATTGTATTAAATTATATGTTTTATTATATTTTTCAACTCAACGGTAGCGGGGAAATAATAAGACATATGTAAAGAATAATTGTTGCTTCTTAGATTGTGAAATTAGGCTCTCATTTCATTTCCCTGCATTTTCGACCGTTTTTATATAGGGGTGGTATTCACCCATGTACTGCGAGTACAGGGTGAATCCTTTATGTAGGTGATAGGGTGATTGCATCAGAATGCCTAGGTAATATAATATGTAGCACACTAGCCCTCGAATAGCAAGATGTGTGGGTTCGAACTCTGTGCTAGGCATACTATTTCCCATTTTCATCACTCCCAAGATAGTTCACCAGGCTAGGTAGTGACACATGTAAATCTTTAAGTTATTGGTTTGACTCAGCCACGATTCAAACACGGAGGTTTGAATCCCATAACCTCCCAAAATGGGAGGCAGGCACTCAACTCCTTTGCACACCCCATTTAGATCTCTTGTAAAATGTTAATCTGTACTAATTTGGTGGTAGGGGGGAGGTCTGGAAAAGTAGTACTTTCTGTACTACCTTGAAAATGTGGACAACTTTGGACGGCCCCTTGAGACGGAGTGAAAGAATAATGGTGCCCCTGGCAATTTTGTACAGAGAGGGTGGGGGTCGGTCTTATCTCAATATAATGCTGGATCCGCAGTATAATATTTCCCTCTATGAATGTTGGGTAGGCAAGCCTATGTCATGTTTTGTTTGTGATATGTTGTTTTGTTTGTAATTTGGGATGAGGATTTTATATACTGTTTATAATGAAGAGGTTTAGATGGCCGTCCTGATATGACCTTAGATGTTGCTAGGACGTAAAACAACAACAAACAAACAACAAACAAACCTTTTCAATCCTGACACTCTCCATGCCATATTTAGTTATATTATAACGAGAAAAACAATGTGAAGTTGTGGTAGAGAGCATATGTGTCTAGTAAGCAGTGGTTTTTTTTCTGGAAAGGGCAGTCTAATAGACCTATTTCATATGATGTCAGCATGGGTATTTAGGTCAGTGCGCACGCTCCTTTGCTGCAAGACGACACACTCTCAGTGTCACACTGCAAACTCAATGGCTATGAGCAATCTTCATACAGAAAAAGTGAAATATATCTAAAGCCACACCACCTAGAAACAAACTGATTTGCACACAAACAGATAACATGCTTCACAAACAGATTATATTAAATTTATAAGGTTTGGGTTCTGGATTTCTATTAATTTTGAATAAAACTAACGTTTTGCACTGCACATAACGACAAACTCAACGGCAGTGTGCCTTCATTCTGCAGCCAAGCTGTGTGCGCATACCAGCATACACGATGTTTGTAAACATTGAAAGGGGTCTAACTAGCATAGTCATTCGAGGCAGATTTACTCCAGATATACGGTAAAGCTTTTCTAAATCGACCGACCATGGGACCAACTTTAATTGGTCCAGTTAGGGAGGTGGTCAGGTTATGGAGGTTTTTTTGTATCGTTCCAATGGTATTGTATGGGCAATCATTTGGAACCCAAGTAAAGCGATCGATAAAGGGGAGTGGTCGATTTGTGGATGTGGTCGGTTAGAGAGGTTTTACTGTATATGATTACTTCCGGAGGGCAGGTTCATTCCAGTATATAATTGCCGGGAGGAGGGGGCCGGGGAGGGTGGAGGAATCAAAGGGGGGCAGCTTTCTGTTGTATAACAGGTTATGGCTATATTATTTAGGTTTGAGTGAAGGTATTCACTATCGCCTGCTGGTTAACACTGTGTCTCTGCTCACCTGAATTTAACATGCATTCTTTGCATGACTATCCGCCTTTTTATATGTTTTAAGTTTTGCTATTCTGGAAATATCAACTGCAATATACATTATTGCACTTTAAACTATTGAGACACAACTCGGCCAAAGCGCGGCTGTGACATATCTTCCATCTCTTGCATCGTCATTACCAATGACATCTGACATTTTAAACCTATGTCAAGACACAGCGGCACACCACACAGTGAGAGACAGAACTAGGTCAGTCTGAAACTACTTTTACTGATATCACTTTTATTGGACTGGGCAGATCTATTACCTTTGCAATGGATATCACAATAGCAGATTCGTGAGAACCCACTGGTTCGAACCCTGGATGAGTCAAACCAATGACTTGATGGTTGTCGCTACCTAGCCAGGCGCTCAGCATTATTAGGATAGGGCAAGGAGCAGTGGAATGGGGAAAGATCAATCGCCCGCGATTGAAATTTAAACCTAATCAACTAATTTAAACTTAATCAACTAATGTACAAACAACAACAAACATGTGATGTTAACGTCAGTTAGACATAAGCCGTGTTTACACGGGGAAGTTAATTCGCTTCATATAAATCGCCTTGCCTAGTTCGCCTCACATTCGCCGTGTAAACGCGACTCTGAGGCGGATTAGGGCTGATTCGCTTCATATGATTCACTTCATGTACACCACCTCGCGTGGTGGTTTATATGAAGCGAACTAGCTTAAGCACTGGTTCGTATGGACTTGCTCTTGCGCAGATATCGATTCCCGCCTTAAACCGCTCCGTGTGTAAACGCACCACTACTTCGCTTCATATAAATCGCTTTGTCTTATTCGCTTTACAATTGGCCGTGTAAACACGGCTATAGATAATGTGCACAATTTTCGATTAGTCAATTACTTGGGCTGAGTTAAACAGGAAACTCATATTTACGCATTTCGACTTCCTGACTGTTCATCTATCGATTTTCACAAGCAACATTACCTGGCTCGGTTTCTTTATTGACCTATATGTTAACTGCACAGGAATGTGGATGTGTGGTGGTGCTTAGTGAGTCGTGAGAAGGGGGAGAGGATCTGAATACACGGAGACAATCACACACAAGATGGTGTGTCATCTAACATAACATATGTGTAAGGACAATTTCACCTCAATCTACAACAGGAACAAATCTACGGCGATAATGCTACCAAGTCTGGTCAGCAGGAGGCATGTGCAAAGTGTTGGATATATTATGTCAGATTAAAAAGATTTATAATGTCGGATTAATCAAATATATAATGTCGGATTAATCAGACCTATAATGGCGGATTAATCAGATGCATAATGTCAAATTAATCAGATTTATAATTCGGATTAATCAGATATATAATGTCAGTTGAATCAGATTACAATGCCGGATTAATCAGATCTATTATGTCGGATTAAGCATATCTATGATGTCAAATTAATCAGATTTATTATGTCGGATTAATCAGATATATGTCAGATTAGTCATATTTATAATGACGGATTAATCAGATCTGTAATGTCGGATTAATCATGTCTATAATGTCGGATTAATCAGATCTGTAATGTCGGATTAATCAGATATATAATATCGGATTAATCATACCTATAATGTCGGATTAATCAGATATATAATATCGGATTACTCAGATCTATAATTTCGCATTAATCAGACCTATAATGTCGGATTAATCAGATCTGTAATGTCGGATTAATCAGATATATAATGTCGGATTAATCATACATATAATGTCGGATTAATCAGATATATAATATCGGATTACTCAGATCTATAATTTCGCATTAATCAGACCTATAATGTCGGATTAATCAGATCTGTAATGTCGGATTAATCAGATATATAATGTCGGATTAATCATACATATAATGTCGGATTAATCAGATATATAATATCGGATTACTCAGATCTATAATGTCGGATTAATCAGATCTATAATGTCGGATTAATCAGATCTATAATGTCGGATTAATCAGATCTAGGGTGTGTCGGTTTTATAAGCTCTACAATATCGATTTCATTAGAACTAAGGTATTATATACCTTGCTCTTCATACTAACTAACCTAGGTGAGATGGCATATTGGTTAGTGTGTCTGCTTCCCATGTAGGAAGTTTTGGTGATGATCCCCGGTGTTTGTTTTGTTTGTTGGGGTTTTTCCTCCTATGGCCATCAATGGCCATATCAGTTCGGGTACCCACTTGTGACAGTGCACACTCAATATGACTTTATAGAGCTGCCCACTGGGAGATCAGGCTGCCTGCACCATGGACCAATATCCCACTCAGTCACATTATCTTGACACTGAGCTAACCAGTCCTTGCCCTAACCTATTAATGCCAAGCAAGTGTCAATTTTGTAAGTCATTGGAATGACTCGGCCGGGATTCGAACTCCCGACCTTCCGTATAGGAATCCTGCGCTCTACCGATTGGGCGACCACGTCCAGTTATTAGTAGAGCACAAGGAATGGTCGGTTTAGTGCCGGGATAATTGAGTGAGTGAGGTATCGGACCATGGTGCCAACAGCATCTTCTATGGAACGAGTTTGTTTAAATCTATTCAAGGTGTATATACTGTACAATAATTGTATATCTAGTCTGGTATTTATTTTTTATTTTTTGGTAAATATGTTTATTCTGCTGAATAAGTCTTTTGTCAGTGCCGAAGCACTGGTCTTCCAGCCATTTTTCAATTCAGGGTTATTTACACAAAAGGTATATAGAATAAGGTGTACAATACCTGTTGAATACACAATTTGCACCATGTAAACACAATGAAATTCTGAAACCCAAATGTTCCATAACAATATGGTACAGTAATGTCATATAACCAGATCAATATTAGTCAGATCAATGTGAGTATTTACATAGTATTTAGAATGTAAGCAGAAGTTATCTTCTGTATTCAGTTAGTAAACTTGTAGTAAGTTTTAATGTTCAGTTGCAGTTAGGCAAGCGGTATATAAATGTTGGTTTGTTAGGAAAAAGTTAGTGTAACTCTAATGTAGTTAGTTATGTGAGTTTATGAATTATGTTGTTGGGGTGGGGTTGTTAATAATACACGGACGAGCTGTGACCTAAGAAGACGCTGCCCTGGTTCTGGTTGGTAGGTTGTTCCATATCATGCTGCCTTTTTGTAAATTGGTGCTTTAATTAGCTTGTTTGTGGAAGGCTTGGGGACTTTGAGTAGAGTGGAATCAGCCCGTCTAGTATTCCTTTTTGTGTTTTCTATATATTGGGTATCTCTGGCTCTTCTGTACATAAGTGATAGGAGATGTGAATCTCTTCTAACCATTAGGTAATCTAGGTTTGCTTTGTCATGCATTTCCTGTACACTTAGTGTTTTGCCCCAATAAATTGTTCTTAACGCCCGGTTTTGGATCCTTTGTAGCTTAGTCAGTTGCTGCTTTGTGAGCAATCCATAAATTATATCATTATAGTCTATTATTGGTAGAACTGTTGATTTATATAGCAGTAGGGCAGTGTTTTTGCTTATGAAGGTCCGCATCTTCCTGATTGTAGTCATTTTTAGTGCCAATGATTGAGTTAGTCTAGCCAGCTGATGATTCCCATTTAAGGTAGAATCAATCACTGTTCCTAAGTACTTGTATGCACTTGCCTCCTTAATTTGGTTTCCGCCAATATGCAGTGTTATGGGTTGTGCCCTTGCCTTCCTTGCTTTGGTGCCATAAATGACAAACTCAGTTTTATTGGTGTTAAGGGATAGTTTGTTTTCACTACACCACAGGTTAACCCTGGTCAGCACTGTTCGAACCTGATCGGTTGCTATTTGGAAATCTTTATTGTGTACTCTGAGTGCTGCATCGTCTGCAAATAATGTGAATGTTGCATCCTCTGATACTTGGGGTAAATCATTTATAAAGATTAAAAACAGAAGGGGGCCCAGGGTTGAACCCTGTGGAACCCCAGTTTTAATAGTCCTGATGGTTGACTCAGTGTCATTAAGTGTTGTGCATTGTTTCCTATTAGTTAAGTAGTTGGCCATGAATGTACAGGTTTTCTTCCCTAGTCCTGCTTTCTGGATTTTCTGCAATAGTATTCTATGGTCAATTGTATCGAAAGCTTTTTTGAAGTTGAGGTATACTGCAATTGTAAGTTCACCTTTGTCCATGTTGGTCAATAACTCATCCATAAGAGAGGCCAATGCCCTAGTTGTTAATCTGTCTTTTCTAAATCCATTTTGTTGGGTGGTTAGGTAATTGGAAGACTCTAAAAATGTTTTTATCTCATCATGTATTATTTGTTCTATGATTTTGCCAGGAAGAGGGAGAATAGATATTGGGCGCAGCTCACTATAGTATCTTGGGTTATTGGTCTTTGGGATGGGTGAAACTGGAGCTAGTTTCCAGCTTTCCGGAAAAATACCAGTGTTGACCACTAGGTTATACAGGTGAGTGAATTCATTTATAAGTGCAGTAATTGAAACCTTCATTAGGGCTGAGCTGATGTCTTTAATGCCAGATGACTTATATGCTGATGCAGCATTGACCTTTCTGAGGATTTGCTCCTGTGTTATCTCAGTCAAATCATACGTCTGATCATCGGTGGTGACCGTGTAGGTGTCCTGACTATCTACAGCCTGGTCAAACTTTCTGGCAAAATTCTCACCTACATCAATAAAGTAGTTGCTAATCTCTTCTGCCAGGAGGCTATCTAGTATTCTCTCCCCATTGTCCTCATTACTGAGGTTGCTGATAATGGATTTTGCTTCCGGGTTAATTTGTTGCAGTTCATGCCATAGTCTCTTTGGATTTTGCTTATACTTATTTATCTGGTCTAAACAGTGCCTAGACTTTCGCACCTCGTTTCTGGCCTTCCTCACCATACATTCAGCTATAAATTGATCCCCAGGGTCTCTTGTTATATCTGATTTCCGAATGAAATAATCTCTGTCCTGTTGTAATTCTAGCAGTTCATTGTTCAAATAACCAGCTGTTTTGTTTCTTATGTCAAGTCTAACCAGGGGACAGTGTTTGTTTGCAGCATTGACAATCATTTCTTGTATCATGTCCCAGCATTTGTTTGGATCTTCCTCTGATAGTAGTTCTGCTGTATTGTTTTCCCTCAAAGTGGCTGCTAGATCATTGAAGTTACAATTCCTGTAGGTGCGGCCCCAGTAGATGGTGGTTCTTTTGTCATTTCTGGGCTTTTTCTTTATTATATATATTGGTTTATGGTCGCTTATATTGTAGTTCAATACACCCAATTTTGTACAGTACTTGATATTAGTGAAAGCAAGGTCTATTGTTTTTTGTGTGGTCCTTGTTACTCTAGTCGGTTGTTTAATTACTTGCTGGAGTTCATGTTCTGCCGCAAATTGTTTCATATAGCCTGCAGGTGGGTGCCTCTTAGCACTGTAGTCAATGTTAAAATCACCAATTAGGAGCACTTCATACTTATTAATGTCTGGGATCTGATTCATTGACATGCTTATTTGCTCTATTGCTTCATTTATGTTTCCATTTGGAGGTCTGTAGATGTTACCTATTAATATTCTTTTCATGTAGGCTCTAGTTATGACAGCCCATTGGAGTTCAATGTTTGGATTAGAGCAATGTTGTTCCACATACTTGTCTGCATCCATGTGCAGGTCAGTCCTGCAATAGATCCCTAAACCTCCACCATTCTTGACCTGACCACTTTGTAGTTTTGTCTTCCTATCAGCTCTAAGAAACCGGTAATTAAGGATTGATGTTACCTTTGTCTCCATAGATTTATTGAGCCATGTCTCAGATATTGTGAATATATCAAACCCTGATCTTGGTAGGTCTAGTCTTAGTTGTTCTATCTTATGGGTTAAGCTGCGTACATTCAGGTGGCCAATCTTAAATCCAGGGAGGCCCTATAAATCGCTTAGAGGAAGCTTGCCTTCCTGACATCACCTGTTTTGTTTATCCTCCAATTTCCCTCAGCACAGTTCTCAACCCCATGTCCCAGCGCCCCAATGGCCCAACAAATATAAGTTTACATGAATTAATTAGGTTTCCAGTCAACCAGTGTTTTAAAGTAGGTCCAGTTTCCCTAGACCACAGCCAGCCAGTCTCACATAGGAGTGTGGAAAATACCAATGTAGTAACTCCATTGCCCATCCTATTGTTGTATTAGTATTAATTAGTGCTTTAAGGTTAACACTAATCAGACAATTCCAAGCTGGAGAATCTGTGTGAGTTTTGCATGTCTCTCTTCAATTATAGTGTAAACTGTTAATATGTCATTGTTTGAGCATGTCTATAAGTTTAGTGCTAGTGTCATGGGGGTGATGAAAATGGGAAATACTGTGCCTAGAGCGGGACTCGAACCCACATCTCTTTGCATTCCGGGCCAGTGTGCTAACCATTACACCACCTAGGCTCCCTGATATCAACACACTCCCCACACCTACCTGTCTATGTGGTTACTTGCCTGAGAGGTCAGTGCAGACCACTACACTCGTCCCCCTGGAATTGTAAGTCTTGTAATGCTTACAATTACATACATACAGGCAATGCACTAACACATACATACACAGGGTAGGTTCAACAACCATACAGCGCAAAGCTTGTACAGGATCCTGATCACGGCAACCAGTGTCATGGGGGTGATGAAAATGGGAAATACTGCGCCTAGAGCGGGACTCGAACCCACATCTCTTTGCATTCCGGGCCAGTGTGCTAACCATTACACCACCTAGGCTCCCTGATATCAACACACTCCCCACGCCTACCTGTCTATGTGGTTACTTGGCTGAGAGGTCAGTGCAGACCACTACACTAGCATACAGAATGGTGGGGGCCTGATATCCTCTTTGCCATTGATTCTAACAGGCATGCATTGGATTGGTTAGTGGGTAGTGGGTCGGTAGAAAATGGATGGACCAGACTACATGTATCTCTGAAGTCTGGAGATAATAGCCAATCAATGAACAGTTTTCAGGAGCAGCACAATGTAGCCTAAGCAATCTCTGTCGTAGGTAGTGAGCACGTAGTCTGCCAGCCAACCAGCTGACACACTAGTGGTATGCAGCATGACCACCACATGTTCCAAGACAATACTATGAATAATGTGCACATAATCTGACATCAAATCAACTGATATACTATATTTTCTTGGATGCCGTTTGAGTAATAGGTCCATAGCATGACAGTAATAGGTACAGAGCATGGCAGCTCCATATTCTAAGATAGTGCATAACCACCAACCACTTGACACACCACTGGCATGTAGCACGGCAGTTATAAATTCCAAGATTGTGTTTGACCAACACATACACAGTATGACAGTCAACCAGCTGACCTGGCAGCGTACACATCATGGCAGCTAAATATTCTAAGAAGTAAGATACAGTTTGAGTAATGAACAGAAAAACCAAAGGTTCTTTGGGTTATGTTCAGTGAGGTTCCTGCTGTACAACAGGTAGACAGCACCCAATATGTGGCACCCAGTCTGCTCAGTGCAATATTGGAAACACTGCGGGCTGACAATCAATCACAGCCAGATCACAGGTGTCAGTTCACCCTCACAGGCCCACCAAACTTTAAAAATCATTTGAATCATATCCAGTCTGGCATCCATATAATGTAACAGTTATATATTTTGGGATACTGTTTAAGTAATGGGCACATAAAATGACGCCCACCCAAGTGATACACCCGTGGTATGTAGAATTTAAAATGCATGTTCCAGAATATGGCTTGAGCAACTGGCACATGGATATTCACCCACTGCAGCAGCATACAGCATGACAGTTATACATTCTAAGACACTGTTCAAGTAACAGGCACACAACAGCCAATCAGCTGGGACAACAGTGCCATGACAGCCATATATTACCGGGAACTATTTTGACTAGTGGCCACCCAATACAACAATTAGTCAGAGCACCAGTGGTTACACAATACAACTATCAGTCAGCGCACTACTGGGATGTAGTACCCACACAATACAACAATCAGTCAGTGCACCAGTGAGATGTAGTGGTCATACAATACAACAATCAGTCAGTGCACCATTGGGAGGTAGTGGCCACACAATGCACCAATCGGTCAGTGCATCAGTGGGATGTAGTGGTCACAAAATACAGCAATCAGTCAGTGCATCAGTGGGTTGTTGTGGTCACCCAATACAATATTCAGTTAGTGCACCAGTGGGGTGTAATGCCCAGACAATGCAACAATCAGCCAGTGCACCAGTGGGATGTAGTAGTCATACAATACAAAAATCAGTCAGTGCACCAGTGGGAGTGCACCAGTGGGATGTAGTAGCCACACGATACAACAATTAGTCAGTGCATCAGTGGGATGTAGTAGCCACACGATACAACAATTAGTCAGTGCACCAATGGCCCACCAAATCTGCTCTGCTGCAATGATAATAGTATTCGTTTCAAGATTGCCCGCCTGTTTCATCCTATGTCCCCATGTTGTAACTAAGTTATATGTATGGTATGGCATGTGCGAGTGTTATTCCTTTGTCTACTTGGTCATAGCCTACTTGTCGGCTAAGGCCCTGTCACACATCACTGGATTAGGGGAAACGGAAAGAAACCGAACAATGTCCGGTTTGTGTCCATACAAGTTTTGAACATGCACAAAACTAGGAACGGATGCCGCTGGATTGACGTCTACGGTTCTTGTCCGGTTTGAGTTTGTTTCGTCCATTGGCTATCCATTCATGTCTGTTTCATGTCCGTTCATCAGGTGGCCTTAGACCCGATGTCAAAACACTTTGACACATTTTAATACATTTTGATACTTATCACCACCGGACTTGACAAATATGTCCGTTGCTCAATCCGGCATAGTGTGACAGGCACTTTAGACCGGATGGAGTGACTTAATCGGTAAGAATGGTGGCAGGCTTCCCATGTCGAAAGCCATATGTTCAAACACCGAGTGAGCCAAATCACACACATATATATAATATATTTACATCACATATATATGTGATGTAAATATATTATATATAGCGCATTATATTTATACAAGTATAAATTTTAGGGTAACATTACTGTATTATTATGTAAATATATTATATATATAGCGCATTATATTTATACGAGTACAAATTTTAGGGTAACATTACTGTATTATTATGAGTCCTGCATAGGCGCCATAGACCCCCACCCCCATCTGTCGGGGTAATGTATTCAGGTCTCCCCCCCCCCCACTCCCCCCCCCCCCCAGTCGTACTGCGCACATTGGAGGATTTCATTTTTACATCCTGGTTGAAACATTGGGTTTTTTCTAAAGGGGAATCTCGACCCAAATGTATCAGGTGTCAGTACCGACCAGTTACACTCAACTGACTTGTTAAAATGTGTTGATTTTATCGAAATGTACTTTTTAAGATGTTGTGGGGGGGGGGGGGGCGGAGGGGGATAAGAGAATGCATTCAACACATATTACCACTGATTGGCAATGAAAACAAAACACCCATGCATCTATCTTTAATTATACAAATACTACCAATGAATGGCAGTGGGAAAAAAAAACATATGCGCTCCACTGATTGGCAATTAAAACCAAAAACAAATCAGTTTTGAAATCTGGTTCTTACAAGGCTTTTTTCTTTCTTTTAAAGGAGATACATTTAACTAAATTTTGTTAAAAATTGAGATAAACATTGGCATTAAGCCCACAAATATTCTTATTTTGTATATTCCTTTTTTTTGTTATCATTGTTCGATAATCATTTCATCACAAGAAATGTGGAATTATTCACAATTAAAACTACCTGCAGATAAAAATATTTGTATGTGTATCAAATTTTTGGATTGGCGTTCACGGGATTTTGCACCTGAAATCTTCAAATATTATCACTCATTTGGCAATGGAAATATGATACTCGTTCACCCACTCTTCTACTTTCACAAATCAATAGTCAAGACATCTAGATACGCCAACTAACACCCATTTCCTTCTTTTTTTCTTTTTTTTCCTTGAAGATTTATACTGCCTATGATGGATAAGTCTGAATAGACTTGTTTTCACCGTTAGACAGTTTGTCGATAGAAAGCCCGAGCCTTCACTTTTACCGACCCAAGGGATTTTTAACCTCCCACACCACATAGACATGGTATGAGAGCAACCAGCCTTTGATGACGCTGTAAGTTATACACAGTGGTGGAAATCCAAATTGGCAGAGATTGGGGGATGGGGAATCGAACCCCCAACCTTCAGATTAGGAGTCCGACATAGAAAAAAGTCAGGCACTCTAGCCACGCTGCCATAGAGAACACCACAATGTCCTACTGCGTACAAAACATCATAATGAATATTTAAAAAAGTATCTGATCACATTGACCTAAGACTAAGTAATTAAAGGTATTAGTATGCATTGAATTGGAAATCCTAAACCAACAAATAAAACCTTGCATGTAAATGTAAAATGATTTAATGTACCTCATACTCACTGTGTACACTTTACTTTCAGAATTTACTTCACACTTCGTTCAATTTACTATATAAACCATGTAAAGGAAAATGGTGTCACTACCAATATACCAGTAAGACTTGCACCCGGAAAACCAGTTCTATGGCATTGACAAAAGATATATATGAAGAAAATTCATTTACAAAAAAACAGAATGGAAACAAGACACCCATGCACCCACCCACCTACCTTCTTCTTCGAGCTGGCGCCCTGGAGCATCGGGCCCTTCCTCCTCCATGGCGTGGTACCGGTTCGTCAGCCTCCTGACCCCCTGGGCCAGGAGGGCCGGGAAGGAGGACATGGTCGGACGGGCCTCGCCACACTCACCGCCGCTCATTCTACCCGGGCCGCTCTCACTCTGCACCCAGAGGTCCGCTTCAACTTAGTTATTTGACAATGTGTTTTGTTTTCTGTGTTGCTTTTTTTTGTAGCAAACTTTTCTCTTCTTGCTCCTTTTGCCCAAAGTGAGTTGAATGAACTATTACTGTTAGGAGTGTGGTGTTGTAGGACCAAACGGTGGGTCTGTTTCCGTCCCGTTCACGGTTGTCACTGCTTGGTTTTGTTGCGGTCGTGTGGCACCAGGTGGCGCGGGTGTGTGCGCATGCAGTCTGCGATCGCAGATTGCGGACGCATATTTTATACCGTCGGATTATGGGGCACCGTTTGTAACCTATGATAAATGATAAAGACTTGGAGGGGGGGGGGGGGGTCCGGCTCACGATAACAGATTCCGTCGTATTCAAATGTGTCGGCGGACAGGTCTCCCAGTGGGGCAGCACTATTAAAGTTGCCATGAGTGCGCACTATAACAACTTGGTACACGTCCTGATATGACCATAGGTGTTGCCAGGACATAGTGGTCCGAATTGACATAGATAGACATTCGGTGCCCTATTGTCGTCCGAATTGACGGAGGGAAAGACATTCAGCACCCCATAGTGGTCCGAACTGACTGAGAGAAAGACATAGACAGACATCGATTAATCACCTCGCATGATCCCAACCATATTTTTTTAACATGCGCAGATCATACAAACTCGTGTTGCATAAACAAATGCACTCGGGGCGAAAAAAAATGGGATATCTTATTCAGAGTATCAATTTTGTCTAATTTTAGGTTCAAGCAACTATTTGCAATTGAACCAGTGAAGGAACAGCTCTGATTGGCCCACTTTGAAAGAGTATCTCTGATTGGGTTCAAGCGTAAACTGTGATGTCATTGCTCCTGATGCCCCCAGCGAAGACATGGGACATTGGAGTCAGATCATTTTGCACACGGCCCGTGTTTTTGTAGGTACACTTTGGGGGGCTTCTATCTGAAATTCTGACGACCGGGATGATTCGAATGGTCTGGACCGTGATAATCGATGACGGCCACTGTTTTTGCAATGACTGTGTGGAGGTGTAGCCGCTTGTGTACCACTTGTTCCAAATATGCTTGTGTGGAGGTGAGGGGGGTGGGGCACCCTACATTAGAATTGCGATGGTTTCTGTCATTTTCTAGGATAAATATGGTAGGTTGATTGTTGTAATCTATCTTCTTTTAGTTTGAAATAAATTTGATTTAAAAATGACTAACTTCAGAGATATTTGAAGTGTAATCACCTTTAAGTAATGTTGCCATGCTTGTCAAAACTCGCTAACTGTTTTATTAAATTGATGTCGTATGTTCTTTTATGTAGCAACAAATGCGTAATAAGTACACCGTATTTAAGTTGGAAATGTAGGTTCAAATCTAGATCAAAGTTTTGCTTTAGAAAGAATTATGCTTTTATCGGACGATTCAGCGTTAAGCAAACAAGTCATTATTCTGCTGCAGGAACCAGCGGCTGGCAACTGCAGAGTGTTCGATATTCTTTTGTCGCAATTTGACTTTAAACATGGCAAATTATGTGATTTTCACTAACCGTCGGTGATCAAATGTATTAACAATTCATCTATCTGCTTCAATTCAAGATATTGACTTAATTTGTGTACCAAAATGATCAAAATGAAAATATATATGATATGAATACATTGTCTTTAACCTATATCCATTTGTAAAAGAAATTGAACAGTTTGCTTGCTAAAATGAGCACACCCTTCCAATACTTAAGGGGAAACTGCTGAGAAAAAAGTGCTTAATGGTGGTTAATAATCCACAGTTTTGTAAAGAAAAACCTTTTCTATCTCTGGTTATTTTCAATTTTCCCGCCAAAAGTTGTCCATAATGGTTACGAAACTAAAACTAGTGACCTCTACTTTACTGGGGGGGAATTAGTTATTTTTTGCTCTGAAACACTCACTCGCAGCACACAACATTCAAATAGGAGTAGTGCGCTGAGAGCAAGTTCTGTCTGACCCAAGACACGTCTTGCACAACAGGCGATCCTAGGCGATTAAAGATGCAAATATATAATCGACCATGACGCCATAACCTACTACACCAAAGTCAACTACTGTTCTCTGTGGCAGAGTGGTTAGAGTGTCTGACCTTTTTCTAGGTCGGACTCCTAATCTGAAGGTCGGTGGTTCGATTCCCTGTGCCCACTCACCTCTGCCAATTTGGATTTCCACCGCTGTGTATAACTTATAGCATCATCAAAGGCCGGTTGCTCTCATGCCATGTCTATGTGGTGTGGGAGGTTAAAAATCCATTGGGTCAGTAAAAGTGTAGGCTTGGTCTTTCTATCGACAAACTGTCTAATGGTCTAATGGTGAAAAAAAGTCTATTCAGACCTTAAAGTGACTGATTGTTTTGTGTGGAATTGTATATTTCTTAGCTCAAAATGTTTAACTATGGCTAGTTTTGTCTTAGATATATTCATCAGATCATTATATTGCATGTGTGCATACATGTTTATGCCAAATTCTTATGTATTTCTATTAATTTGGAATAAAATCTAGGTTTTTCCCTATGCGGATCGGCTAACTCAATGGATGTACACATTTGCTTTGCTGCCAACAACGTTTTTGGTGCATGCGCAGTCGGAACGGTGATCTCGTCTATTACAAGAACAATTTTAAGGTACTAAAATATTATTACGGTGGTCCAATTATGTGACTGTATCTAGTCGAGAACACACATTCAGTGGAGCGCTACGTGTTTTTTTGTATTAACTTCATAGAACCGTTTTCTTTTTCTGGCAGAGACTCCATTTCTCCGCTTCCTGTCACACTACAACGTTTCCCCCGGCGCGCCGGCAACGCGCAAAATATTTGCAACCCGTCGAGAAACGTCAAACTTTTCGGCGTGTTGGGGGGTATTTGGACGGGCTGCGGCGTGTTGGTAGCGTGATCATAGCGTGTTATTGGCGCACCGTCAACGGGTATCGACGTTGCGGCCTCCCTCCCTCCCTCCCTGTGTCTGTGTGTGTGTGTCTCTGTGTCTCTGTGTGTGTCTGTGTGTGTGTCTCTGTGTCTCTATGTGTGTGTCTCTGTGTGTGTGTCTCTGTGTCTGTGTGTGTCTCTGTGTCTATGTGTGTGTCTCTGTGTGTGTCTCTGTGTCTTTGTGTCTCTGTCTGTGTGTGTGTGTCTCTGTGTCTCTGTCTCTGTGTGTGTGTATCTGTGTCTGTGTGTGTGGCTCTGTGTCTCTGCATGTGTCTCTTTGTCTGTGTGTGTCTGTGTGTGTATGTCTGTGTGTTTCTGTATGTGTCTCTGTGTCTCTGTGTATGTGTGTGTGTCTGTGTGTGTGTCTCTGTGTCTCTGTGTGTGTCTCTGTGTGTGTCTCTGTGTGTATCTCTGTGTCTGTGTGTGTGTCGCTGTGTCTGTGTGTGTCTGTGTGTATGTCTCTGTGTCTGTGTGTGTCTGTGTGTATGTCTGTGTGTGTGACACAGAGACACGCACATAGACACAGAGACACACACACAGACACAGAGACACACACACTGAGACAGAGACAGAAACGCAGAGACACAGAGACACACACAGAAACACAGAGACACACACAGCGACACACACAGAGACACACCCAGAGACACACAGACACACACATAGACACAGAGACACACACACAGACCCAGAGACATACACAGAGACACAGACACACAAATAGACACAGAGACATACACACATAGACACAGAGACACACACAGACACAGATACACACACACAGACACAGAGACACACACACAGAGACACACACACAAAGACACAGAGACACACACACAGAAACACACAGACACATATACACACAAAGACACAGAGACACACACACAGACACAGAGAGACACACACAGAGACACAGAGACACACACACATAGACACACAGACACAGAACACTGAGAGAGAGACACACACAGACACACACATACACAGAGATACACACACAGACACACACACACAAACACAGAGACAGATACACAGACACACACATACACACACATACACACAGATACACACACAGACACAGAGACACACACAGACACACACATAGACACATAGACACACATAGAGAAACAGAGACACACACAGACACCGAGACACACACAGAGACACAGAGACACACACAGACACAGAGACACACACAGACACAGAGAGACACACACAGACACAGAGACACACACAGACACACACAGAAACACACAGACACACACATACACAGAGACACACACACATACACACACAGACACACAGACACATGACACAGACAGACACATACACACAGACACACACACAGACACACACAGACAAACACACACTGGCAGATACACAAACAAACACACACACAGACACACACACAGACACACAGACACACACAGACAGACACACATACACACACAGACAGACACACACAGGCAGATACACAAACAAACACACACACAGACACACACACACAGACACACACACAGACAGCCCCTCCAACCCATCGGGGCGCGTCGAAAGTTTTGTGCAAGCACAAAACGATCGGCGCGACCCGACGCACGCCGACGCGCGCCGACGTGTCCATTCACACGTTGCTATCCCTCAACGCGCCGGTAACGTGCCGGTAACGTCCCGGACATGTACCGACGTTTCGCCCAAAATTGCAACACGTCGTTACCCGTCGACCCGCGTTGGGGCGAAACGTCGTAATGTGACAGCCCCACACGCACACCACACAAGCACATTAAAATAGTTACTCGTCTTTACTGTCGTTGGAAAACCTTCAAGACTGAAATATACCATGCTACAATGATTCCATAATAAACTAAAACACTGACCTAGATTTGATTCTGCATATATAACTTAGATACTGGTGCACACCATAAACATGTATCACTGCATGTATGGGGATTCTATGGTCCTGTCACATTACGACGCTTCAGATATAACCGGCGTGCCGCCAACGCGCAAAATAAGTTTTAAGCGTCGAGACACCTCCAACTTTTCGGCGGTTTGTGAAAAAGTTCGACGTCAGCGCAGCGTGTTAGTAGCGCGCGGCAAACGTTGTGGTAACGTATATCGGCGCGTTCTCTCTCTCTCACTCCCTCCCTCCCTCCCTTCCTCCCTCCCTCCCTTTCTCCCTCCCTTCCTCTCTCTCTCTCCCTCCCTCCCTCCACCCTCCCTCCCTGTGTCTGTGTGTGTGTCTCTGTGTCTGGGTGTGGGGGTCTCTGTGTGTGTCTGTGTGTGTCTCTGTGTCTGTGTCTGTGTCTCTGTGTGTGTCTCTGTGTCTCTGTGTGTCTGTGTGTGTCTGTGTCTCTGTGTCTCTGTGTGTGTCTCTTTGTCTCTGTGTCTATGTGTGTCTCTGTGTGTGTGTGTGTCTGTGTGTGTGTCTCTCTGGGTGTGTGTCTCTGTGTTTGTGTGTGTGTCTGTGTGTGTGTATCTCTGTGTCTGTGTGTGTATCCCTGTGTCTGTGTGTGTGTCTCTGTGTCTCTGTGTGTCTCTTTCTGTGTGTGTGTCTCTGTGTCTTTGTGTGTGTGTCTCTGTGTCTTTGTGTGTGTGTGTCTCTGTGTCTGTGTGTATGGCTCTGTGTCTGTGTGTGTGTCTCTGTGTCTATGTGTGTGTCTCTGTGTGTGTCTCTGTGTCTATGTGTGTGTCTATGTGTCTCTGTTTGTGGCTCTGTGTCTCTGTGTGTGTCTCTGTGTCCCTATGTGTGTGTCTGTGTGTGTGTGTCTGTGTGTGTGTCTCTGTGTATGTGTGTGTGCATCTCTGTTTCTGTGTGTGTGTATCTGTGTCTCTGTGTGTGTCTTTGTGTCTCTGTGTGTGTCTCTTTGTCTCTGAGTGTGTGTCTGTGTGTGTCTGTGTGTGTGTGTCTCTGTGTCTATGTATGTGTCTCTGTGTCTGTGTGTGTGTTTGTAGGTGTGTGTCTGTGTGTGTCTCTCTGTGTCTGTGTGTCTGTCTGTGTGTCTGTGTGTGTCTGTGTGTGTGTGTCTCTGTGTCTTTGTGTCTGTTTGTGTATGTCTCTGTGTCTGTGTGTGTGTCTCTGTGTCTATGGGTGTGTCTCTGTGTCTCTGTGTGTGTCTCTGTGTCTGTGTGTGTGTCTCTGGGTGTGTGTCTCTGTGTCTCTGTGTGTGTCTCTGTGTCTCTGTGTATGTCTCTGTGTCTGTGTGTATGTCTCTGTGTGTGTCTCTTTCTCTATGTGTGTGTCTCTGTGTGTGTCTGTGTGTGTGTGTCTCTGTGTCTCTGTGTGGGAGGGAGGGAGAGAGGGAGGGAGAGAGGGAGGGAGAGAGAGGGAGGGAGGGAGGGAGGGAGGGAGGGAGGGAGGGAGAGTGTCTGTGTGTCTCTCTCAGAGACACACACACACAGACACACACATAGAGACACACACAGAGACACAAAGTCACACACACATAGACACACACAGAGAAACACACACAGAGACACACAGACACACACGCAGACACAGACACACGCAGAGACAAAGAGACACACACAGAGACACAGACACAGAGACACACACAGAGACACACACAGACAGAGAGACACACACACAGACACACAGACACACACAGACACACAGACACATAGACACACACAGACACACAGACACACACACTGAGACATATATACAGAGCACAGGGACACACACACATACAGAGAGACACACACACAGACACACACAGACACAGAGACACACACAGAGACACAGAAACACATACACAGACACAGAGACACATACACTGAGACACAGAGACAGAGACACAGAGACTCACACACAGATACACACACAGAGACACACACAGATACACACACACAGACACAGAGACACAAACATAGACACAGAGACACACACACACAAAGACACAGAGACTCACAGACAGAGACACACACAGAGACACAGAGACACAGAGACACACACACAAAGACACACAGACACACACACACAGACACACACAGCAACACACACAGACATATAGACACACACAAAGACACACCGACAGAGACACAGAGACACACACAGAGATACAGAGACACACACACACAGACACACACACAGACACACACACAGACACACACAGACAAACACACATAGACACACACAGAGACACAGAGACACACACACACAGACACACACAGCAACGTGCGAGCAACGTTCCACCAACGCGCTGGTAATGTGTGTCAACGTCCTGCAAACGCGCCCGTAACGCGCGATCCAACACGTTGGCGCGTATCGGCCCGCGTCGAAAGTTTTGTGCAAGCACAAAACGTTGGACGCGGCCCGACGCGCGCCAACTTGTGCGTCCACACCTTGCTGTCACTCAAAGTGTACCGACGTGTACCGACATGCAGTTAACGCATTCGTAACGCGTCGGTAACGCGTCCCGACGCGTCCCGATGCGTCCCGACGTTTCGCCCAAAAAGACGACACGTCGGCACGCGTGGACGCGCGTTGGTGAGAAACGTCGTAAAGGCCCTGTCACACTACGACGTTTCCCCCGGCGCGCCGGCAACGCGCAAAATATTTGCAACCCGTCGAGAAACGTCAAACTTTTCGGCGCTTTGGGAGAAAGTTTGACGCGGCGCAGCGTGTTAGTGGCGGGTTGGAGGCGCGTTATTGGCGCGTTATTGGCACGTTATTGGCGCGTTAGTAGCGTGTTATTGGCGTGTTGTCGGCGCGCTGTCGGCGCATTGTCGGCGCGTTTACGGCGTGGAGGCAGCGCGTTGGTATCGTGTTAGTATTGCGTGAACCAGTACATACCCGCCAGCAACACGTTAGGACGCGCCCGCAGCGCGTCCACAGCGCGCGGCCAACGCATCCAGCAACGCCAATGGCATGCCCACAACACGTCGATGGGACGTTCCCGACGCGCCGACGGAACGCTCCCATTTTGGGGGAAAAAAAGCCAACGTTAACCAACGTTGATCAACGTCCTGCCAGCGTTCCGCCGGCGCGCCGCCAACGCGTGTCGACGTGTTGCTAACGCGTCCGTAACGCGCCCTCCAACCCGTTGGCGCGCGTCGCCGCGCGTCCAAAGTTTTGTGCATGCACAAAACCTCGACGCGCCCCGACGCGCCCCGACGCGCGTCGACGTGTCCATTCACACGTTGCTATGTACCGACGCGCCGGTAACGCGCCGGTAACGCGCCGGCAACGCGCCGGTAACGTACCGGACGTGTACCGACGTGTTAAACAAAAACCCAACCCGTCGGCACGCGTCGAAGCGCGTTGGTGAGAAACGTCGTAGTGTGACAGGGCCTTAATGTGAAGTCAATTTACTAGAACCTGTTACTACTGAAGCCAATAGTGTCAGAATTGTGTTGTGCTTGCCAAAATTTGTTTGGCATGTTTTCATTTAAAATATCACTTCAAATAATTCCAAAGTTAGCAATAAAAGTTACTTCAAACAAGAATATAATAGATTATAATGACCAATCTAGTGTATCTATCTAATAAAATTGCAGAAACCCCAAACCATAAGACTGTGCAAGTTTAAACAAATTGTGTCTGGCCAAAGGAATCATCGTGTCACTAAATGGCAACATGTACCATTAAATAAAGACCGTTCTCACTGTTGCACTAACAGTTTAGTCGCTATTGTATATTACTGTAACACATTGCGAATAGGTCAGTAATTGTAGTTTAATTCATTAATGCACTCATGTATAAGTAACGCCCGTGAGGTATGCAACAAGTTAATTCCCGACAAAATGGTTATACAGTAAAACCTCTCTAACCGACCACCTCCACAGATCGACCACTCCCCTGTATCGATCGCTCTAGTTGGGTCCCAACAATACCATCTCTCTAAACTGACCACCTTCCTAAATCGACCACTTAATGTCGGTCCCATGGTGGGTCAATTTAGAGAGGTTTTACTGTATTTTGAATGGACGGAAACTTACGCCGATACCCGAAGAAAATAGTTTTGCTTTAATATTAAAGCTGCGTAGTCCGATGAGAGCATAGCAATTTCTAAACCAAAACACTTATCTAATCTGACATCCATGATCCTACATATCCAAGTTAGATACTGGCGCAGTCAACATTAACGACAACATGGTGCCCCTGTGCTACGCTGCTGTGCTTGACAATGAGTAAACAAAGCCTGTGTCCACCATTTTCGAGTGAGCACCAACATTAATTTAACATGTTTTCACTTAGAATATCTATGAAGTTAAACCTGTACAGTCCGATGAAAGCACAACATTTTCGAAAAACAACCCTAACCTATATTTTACCCTATATATTCAACTGAGATACCAGTGTATCCATTCAGCATTTGCTGCAGCATAGAATGCCATACTAAGGTTTTTGTTTTTGTTTTTTGTGCGATGAATTTATTTACCCTGCTCGTAATGGATAAGTGTGTTAATACTTGTTTTCACCGCTGGGCAGCACTAGTCTAATTTGATTCAAATCTTTGGAATTTAGTTTTAGTAATAATGTTGGCTTTCCTTGCTTCTTCTTTATGGCTTGTAACTGTTTGTAGATTGCAAAGAGTCCAAAATCCAGCTTTCACTATACTTTGTGTTAATCCATTTAAACAACATCTGTATTTCTAGGTTACATTACTGTATCCACTGTATTATATAATATATCTATTAAAAAAGACCGAAACATCGGACTGTGCAACTTTAACTTTAACTTTAACTTTGAACTAAAATAACTTAGATTGTGCATGTTATATTTAACATGGGTAATTTGCGGGCGGGGACCAACCACCTGATAACACTGATCCGAACCGCGCCGCCATCTGGAGGATCGAACCCACACTACCCAGTGGCTATCGATCTGCGGTGGCACCCCCTGTAGTAACTGGAGAGAACCGCCGGGCGATGCCGATGTTTGAACTTTCCCGCCAAACCACCACGTGACCTAGCGACTGACTGACCAGCTCACACAACCGATCCAGCAGCCGCCATCACCGCATCTAACCCCCGATCTTCACCCACACACCCACACCGCTAAAAAAAACAAAAAAACTCGGTATGGCTGAGCCTTCGACTCCCGCCCGGCCAAATCATTGAGACCTGAGGAGACCTTGGAAGTGACTTGATGAAAGGGTGGTTCCGGTTGATTCGCTGATTGGACTGATATTGACCCATGTTGAAAAATAAAGAAAAATAAAACCACTATAACCGAATGATGTCGCCGCCTTAGTAAATTATAGCTATCAACCTAATATATTGATCCCATCAAAATATGACAGAAACTCAAAAAGAATTGAGTTACGCAATTTTATACACAGAATACAATGATAACTAGGGCTATCGGATCTGGTGGCCGAATCGGTAGAGCACAGACTTCCCATGCAGAAGGTTCAGAGTTCAAAACCCAGCCGAGTCAAACCAGTGACTTACAAAATCGATACATGTTGCGCCCTAGCCTAGTGCTCGGCTTTACTAGGATAGGGCAAGGCCTGGTTAGCTCAGTATCAGGGTAATGTGACAGAGTAGGAAATCGGGCTATGGTGCTGGTTGTCTGGTCTCCCAATGGGGTAGCACTATAAGTGCACACTACCACAAGTTAGTGCCCATCTTACTAGATCCTAGATGTTTCCAGGATGTAAAACCCCAAGAAGTAAACTTATAACTAGCGCTATAAGTACACCATTATGCTGTTGGATAAGTGAAGCAATACTGTGGGAGTCAGGAACTGCATACAATTAGCTACCTCGTTGTGGCCCACTCCTCTCGGCACATCCGGTCTGGTCTTTGTGCCGCCAGGTGGCTGCCGACCCGCTGCTTCCACGCCCGGTGGCGTCAGGTGTTACCACCGGTCAGCAGCGAAGGACGCCAACGCAACCCGCAGCGCCCCCTGTCCGCGCAACTCGCGCGCTCCTCACCATCGTGGCGCCCCCTGGTGTCGCGCAGTGAAATTACCATTATGTTATGCACTCGTGAGAGGCTGGATGCTTACTTACTCAACGAGCACCAACGGGGAACCTCGTAGACCGATCCAGAAAGTAGAATTTAAAGCTGCATATTTTAGGACGGCGCATATTTTAAAGCCAAAACTCTTATCTAGGTTTTGAAAATCTGATGTTTCATTGGACTATGCAGCTTTAAGTTATTTGCAAGAAAGAAATGATAAAAGGTAATTAAATTGATATATTTGAACATTTGGCCGTAGGGTGTATAGTCAGGATCAATCAGTCGGTCTGTGCATCAGTCTGGAGGTGGTGGCTTAGGTGGTTTGTTTCCACAATGAACAAACTATATTTACTATAACAACAACAAAGCAAATATAGAAAATTCCCACAAGTGTAGAAGGGTTAGCTTCCCGACCGACGGTCACCGCTCTCAGGTGTACCAGACGGGATGGCCGAATGAGTTGTACTTCCGTCTCCCGTTTTGGTAGATCATGGGATTAAAACCTACGGGTTTGAACTCTGGTCGAGACAAACCAATGACTTAAAAATTGATACTTGTCACTTCTTAGACAGGTGCTCGACATTATTAGGATATGGCAAGGACTGGCTAAGTGTCAGGATAATGTGACTGACTGGGATATTAGGTCATGGTGCTAGCAGCTTGGTTTCCTAGTGGGGCAACACTATTAAGTCACCGTGACTGCACACTGTCACAAGTCGGTAACCGTCCTGATATGACCTTAGATGTTGCCAGGACATAAAACTCCAGCAACCAGCCAATGTGTGGCGGGCGGAGCTAAGTGAATGGAGGGAAATGGACCATCGGGTGGCGACACCGTGTGGCTGAATGAGGCAAATCAAGCCGCCACCAGGTGGCAGTCAACGCGCCGTCCTGCTAAGTGCTTGATTGGCCCACTTTTACAATTATCCTTTTCCTCTCTGGCACTTCTATGTCACATTGAACTGTTGACTAAAATGGCGAAGTGTGGGGCACAAAAACAGCCAAACCACATCCATGGCTGCATACAATAATAAATAATGGATAATAGTTTGTTTGTTGTTGTTTTACGTCCTAACAACATCTAAGGTGATATCAGGACGGTATTAGTGGTGGGTAGTGAGTAATGGGTAAGGATAATGGGTAATGGTAATGGTAGTGCGCAATTATAATGGATAATGGAAATTCGTAATGATAATGGGTAATGATAATGGTAACGGGTAATGGTAATGTAGTAGGCAATGGTAATATATAATGGAAATGGGCAATGACAATGGGTAATGGCAATGGTTAATGGCAATGAGTAATGGTAATGAGTAATGGTAATGATTAATGGGTAATGTGTAATGGTAATGGATAATGGGTAATGTGTAATGGTAATGGATAATGGGTAATGTGTAATGGGCAATGAGCAATTAGCAATCAGAAATAAACAAGAAACAGTAAACAATGAACCATAGAAATAAACAAAAAATAATTTTAAAAAGGAGTAAATAGTAAAGAGTACTAATAAGTTAAAGACAAACAAATAGAGAATAACGACTAAAAAAATCATGAATCATAATATAAATATAATATAGTGCTCACTAGCAGAATCCTTTCTAAGGGACTGCACAACAAAACCATAATATGACATGTTCACGACTTGGTTAAAAAGGTAGTAGGTGAGTAGATAAGGGGGGGGGGGGGGTGATTCATATAGACAGTGCCGGGCACAGTGGCCCAATCGGTGAGAGCTCAGGTTTCCCACACAGAACATACGAGTCAAACCAATGACTAACAAAATTGATACTTGTCACTCGCTAGTATGGCGCTTGGCATTACTATGATAGGAAAAGAACTGGTTTGCTCAGTGTCAGGATAATGTAACTGAGTGGGATATTGGTCATGGTGCTGGCATTATATAAAGTCGCCATCAGTGTGCACTGTCACAAGTCGGTACCCACCCTGATATATTATAACCTAAGATGTTGCCAGGATGTAAACCACAACAAACCAACAAAGCAAACATAGGTAATCAGGCAGTAGTCAAATTGTGCATGTTGCGGTGGCAACATGGGTAATTCTGGGCACGGGATCAAACTCCACCCTCCAGCACTGTCGGCTATGGGTGACACTGCCACCACCTGGTTTCCACTGCCCGCATTTCCCTCAGCACTGTTTCTTATGGGCGACCCTGCCGCCAGCTACACTTGAACTCGCACACTAAACCTTCCCATAGCGGTTTCCGCGCGTCCTGGCCGGCGAGAGCCTGAGCAGCTCACACCGACCAGTGCACCCGAACCTGCCACGTGGCTCTGGACTTTGTACGATTTTCTAGCCGTCCCACACACCCATCTAACAGATAATAGGGTTGATCGCATGGTCCAGACTCCCCCTGAACAGTCTAACCTCTACTTGAACATTTGAACACTTGACCTCATGTACTCTGAAGAACCCATTAAAAACCCATTATATACTGTTTGTGTCTAGTGTCTTGAATTAAGTGGCTGGAGTGTTAGCTAGTTTGGTTTTTGTAGTTTTTTGTTGTTGAAGATTTATCCACATCACCATTATTAATTCTTGTTCTAAATATTAAAATGCCAAATGTGTCAACATACACTTGTTTCAGAGAAATATATAACCAATATCTGATTAACCCTACTCATTTTCTAGTTCTACATATGTCATTAACCATAGAATATAAATAAAAACATGAATAAAATAAGTAAAACTGACTCTGGCTCTAACACTAGTCTGAGTGCCTAGATGTGTGTAAATCTAAATGCACATGGCATATGATGTGCTGATTATATTGATGGTCATGCAATGCTGGAGAAAAGATTAATATCTTAATTTATTATATATATTTTTTTAGTTGGTATTTTATGTTTCAAAGAAGAGCTGATATGAGGTGAAACTAGTACATTTCATAGCTGCACCCAGTGTATTAGCATTAGCCATGTGCTTCTCGAGGGTTTGTTTTTTCTTCCACGCATCCCACAATGCACCTCGCGGCTGGAATGGCGATGTAGTCTATTAAATAGGACTTAAGTTAAACATGGCAGGAAGACTAGTGCCTTGGCGCTGATGAAAGATTCTATTCAAATGAATAAAAAGAAATGTTTATAAAAAGAACAAACAAAATTACCACAATTTACAAAATAGACTGTTTTATTCAATTATGTGTCGATCCAGTCTGGCGTGTTCAAATAGAGTGGATAATCTGAGATGGCTCTAATCTGTATGTAACAGAAATACTTCACTTGGGTATTTGTATAGTGGTTTTCTTTGTCCTATGCGGTATGATCTCTATAATTAATATTGACACATATACTGATGGCGAACATAGCAAGTCGGAGGCATGGGTTCTTTTAATCTCAGAGATGCCTGGGCCAAGTTCAGGGTCCGTCTTGGAGGCGCCTCGGAGATGGCCGTGACGTCATGCTAGTCTGAACGGCAAAAGCAGTTTGTTGTCTCGAAAATGGCCGCCCCCATAGGCGGTGGCCATTTGCAATGGAAAAGCTGTGCTGTGATTGGCTGAAACCACTGAATGCAGCGGCCATTTTTGAGGCGCCTTTCAGCTCCAGTCTGAAAAGAGAGGCGTCTCCGAGATGTCGCCGAGACGCACCCTGAATGGAAATAGGCCAAAAAGCATCGCCGAGAAGTCGCCAAGGCGCCTCCGAGACGGACCCTGAATGCGGCCCTGGTCTAGTTGATAACCCATATGTGTACACATGTTCTTAGTTCTATTTCTTTGTAAGCCACATCTTCTCGTGTGTATGTTCTTGTTTTTTCTTCCCTTTTCTCTGTTTCATTCTTCTTTTTTTGTACACTATTGTGTATTACACTTTATTTTAAACACTATCGTGTTGAATATATTCGTAAGCATAAAGCTAAGATTCCTTATACGCGGTATGTGGCATGCGAATGCGAATGTGGTATATGCGGCATAGATATATGCCAACCTCCAATAGCCGATGTTTACTTTTTGTGCTGGGGGATGGTTAAACAAACAAACACACCAAAAAAGATACCCATAACATTTGTTGGGGGTTTTCCTCAATACATTGACAGCAAATGTTATCATGTTATCAACAGCAGCACACTTTGTCAGGTTTGTGTGTGACAGTGGTACTAGAGTGCGCGAATCACATCAATGTACCCACACACAGTGCAGGCCTACTCGGCGTTTACATATCTACACAAACTGCGTTTTGAAAATCTACCATGATCTACATGTGTAACAGAGAACATACCTGTATGGGCACACTTGAGAGACATTAAAGTTGCATAGTCCGATGGTTTTGAGTTTTTGCCATTTTTCTGAGATAAACATATTGAATTGATTGCTCTAATCTATCTAACTTTGGTTTGAAGTAACTTTTATTTTAAAGGGCTAACTTTGAGATATTTGAAGTGCAGACATGTCAAATTAGTTTTGACAAGCTTGCCAAAACTCTGACACCATAGGCTTCTGCAGTAGCAGGTTCTATTAAATTGACTCAGTATTGCCTTCTATGCTTAATAAGTGCACCAATATCTAAGTTAGATATGTAGAACCAAATCTAGATAATTGCTTTGGTTTTGAAAATTGGATGCTTCATCGGACTATGCAACTTTAAGATGGTGCTCACACGAAAGTCGTGCTAGAAATATTCAAGGTGTCCACATTGGGTTAAATTTGTGTCCAGGTCTAACTTAGATAACAGATTCACCCCTACGGCATAGGGGTGAATCTGTTATCTAAGGTAGCGTAGGCTACGCTAAGCCTAAGCGTGAAAAACAACCCATTTGAAAAAGTTTGAAAATGCTGGGTAAATGAAATCAGCATATCAATTCTTAATTTAAGAAGCAAACTATATTCTTTATATACATCTTCATATTTACCAGCTACTTTTGAGTTGAAAAATACAATAAAACATGTAGCTTAATGGACTTTTAAACTCACATCGCCATCATTCTATGATCGCCATCTTGTCTTTTTGCATTCTATCCCATTTCACCAACTCTGCGCCGATATAAGTAGCCATTTGATACTGGAACCAGGAATTCCACTTCCTCTTCCGTACTAAAGCAATTTTCGCCCATATTTACAATGTATATGGAGAGCAACGCTCTCACATCAGGCGGGGATTCCCTGATGACGTCATTCATAACAAAAGGTCACGTCCAGTTCCCGCCTTACATAGCGTGGTCACACAGGACTCAGCATTGAGCCACGATCTTGTTCGAATCCCCGATGCTGCACCATACAAACATTGTCCCTTGTAGATATCAAGTTCCAAACAATTATTAATCGGCTTAATGCACGAATAACTTCAATATTCAACCAATACATATTTCCCCGAGCTGTAGTAGTTCGGGACGGGAAAGCATCATCGTTCCATTCATAAGTGTTTACCTTATGAGATGGCGTCCTAATCGAGCAGTGAGGGCCCTGGCGAGGCCCGGCCGGTGCCCCTCCCCGGGGGGTTCTCCGTGCATCGGGCGCATGCGCGTGGTCAACACTTGACGCATGCGCCGTCATTCAGAGCCCCGCCCCGAAGCGGGACACTTCCTGGGCCTCGGCAAGCCGCCCTGATCAAACTGCCGCCAGGGGGCCGCTCTCGTCACCGGAAGTCGCCTGGTGTGTGTGTGTTTTTGTTTGTTTGTTGTTGTTTTACGTCCTAGCAACATCTAAGGTCATATCAGGACGGGTACCGACTTGTGACAGTACGCACTCATGGCGATTTTATAGTGCTGCCCCACTGGGAAATCAGGCCGCCGGCGTGTGTGTGTGAGTTAGTACATATGCATACATACACACTATATAATTTATTATGTGGATATAAACAACGATGTCATTACTGATACAACACCAACACCCGTAAGGCACCCAACTCCGCACACTGAAATCTTTCATATATGAACATATATATATTATATCTATTATATATATATATTATATATAATAGATATAATATATATAATATATAATATATATAAGTTTTTTGCAGCAGGATTATCAATACGGCGAGGGAGATAAGTGACAAGAACTGCCAGTGGCGGCGCCACCATAGGCCAGTATGCCGCAGTTAATCAACATTCGTCCGTAATTGGACCTTAAATATAATATAAGAATGGTAATAGTAATAGGAAAACCTCCTACCGATGATTTATACCCACATATTTATATACTAAATATATATAATATATATATTATATATATATATTATATTTATTATATATATATTATATATATTATATATATTATATATTATATATATTATATAATATATTATATATTATATATATATTAGATTGATATATTATAGATATATATAAATATATCATATATATTATATTTATATATATTTAATATACATATATACATATTATATATATAATATACATATATACATATTATATATATAACATATATAACATATATATATATATATAATATACTATATAATATGTATTATATATATATGTGTACATATATGAATGATTTCAGAGTGCGGTGAGGTGCGGTGCAGTGACGTGTGGTGCAGTGACGTGTGGTGCGGTGACGTGTGCGTGGTGACGTATTCGTGGTGACGTGTGGTGCAGAGACGTGTGCGTGGTGACGTGGGGCGTGGTGACGTGGGCGGCGTGGGCAGTTTGATCTCATGGTGACGATCGTGTCGTCGTCTTAAAGTGACTCTCCGGGCAGGAGCGCATTTTGAACGGTCTCAATGAGCTGGAGAAGAAATAAGCACAGAAGGTTAGATCGTGACCTAGAGTTTGCAGGGGGCCTCTTAAAGTTGAATAATCCGATGCTTTTGAGTTTCTGTTATTTTATGAGATAAATACATTAGGCTGGGCATTATCATCCACCTTACTTTGATTTAAAATTACTGACTTCACAGATATTTTAAGTGCAAACAGGCAAAATTAATTTTGAAATACTTGTCAAAATTCTGATCCCATACGTTTCAGCTGGAACAGGTTCTATTAAAATGATATAGTATTCCCTTTCTACGTAGCAACGAATGCCTAGTAACTGCACCAGTAGCTAAATTGGACATGTAGGTTCAAATCCAGATAAGTGTTTTGCTCTGGGCAAGTTGATGCTTTCATCGGATTATTCACCTTTAATAAGTACATCACTACCAACTTCTTACTAACAGAGAAAGAATGCATGCTGTAAGAATAGCTACACAACAACTGAAAGTAACAAAACAAGGGGAACCACGAGACTATTACTGTCTAGTGGCGAAGACAAGTCATTAGACCTAACCGTTATGGGCAGTATAAATACACCATCAACAACAAAAATAATAATCACAATTTGGATGCGCGGAATTTGGTTTTAAAGATTTGATGCTTTCATTGGAAACGATAGAGCATTTGACAGAGCGTGACCTACATCTTCCTTGGTCGGCATGGCTCCTCCCACCTTCTTGTAGTACTGCACCCCGTTGACTGTCATCTGCACAGTCCCCGGCAACTCCTTGTGTGTGATCTCAACTTCAGGGAGGACGCCTTGAAGGGCTTCCTCAACCTCCTTGATGAGATCAACGTAGGCTCATCCGTGCCTATGGATTAGATACATGAAGGGGGGTGAACTAAGGCTGGTTGGTTGGTTGTTGGGGTTTTATGTCCTGGCGACATCTAAGGTCATATCAGGACGGGTACCGACTTGTGACAGTGTGCACTCATGGCGACTTTATAGTGCTGCCCCACTGGGAGACCAGGCCGCCAGCATCATGACCTGATAGCACACTCAGTCATATTATTCTGACACTGAGCCAACCAGTTCTTGCCATATCCTAATTATGCCGAGCACCTGGCTAGGAAGCGATAGGTATCAATTGTTAAGTCATCGGTGTGACTCGACCAGGGTTTGAACCCGTGGGTTCGAATCCCACGATATACCAAAACGGGAGACGGACGCTCAACTCATGTTGACTAAGGAGGAAGAGGTGGCTGGACAACACCAGGGAATGGACAGGCGTGGCATTCGGCAAGTCCCAGAGGGCAGTGCGAGAACTGAGCAAACTGGAGAAAACTGGTTGCAAAGTCGTATGTGGTGCTCCAACGACCCGCGCAGTTGAGGAATTGATGATTGATGATGACATTAATAGAGGTAATCGGTTATCTAATAATTATTTGTTAATAAGTCGCACCACTGTCGTCATGACACTTACTGAAGTAGCTGTGTTGTCATCATCTACTACCCGACAAACTCTGCGCGTACCTGTTGCCATAGTAACACTTTCGTGATAGACAACGATGACGCAAAATCCAGTGATTGGTTCTCGCATTGCTTACACCATCACTATCAGTATTTATGCAAGAATAGCTGTCACTGGACTAGGAAATCTCTACCTCTCAATAGCAGAATAGGGATGAGTTAACGTTTAGTAGTGATGTAATAGTGATTGGTCATTTTCATCCAATAACTCAATATTTCACTTAAAGTTGCATATTCCAATGGTTTTGAGTTTCTGTCAGTTTTCTGAGATTAATATATTAAATTGATTGTTATTATATATCTTCCATTAGCTTGACATAACTTTGATTTTAAATGGCTAAGTTCTGAGATATTCGAAATGCAAACATGTAAAATTAGTTTGGGCAAGCAGGTCAAAACTCGAACAGCATATGCTTCAGTAGTGACAGGTTCTATTAAATTGACTTGTTATTCGCTTCGATTTCGCAACAAATGCTTAATAAGCGCACAGTATCCAAGCTAGATATGTAGAATCAACTTTAGATAATTGTTTTGGTTTAGAAAAGTTGATGCTTCATCGGACAATGAAGCTTTAATAACTTTTCAGTTGTAATTCCCATAACTCTTGTATATTTCACTTAATAATTGTTCCATTGTCATTCGAATACACATTTTTATGTGTGTGTGGGGGGGGGGGGTGTAAATAAAGTTATGTGATTGTACACATCTGCAAGACCAGTTAGCTAACTTAAGATTGTTCAGAAAAACTAATATTTACCAAAACAACAACAAAACATTTGACTTCCATTCGTAATTAAGGTAAATTGGGGCATTTCTGAATTGTGCTATCTGTAGACTTTGTAAATGCAATTCAGACCTGCATATATCGTTCAACGTGATGTAATTACAGTCATTTTGGCTCAATTCCAAATGTTGACCACAATTTTAAATTGGGTACTTGCTACCGAGTGCTAGGGACCAAGCCCTATATGCAACCATCGATCGCTTAGACTAACAACTGGCCAGGAAGGCGTGTGTATATATATATATATATATATATATATATATATATATATATGATATAATATATATATACACATATTATATATATATATATATATATATATATATATATATATATATATATATATATATATAGGCTATGCATGTGTGTATGTGTTTCAGCAGGTATTACAGGCGTGATGGTTGTCAGATATAGAAACTCGAGTATATTGGAGTAACTATATGCATTGCACAGTATAGCAATGAGACAATGCAGAGAATACATGCTTTTATATACACACTATGCATTATATAACACATATTGAGATTGATCTATTCATATACACATATGTGCCGCATACTTTAACAAAATTATTTATGTTGTGTTCTTGGTACATTAGTTCAGTAACTACCGTGAATTTCAACCAGGGATTCCTGATATGACCTTAGGTGTTGCCAGGACGTAAAACAAAAGAAGGGGAAAAAAACAAAACCAATCGGGACATTTGGTCTTTGTCATTCAACTATGCTACCAATGCCAAACGCCAGGCTAGGCAGTGACAAGTATAATTTGTTAAGTCATTGGTCAGGGTTCAAACATTCGGGTTTGAATCCTATGACCTACCAAAGAGAGGCGGGCTCTCAACGTATCCAGTCATCCCATCTGGTTATTTGAATATAAATAACGTTTAGATCACCATTAATTATGTAATTATATATATATTATATACCTCTCTATACTGACCCCTCCACAGTTCGACCACTCAGCTGTATCGATCGGTTTATTTGGGTCGCAAAAATACCATTGTAAGGATATTCTAACTCTCTAAACCGACCACCTCCCTAAATGGATCACTTAAAGTCGGTCTCATGGTCGGTCGATTTAGAGAGGTTTTACTGTATATATATAATATGCGTGTGTGAAGAGGTGTACGGGACTTATGCAGTTATAAATAACGGATAGTTCGATGTAAGCAAGCCTGCACCTGATTTTTCTCCAGGCCACACTTGTGGCGCCACCAGTCCGCCCACCTCACTAACTGCTGCCGGCCCGCATTGTGAATCGGTGTGAAAGGACATGACAATAAATTATGAAAATAAAGTACTTACGTGTGGTCAATATGGACCAATACGACGGGCTTATCAACGCAGCAAGGTTTGGTGCAACCTTTCGGACACTTAGTAACGCAGCAGGGCTTGGTGCAACCTGGGGGACACTTAGGGCTGCAGCAGGGCTTGGTGCAACCTGGGGGACATCCTTCTGTTGCAGGAGCACAGCAGGGCTTGGTGCAGCCTGGGGGACATCCTTCTGTTGCAGGAGCGCAGCAGGGCTTGGTGCAACCTGGGGGGCATCCTTCTGTTGCAGGAGCACAGCAGGGCTTGGTGCAGCCTGGGGGACATCCTTCTGTTGCAGGAGCACAGCAGGGCTTGGTGCAACCTGGGGGACATCCTTCTGTTGCAGGAGCACAGCAGGGCTTGGTGCAGCCTGGGGGACATCCTTCTGTTGCAGGAGCACAGCAGGGCTTGGTGCAACCTGGCAGACATCCTTCTGTTGCAGGAGTGCAGCAGGGCTTGGTGCAACCTGGCAGACATCCTGTTGCAGGAGCACAGCAGGGCTTGGTGCAACCTGGTGGACATCCTTTCGTTGCAGCAGCACAGCAGGGCTTGGTGCAACCTGGGGGACATTTTCCCTGTGCGGTCTTGGTGGTGCCCCCTTCGGGCGGCATAGGCGCCATGGTAGCGGCGGTAGGTGGCGCTCTGCTCCGGGGTACTGGCTGTATAGGTTGCTGGTGTTACTGGCAGACCCGGACTGGGAAACAAACACAGGCGGTTTGAGAACTTACGTCCACAGCCCGCCTTATAAACGACCACAGTTAGCTGGAGTAGAGATGGGGGGGGGGGGGGGGGATGTGTGTGTTGGGGTGTGGGGTGTGGGGGGGGGGGGGGAGGGGGGGGGGATTTGTTCCGGAACGCGGCACAGGGTGAGATTTGTTAGGACCGGTGAGGATGGATGAAAGGGTGGGTAGGTGGGCGAGGCTAAGGGGGAGCTAAGCTGCAGGAATACTGGGGGATATATTGTGGCTGGAGAGATTCAAGCACCATATTTGGTATATAAGTGGCCTATGCTATATGAGAAGCCTTGATATTAATAGAATAATTTCCGCCCAAGTTCGCCTTAGCCAGGATGTTCTCGGATTGCTGGCACTGTTTGCTGTGGCTTTTGCTTACATCGGCTATCCAAGTTTGACATCTGCCAAACATTCATATTCGATTATGTGGTATGTAATCTGTTATGCACGACACCAGCTGATTGGACGAGAAAGCTTTCCAGATGAACCTCAAACAAGTCGGTACCCGTCCTGATATGACCGTAGATGTTTCTAGGAGGTAAAACAACAACAAACAAAAAACAAACAAAAATAATGTACTCAGACAAAAAAAACAGAATTTTAATTTATAGAACGTGTAACTGCTGAAACCGATGGGGGTCAGATGTTTGACAAGAATGTCACAAATTGTACATGTTTACACTTCAAATGTCTCCAAAGTTAGCCATTTTAAAGCAAAATTACTCGAAACTAAAGTAAGGTAGATGAGAGCGATCAACCTAATATGTTTAGCTCAGAAAACGACAGAAACTCAAAATCATCGGACTATGCAACTTTGAAATTCACATTTCGCCTGGACAGCATGTGTGGACATTCATAGAAAAATTAATTATTTGTTTCAATTATAGGAAATATGAGGTGGTATTTTTATAAGAAGCTGGTCAGTATTTCCGCCATACGTTCGTGTTACGCTATGTAGCATATGGCCTTCTCTATGTAGTTGATTACCGAGATTGTATGCACAATTTTATTTATGTGTATATATATATATATATATATATATATATATATACATACAGCAAAACCTCTCTAAATCGACCGACCATGGGACCGACTTTAAGTGGTCCATTTAGGGAGGTGGTCGGTTTGGGGAGCTAGAATATGGTTACAATGCTATTGTAGTGGTCTGCACTGACCTCTCAGGCAAGTAACCACATAGACAGGTAGGCGTGGGGAGTGTGTTGATATCAGGGAGCCTAGGTGGTGTAATGTAATGGCCCGGAATGCAAAGAGATGCGGGTTCGAGTCCCGCTCTAGGCACGGTATTTCCCATTTTCATCACCCCCACGACACTGGTTGCCGTGATCAGGATCCTGTACAAGCTTTGTGCTGTATGGTTGTTGAACCTACCCTGTGTATGTATGTGTTAGTGCATTGCCTGTATGTATGTAATTGTAAGCATTACAAGACTTACGATTCCAGGGGGAGACGAGTGTTAGTTGGTCTGCACTGACCCTCTCAGGCATAGTAACCACATAGACAGGTAGGCGTGGGGAGTAGTGTATTGATATCAGGGAGCCTAGGTGGTGTAATGGTTAGCACACTGGCCCGGAATGCAAAGAGATGTGGGTTCGAGTCCCGCTCTAGGCACAATAATTCCCATTTTCATCACCCCCACGACACTATTGTTGGGACCCAAATAAAACACTCGATATAGGGGAGTGGTCGTCTGTGGAGGTGATCGGTTACGGAGGTTTTACTGTATATGGAATAACGATCATTACCTTGACTTTTAAAGAATAATTTCCCCCGAAAGTAGCTAACGGCCAAGAGGGTAAGGAGTGGCCAATAATATGTACAGCATAGTAGTCGCCATAAATATATATCGATTCTAATAATACCTTAAATACCATCCTCTGCATAATTCAGTATACAGTGTACATATATATATGTTTAACTGTTCGGCTATTTTGCCCCCGCCTAAGGCGAGCCTATGTGTTAAGTTATGTAATTATTTCCATGTGAATTTCCTGGGCCTGCCGTGGGCTGCCGCCGCCTCTCATCCTGTCTGCAGGTAGACCTCCTCCGTCGGTGTAATTCCCGGGCTAAGGGTGGACAGCCAGAGTATCATAGAAATACGGTTTTGCCCCTCCCCACATTTATATAACCAAGAAGCTACTAATTATCCCCTACTAACTGGCTTTCCTCCCCGCCATCCGGTGTGAGTTAATATACTTGATCTAATCCAGAACTAGGCAGACACTCCCTGTGTTTCTGCTACTGTCACTGATAATCAGCCTACGTTAATGTCTTAGTGTCAGCCAAATATCACTATGTTAATTCCATTAATGTGTCTATTACCTCCCTGCAGATGGGTTAATCGGCTGCATAAGGCCTAGTAGGCAGAAAGCCCTTAATTATATATACAAAGCAATCGAATAGCAAGTTGACCATAGCGGTTAATAAGAAGACTGGAGAATAGTAAAGAATGCAAGGAACGTTCCAATTTACCTTTTAAGAGCTCACAGCTTTATTCTTACCATAGCTAGTACAATATAAGTTCAGCAATATGATGGATATGAAGAAGTAAATACCCTCTAATATAATTAAGTTAAATAAGTTTGGAATTCCGACAATAAAAGACTAAATCTTGTCTAAAACATCAGAGCGTGCATAAACACGTCCGATGGGTTGGAGCCCGAGCGCTCGACCTTCCACCATTGGTAGGAAAGTCACAATTGACGTCTCCTAGCAATGCATTACAGCAGGGAACCCGGTGCCCCGCAAATGGTGGCAAATGCGGGTCTGTCTTGGCGAGTAGCCCGCATTTCAGAATGCGAGCTAATCGGCCCAAGCCCACAATTGTCACAGGATGAGTAGTCTCGCCCACTTCACACATATATATATATATATATATATATATATATATATATGTATACAGTCAAACCTCTCTAACCGACCACCTCCACATATTGACCACTCCCCTATATCGATCACTTTATTTGGGTCCAAACAATACCATTGTAAGAATATTCTAACTCCCTAAACCGACCACCTCCCTAAATGGAGCACTTAAAGGCGGTCCCATGGTCGGTCGATTTAGAGAGGTTGTACTGTATGTATACATATATATTGTGCATAGAAGGTTAATGGGATATCGTCACTATAACCCTGGGTGCTATTTAACTCGACTTCACCTGCAGTTTGGGCTTTGTTTACTCATCACTAGGCAACGACAAAGCCGGCGACTGGCCCACACATGTCCCTGTGTTTATTTTACACGCGCATACCCTAGTACGTAAGCATTGTAGTGAAGTGCCATACAGTGGTATTTGATTATTTATTCGGCTGGTTTGTTGTTGGAATTTTACATCCTGGCAACAAGTACCAACTTGTGACAGTGCGCACTCATGGTGACTTCATAGTGCTGTATATCCCAATCAGTCACATTATCCTGACACTGAGCTAACCAGTCCTTGCCCTATCCCATTAATGCTTAGCGCCAAGTTATTAAGCGACAAGGGTAAATTTTGTGAGTCATTGGTTTGACTCGAGCGGGAATCGAACTCCCAATCTCCCGATTCGGTGACCGCGTCCGGTGGTTATTTATTCGTTAATTTATTTAGTTAATAATTACTTTACACCACACCCGTATCATGTTAGTTTGGTGCGTGTATTAATTTGCATATTGTGGAAGAAAGTAATATGAACGACATGAACACGCAATCAAAACCGTGATTTCTTTTCTTTTCGCTGGAAAAACAATATTAGCAATAACCAGACGGGATGGCTGAATGAGTTGAGCATCCGTCATCCGTCTTGGTAGGTCGTGGGATTCGAACCCATGAGTTCGAACGCTGGTCGAGTGAAGCCAATGACTTAACAGTTGATACTTGTTGCTTCCTAGCCAGGCACTCGGCATTAAGGCCTGGTCACATACACGTTAGTGGACGTAGTTGAACGTAGTAGAGGCTAACATAGTTGAACATAGTTGAACGTAGTTGATGTACCGGCATCCGTAGTTCCCAATCATGCTAACTTGGTAATAACGTAGGTGGGCCGTGATGTCCGATTGAATTTTTGGACATGTTCAAAAGAGCGCTACGTTAGAGGTTTAATTTGCATCTGGGATGTGAACATACTCTAGTGTACTCTAGCCTGCTCCAGTGTACTCTAGTGTGCTCTAGCGTACTCTAGCGTGCTCTAGCATGCTTTAGCGTGCTCTAGCATACTTGGATGAAGCCCTGGTCACATAGCCTAGTGGTCGTAGGTGAACATAGTGGAGGCTAACATAGTTGGATGTAGTTGAACGTAGTTGAACGTAGCTGAACGTACCGGCATCTGTACCATTACGTATTTATCCATACCATAACGTATTTATCCGTACCATAACGTATTTATCCATACCGTAATGTATGTATCTGTACCAAAACCTGCCATACCCTTAACGTATTACACCACATTTGACCCACGTTAATCTATCCTACGTTCAACTACGTTCACTAACGTGTATGTGACCAGTGCTTTACTAGGATAGGGCAAGAAGCAGTCCAATGAGGAAGACCAATTGTCCGCGATTGAAATTTACCCTGCTTAATCAACTAATGTACCAAACAAACAAACAAAATGAGGTAAACAACATGCAATGAGATAAATGCAATATCAAGTCGACTCCTGATTCTAGGACACCGAGTCTCCATTAGCAACCAAGCTGAACATAAGTGGAACGTAAACAATAAGCCAGTGTGTAAACAAATGTCAGCTTACTGGGTCAAAGCGACTGTGTGCATGTCTATTCGAATTCAACCTAAGTATAAGTGCTACTGCAGACCATGTCTTTCTTTATGAACACATATCAAATTAATACCCATGTCACACTATGACGTAACGAGCCAACGTGAGCCTGACGTGATCACTTTTCGTCATTACGTTGCCATACGTTTGGTTACGTTATGATGATGTCAGAATGACGTTAGACTGACGTCGAGCTATGTCACATTACGTCATGTTACGTCGGCGGGCGTCAAGGTTTTGAACCTGTTCAAAACTTTTGACGTGATGCGAATGTAAGGGTTTACGTTCACCATACGTTCTGTACACGTTCGGCAAACATCAATGATGTTAAACGGATGTTAGTCAAACGTTCCTCACTACGTTCCACTATGTTCCACTACGTTCCACTCGTTGACCCACATTAAAGCCGGTGAAAACGTCCATGCGGCGTAATGGGAACATCAGGAGAACGTCAGGAGAACGTCAGGAGAACATCAGGAGAACGTCAGGAGAATGTCAGGAGAATGTACGTTCAGTGTTTCGCCAACGTTTAATGATGTAAGTAACGTAAGGTAATGTAAAGCAACGTAGTTCTGGCGATGGAATAACGTTCATAACGTTCCGTGAGCGTCATTACATTGTCCTCTCTCGTTAAATGATGCGATCACTACGCTTTACCATCGTTACGCTCTCGTCAACTATGCTGCATCCATGTTCAACTTGTGCCCAAATTTGCATACTACGCCGAGAACTTCGACGTTTTTCACGTTCTCCCTACGCTGATGTCGTTACATCGTAGTGTGACAGGGCCATTAGGAATGCATGGAGTGAGTGGCTGTCATATCAGGACGGGTGCCCACCGTGACAGCGCACACTCATGGGGCGTAATCGATTAATCAACTCGGGTCACCCGAGCCACTCGGGTTGAATAAACGAATACGCTCGGGGTGGAAAAAATGGTGGCTTAATCTAAAACTTAATATATTTTTTTCAATAACCGATATAAGTCCAGCAAAATAGGATTTAAAGTATGTTATGATTGTAGAAGCTGACAATTTGGGTTATTACAGAAAAGCATTAAAACAACACGTAGGACATGTACTGGTAGCTGTTATCCTTCAGGTACCAGCACAGATGTGACATCATTTGCTCCTCGCAAACCCCAGCCAAGAGGTGGGTTACTGGGGTCGGGTCGTTTTGCACATGGCACGTGTATTTCCCGACTCCACTCGCGGTGTTCGATTTGAAATTCTGACGACTCGGGTGACCCAAGTCGCCCGGGTCGTGTTAATCGATTATGGCCATGGAGTCTTCCTAGTGTTGCCTTGTACCGTTCCGCTGATACCATGAACGTGCACCGAATGGAGTCACGTAGCCCTGACTCTGAGTCAACCAGTCCTTGCCTTGTGCGACTTTGCAGTTGGCAGTGTAAGCTGGATATTAGCTACCCGATGCAGTGGCCCAGTCGGTAGAGCGCAGGCTTCCCGTATATCGATACATCGTCTATGCATTGTATGTGGGGTATTCATTCAGTGAGAGACAAATTGTGGCCGTCACTGCCGGGATTCGAACTCCCAACCGAGTCAAATCAATGACTTACTAAATTGATACCTGTCGCTCTCGAGCCTGGCGCGCGGCATTATCAGGATAGGGTAAGGACTGGTTAGCTCAGTATCAGGATAAGGTGACGTGCGAGGAGACTGGTCTCCCACTGGGGAAGCACTATACAGTCGCCATGAGTGCGCACTGTCACAAATCAGTATCCTTCTTCATTTGACCATAATTGTTGCTAGGACGTAAAACCCCAACACTCACAACTAAAACTAGGCATTAGTTCAAAACGGTTGCTACTTCTGAGGTAATTGTGGAGGTATATATATGTCTTTCTATCTGACTGAGGTGAATGGAGTGGAACTGATGCTTTCCCCCGGCATGAACTGATAATGCCCTTAGCAGACGACCTGATTGTGGGAGGGGAGCCTCTCTCATCCCATTGGCTGCTGAGAGATGAGGATGACGATACAGTGTATATGGTGTGTACAGGATGATGGTGAGTATGCATGAGCTGTGATTCGGTGTGTGTGTGGGGGGGGGGGGGGGGGGGAGGAGGGAATGACTAGACACAAATTGTGCTTGTAGGATGCTTAATCTTTTTCTTAGTTTTTTGCCTGGACGGTTCAGCGTATTATTGGCAGTATATATTCTATCCTTGTGTATATATAATATATTATATATAAATGTATATATTATAGATAGTTACATATATATAATGAATTATATATTACATATGTTATATATATGACATATTATATATATTATTATATATTACGCAGTGTAATAAAAAAATAGCTCTGGACTGACACAGCAGTAAGCCGATAGTGCGCGGACTAGGCGGTGGGGGCGCCAGCAGGGCAGGAACGGTGCTGGCCCGCAGCAAATAAATAACAATTGCAAATACGACAATAATAAAGGTGTCGTGATAATAAATAAAATAATAGAATAATGGATACAATTAACCCTCCGCCCATTTATATTCGTATAATATATATGACACACATATATAGTGATATATTACGTATTGTTTAAAAAGAACACAGGACGCTCGGAGGGATTAAAAGACTTTTTATTAAAGTCTGACTACAGGATGAAATTAAAGCAAAATATCAAACCTGTGCAGCAGGCGCGCGCTGCCCAATGGGCGCAGAGCGAGACAATGGATTAAATCACAAGCAGTAACAATGCAATGCAAGCAAATTGCGCGGTGAGATAAAGTCAGAGAAATGGTGGTGTAAACAAATTGCGCGGCCAGTTAAAGTCAATGGTGTAGACCGCAAATTGCGCGGCCATGTTAATTCAATAGGTAAAAGGTAATCGTGGGCATTGAACCCGTTACCTGCCGGGGGAAGAGGGTGGCGCGCCGGCCCGCCGGTGGGCGGCGTGCCCTCCCCCCGCGCGCTCAGCGTCCCAAGTCCCAGCTGGCTGTAGTGGTAGGGTGCGTGTGCGCGCTAATAATCAGGCCGCGCGGAAAGTCTATGCGCGCGGCATTGATGCCGCCAGGGCCCCACTCCCGGTGTATAACGCGCACGATGTTGAGATATTGGCGCATCGAGGTGTAGCACATGCGGCGCGCCAGGTGGGCCGCGTAGCGGCAGAGGAGCGCTGAGGAGGCGGGGATGGGCGGTGAGCCCATGGCCGCGCAGAAGCGTAGGTAGGCACGCCTGTGGGTGGCGTATGCTCGCTGTGTGTTTGGCGCGTACGCGGCCTGCTGGTATATGGCCACTTCCCGGTCCAGAGCCGCGCAGTCCCTCCTATCGGGGCGCGAGCCAGGAGCCGAATGTGGCCCCGGGCGGGCCCGGGGGGGGTGCGGCCCGGGGGTCGGTCATGGTGTGCGCCAGTGCCGCTTGGAGCCGCTCCGCTCCCCCGCGGAGCACGAGGCGGCTAGCCGCGTCTGCCACGACGTTGCAGATGCCCGGGTAGTATATTGCGCGCAATTTGAAATTGTGTGTCGCGGACATGTAGTAGACCTGCCGGAGGTAGGCCATAACCGTGGGGTCTTTCGCGGTGCCCCCGATTGATGATGGCGGCGGCGGCCTGGTTGTCCGTGTGTACGTACACTTTTTTGTTGGCCCAGGCGTGCGCCCAGAGGTGCGCTGCGGGCACCAGGCTGAGGACCTCTTTATAGTTAATGGAGAGGTGCTGGGTGCCGGGCCAGTCGGCGAAGGCGAGCGCGAACCAGGCGCCGTTGTGGTAGCCCCCCGCCCCATCCAGGCAGGCGTCCGTGGAGATGGGCGTGGCGGGGGCTGGGTCGAGTATGGGGGTGCGCCCGTTGTGGTTGTTGGCGAATAAGATCCACCAGGCTAGGTCCTCGCGCACCGAGGCGGTAACCCTGGCGCGGTGGGAGGGGCGGCAGAGCGCGCCCATGAGGTCGAGTAGACGGCGCAAATGCGTGCGCCCCCCATATATGACCTGGGCGGCCCAGTTCAGCTTCCCGCAGATGGATTGAAGCTCCCGCTTGGAGAGGCTGCGGCGCGCGGCCGCCCCCTCGGCCTCGGCTATGAGGGCCTGAAGCTTAACGCGGGGGAGGCCTAGGGTGAAGTTCACTGTGTTGATCTCCACCCCGAGGAAAGTTATGCAGGTGCTGGGACCTACTAGCTTGCCGTAGTTAATCGCGAATCCCAACTCGCGGAGGAGGGCCATCAGCTCCCCCATGAGGCGGCGGCACTCGCCGCGGTTGGGGTGGGTGACGAAGAAATCGTCGCAGTAGACCAGTATATGGTCGCCCCAGCCCCGAGCGCGCATGACACCCAGCGCTGCCTGCGTGAGCTGGTTGAATACGATAGCACTCAATCGCGCGCCAAACATTAGCCGTGTGTCGTGTAGATATGTGGGGGCGGGGTCGCCCGCGAATGTCCATTGCAGGCCCGCGTACGCGTAGTCGTGGGGGTGTATGCGTACGCTGCGGTACGCGCTGGCCAGGTCCACCTTTCCCATGTAGGCGCCCGGCCGGAGGAGGGCGGCCGCCTGCTCAACGGTTGAGCAGCTGTATCCGGTCCCCTCGGCGTAATCATTGAGTGCGCCCCCCCTGGGGCGGGAGGCGTCGTGGATGAGGCGGATCCCCCCCCCTCCTTGGGGATGGCGCCGAGGGCGCTGGTGATGTGCGCCGGGCCGTCGCGCCGGACGTAACGGCCATTCGCCATCTCGGCGCGCACCTGCGCCTCTACGGCCTCCCGGAAATCGGGACGCGTCGCCGAAGGGTGGTTTGGCTGCAGGGAGGGGGGGCCGTCCACGTGCGTGTTGGTCACTCTGAATCCGTGGCGCACCCCGGCCAGGATTTCCGCGCGCGCTGGGGTGTCGGGGGGGAGCAGGCGCTCCCAAGCTTCTGGGATGAGCGCCCCCCCGGACCCCGCCTATTCCTTCTTCTGGTGCTCGAATTTACACGGGGAGTAGGGGCACTTTCCCGTGTTGGCGAACAGGCGGCATATGGTTTTGTCGCCCGCGGAGCTGGAGGCGGTGTCGGCGCGTCCTGCCCTGTGTTGCTGCTGCGCCCCTCCATGGGCGCTGCCGGGGTGACCGCTCCGTCCCTTTTGCAGAGGGGCGGGGCGCTGCCTGGGGATGAGGATTTGCATCTCGAGGTAGGTGGCCGCGGTCCCCCAGGCCGTGCCGTGCTCCGCCTGGACCTCCCGGTATTGTGTATCGTAATCGATCACGGACTGCCATTCAAAACGCGCCGCGAAGTTGTGAATGCTCGCCGTGTAGGACATGTAGTATTCTATGTCCATGCGATCCAGGTCGCCCAGTTGGAGCAGGTGGGCTGCGAGGCACTGGTTGGCCGCGCCCCACTCCCCCTGCGTCAGGTACACGCACGCGCACGAGTCCTCCTCCGTTTTGAATTGAACGAGGCCTGAGGGGGGATCGACAATCTGCAGGTACTCCTTGCGCTTTTTCGCTATGCGCTCCCGCACGGTGCGCGGGAGGTAGTCGATTATCCTGAGCGCCTTGCTTGACTTTGCGCGGATGGTCAGGTTGTGGCGCGGGTCGGGGCCGGCTCCGTGCCGACTGGGGCGGTTCGCGGGGGCGGTGGTGGGCGCGATGTATCCCGTTGCGCCGGCGGGCCGAATTGCCGGCGCGATTTGCGCGCGGGTGCGCTCCGGCGATTCCGCGTCGTCGCTTCCTGTGTTGCCGAGGAGTCGGTCGGCTGCCGCGGAAGTCCAAAGCTGATCGAAGGCTGTGCCCGCCTCCAATATTGCGTGGCGCTCCTGCCGCGCCCTGTCGGTGTTCCGCTGCCGGTCGGCTGCCGTGCGGTCCGCCTGGGCGGGGGGGGCTGACTGTCCTCCCCCCGGCTGGGGCTCGCGCCCCCACTGGTGCCGAAGCTGGCGTTCCCCAAGTCGCACAGCGCGGCCCGGAGGAGGGCCCGCTGCCCGCGTGAGATGTCGAGGGCCGCGAAATCGGTTTTGTCGATGGCGAGCAGCGCCTCCCTCGTTGTGATGTCCTCTTGGGACATCGTGCCCGTGGTCCTTCTGCTCAGTCCGGCCAGGGTGGCCCAGCTCAAGAATTCAAAATCTTCAAACTCGTTCTCCGCCATGATGGCGTGAGATGCGAAATACGCGCTAAGGGCAGAGCAGCTCTGACCGTGTGAGCTGGATGCGCGCCCACTGCTGAGTGAGTGGTGAGCCGTTGGGAGCGTTAGCGGGAGAGAGGGACCGTTGCCTCCCCCCCGCCTTATCTTAATGGCGACACGGACGGTTGCGCACCGTCGTGCCTCGCCGCCGCCGGCCGGCCCGGCTCCGCGCCGGTTGACCGCTCCCAGGGGCGGCAGGCGCCCGGCGCATCTTCCTCCGCGCTGCGTCTTTTTAAATCCCAGCGGCTCGCCGCTGGGTACATATATATTATACATGTTATATATATTTATATACTGTATGTATTGTATACATTATATAAGTTGTGCATAGAGTATATATCATAGATGGTTTATATATTACATATTATATATATTTCTTTTTTATTTATATATATTATATATGTTCATATATATATTATTTATATATTCATATTTTTTATATTATATATATTTGTTCATGCAAGTATATTATGCACATATATTATTGTACTTATATATTATCTGCATTATTATTATGAATTTTATAGTACGTATATTATATATGTTTTATGATATATATAAATATATATGTTGTATTCATATATGACATATTTACTCTATATAATCAGGGTGCTGCCGGCCTGATTTCCCAGTTGGGCAGCACTATAACGTCACCATCAGTGCACACTGTCACAAGTCGGTAACCGTCCTGATATTACCTTAGATGTTGCCAGCATGTAAAACGCCAACACCCAACCAACCAGACGGTATGGCCGAATGAGTTAGAGCGTCCGTCTCCCGTGTTGGTAGACCATGGGATCGTGGGTTCGAACCCTGGTCGAATCAAACCAATGACAAAAAAATGTATACTTGTCGCTTCCTAGCCAGACGCTCGGCATTTTTAGGATAGGGCAAGGACTGGTTGGCTCAGTGTCAGGATAATGTGACTGAATGGGATATCAGGTCATGGTGCTGGCGGCGTGGTCTCCCAGTGGGGCAGCACTATAAAGTCGCCATGAGTGCGCACTGTCACAAGTCGGTACCCGTTCTGATATGATCTTAGATGTTGCTAGGATGTAAAACAACAACAAACGAATGAACCGAAAACAACAACCAATCAATTATTAATATTCACGGTGACTTTGCAAACTGCACACACCAGTGCCTGCTGTAATTGCACAGCATGACGATGCACGGCGTGCCCATACCAACTTGTGTGAAATGGCGTTTTCATTGCCCTAAAAACATTTAGGCCGTGACGTCAAATGTTGCCTAGTCACCCTCAGTCACCGAGGCTCGTGGCCATAGACTGCTTGTAAGTTGTATCATACTCATCCTACCCCGAGTGGGCAGTGATATGTATCGACATGACTTGTAACGATGCAGGCGAATTGTGCTTCGTCATCGCGGTGAGTGTTTTATTTGCATTTTCAAAATCAAACACTGGCCATTATATCATAGTAGCTGATCCCCCCAAAATATGCAATTTGTCGATGATATACATGGTATATCCGTATATTTGTACTTATTATTAATATATTCGTATATTTATGTAGTATGTACATATATATCCATTCACAAATAGTTTTGCGCCTGTCTGGACATGTTCTTGCCGGTGTGAGACCTCTATTTGCTCCCTGAGAGAGTGCCGCTGGTAACTTGCAAAAGCCAGCAGCACTTCAACAGTTTCGCAGGCAGCTTTCATGAAATGTAAAGACCGACTCATGCACATGACTCCCACAGCAGAGAACTAAATGGAGAGCGGCAGTCAAGTAATGAAAGCAGTCTTTGTCGCATCGCGACCGACAGCATGATGATGATATATATATCCATTTATATAGTCATATATATTTTTTTATATGTGTATATTTTTGTATATTGAATAATTTTATATATATATTATATATATTAGATATAATGTGTATTATATATATAATATATTGTTACACTAGTCGATTCAGTATGGGAAATTTCAATCGCACTGCTCGAATCGAAATTTCATTGCACTGCTCCTTGCATTATCCCAGTAATGGGGAACACAAGCCTAGGTATCGACAAGTATCAATTTTTAACACCGGAGGCAGATGCTCAACTCCTTCGGCCATCCCGTCCATTCATTTATATATATATATATATATATATATATATACGCGTGTATGTGATTACGTACTATATATATATGCGTATAAGGGTAGATTGTAATTATGATTAATCTAATATACTTATATTAAGAAAATGACAAAACTCAAAATCACAAAGCTCAACATCATCGGCCTCTGCACCTTTTGAGATCAATCTCACAACAGGCTGGCGATTCCGGGTCTACAGACTTTAAATCCATTTGTTTGTTGGTGTAGGGCGAGCTTTAGTCGTTCAATAAGAGTTTGAGAATTATATGTTCTTCTTCAATTATATAACTGTAAACTTGCCGGTAATGATGTAATAGTCATGATGTCAGAAGGGCCGATGGAATGTACCAACTTAACTGGGCTAGACTAGAGAATGCAAATATATATACAGTAAAACTTGCATAACCGACCACCTCCAAAGATCGACCACTCCCCTATATCGATCGCTTTATTTCGATACCAACAATACCATCGTAACCATATTCTAACTCCCTAAACTGACCACCTCCCTATTTGGACCACCTAAAGTCGGTCCATAGGTCGATCGGTTTAGAGAGGTTTTACTGTGTGTATATATATATACATATATATATATATATATATATATATATATCCAGCAGCTCTGGCTAGACCAAGGAGCATGCTGCTTTAAGTAGCATCCTTGAAGATTCCTTGAAGATTTATACTGCCTCTTATGATAAGTCTGAATAGACTTGTTTTCACCATTAGACAGTTTGTCAATAGAAATCCCGAGCCTACACTTTTACCGACCCAAGGGATTTTTAACCTCCCACAGCACATAGACATGGTATAAGAGCAACTGGCCTTTGATGACGCTGTAAGTTATACACAGCAGTGGAAATCCATATTGGCAGAGGTGGGGACACAGGGAATTGAACCACCTACCTTCAGATTAGCATAAAATCAGCCTAAAGCTATTACTATTGTTCTTGGTCCCCACCGCCTTTTTTTGGCATGACTTATTCTAGGACTCACGGCTAAATAAACCCCAGAAAGTTGTTGAAAAACAGTTGCACCTCGGGATGAACATGATTAATAATAATAGTCCACGTGCCTTTCAACCATACGCGCACATGCACACGTGTCTCTTTATCTCTCTCTCCCTCTCTCTCCCTCTCTCTCTCCCCTCCCCTCTCTCTCTCTATATATATATGTGTGTGTGCATGTGTGTGCTTATATAAATGAATATATATATAGTCATTTATTTTTACTATATAAATATTATGCATATTCATGTATATAGTCACAAATATATTTAGATCTTTTACATGTGTATATATGTATATATTTATATATTTAACAGCTATAACGATTTTCATGTATATCACTACATATTTTCATATATTTAATGTTCTTTTTATTAAAAAAGTGCATCAAATTGTCCAAATCTAGACACCTACCTAGATTTGATATACATAATACAAGTATATGTACATACATATATATATATATATTCCCAATCACTTACTATCATCCATCATAATGACAGTGTTCAGAGAAAAATAGGGATGGCTAACCTTCTGCGCCCCGGATATGGCCATCATTCTACCCATCATTTACAATATATATATATATATATATATATATATATATATATATATATATGTATATATATGAATCAGTCTCATGAAAATAGGCCAATTGGTGCATGGAGAAAGAAAAACATTATTGTCTTCATGGTATTTATTTTCCTTTGTCCTCAAACTACAATGTATTTGTTCCTGAACACCGAAAATTGGCCATTCACAATCCCATATTACATTTCTATTAAATCCTTTTTGTTTTTCACAAAACATATACAACCTATAGGTATAGTAGGTGTGCGATGCCGACAACTTATTATATGTGATGCCGACAACTTCGAGTAGGGGCCCACACATTGGAGGATCAGCAGAAGGACAAAGAATAAAGATATAATCGGCCAATTTTCGGTGTTCAGGCACAAATACATGTAGTTTGAGGAAAAGGGAAAATAAATACCATTAAGAAAATTGTGTTGGTCTTACTCCATGCACCAATTGCCATATTTTCATGAGACTGACTCATAAACACATATATATGCTCTATAATTTATTATGGGAATATAAACAATATGTTCAGAAACACATCGATATGCATATATGCATATATATGACACTGTCTCAAAAGGTGTTAAGCAATATACTATCTGCATATTCATTTGCTCAGGATAGGCTGATTTGTTTTTAACATTGTGTTTCATAATCCCAATACAATACATATTGATTTGAAGCAAATGTCCTTGTGTTTTCAGTGTAACTGTTTCTGTGCTGTTTTGTGTCAATTGTTACAATGGACAAAAAAAAAAGAGTTATTACCTTTTGAGACAGGCTCTTGTGCATGTATGTATATTACTGCTGATGCCCTTGGAGATACATCGGGTGTTGCTAAGACTAAAGCTAAGATTCCTTCTACGCGGCATGTGGCATGTAGTATGCGGTATGCAAATGGGAGGATTCCTTCTACATGGTATGTGGCATGCGGCATGCGGCACACGACTGGCTATATTTAAAAAATAAAAATAAACAAGTACACTCCATACTGCACTGTATATGACCTAATATTGCATTTATATCTATGTACCTCTTGGTATGTCACATGGGGTTCCTACCTTTATAATTACCAAATTATAGATAAGTATTCATATTTCTGTGGCTATGGTAGCATTTTTACCAACCTGTAACCCCACCACCACCACTACCATATGTTTCCCCTCTGCACCCTTGTGTGTGACCATTCCATAATGCTCAGTCGGCTCTCCTCGTCTAAAACTAATGGACATGTGGGACTGACGTTTCTATTCGCATACCGCGTGCCACATGCTGCACCGATCGCTACAGGGACCGATCGAGTTGCCGCATTCGCATTCGCATTCGCATTCGCATTCGCATTCGCATTCACATTCGCATTCGCATTCGCATACCGCATGTAAGGGATGTAGCCCATTGACTTCAAGGCGTTTCGATTTTTGCCGCATTCGCATTCACATACCGCATGCCGCATACCGCGTGTAAGGAATCTTAGCTTGAGCCCCCCCCCCCTCCCTCCCCTCCCCTCCCCTCCCCACAATCAATCAAACTTGTTGGTGTTGGGAGATGAGCATCTTCCCCAACCCCTTAACACTTGTGGGGGTTCCTACCTTTATTATAACCAAATTATAGATAAGTATTCATATTTTTGTGGCTCTGGTAGCATTTTTAGCAACCCGAACCCCCACCACCACCACTACCATATGTTTCCACTCAGCAGCCTTGGAGACTGCTTCCTAACAGGTCCGCGCTCCACCTTGTCCCGGCTGTCCGTAATTATCAGTCGCCTCCTCCAGCCTTATATCAATGGACAAATGCGACTGATGCTTTTCTATTCGTACCCCCGTGCCGCATGCCGCATGCCGCACCGATCGCTACAGGGACCGATCGAGTTGTCGCATTCGCATTCGCATTCGCATTCGCATTCGCATTCACATACCACGTGTAAGGGTTGTAGCCCATTGACTTCAAGGCGTTTCGATTTTTTGCCGCATTCGCATTTGCATACCGCTTGCCGCATACCGCATGTAAGGAATCCTAGCTTTAATCTTGCTTCCACTCCACTGCTCCTACCCGAAACCCACTTCCGTTGTTCGCAGTCAGTCAGGCAACCCTTCCCTAATGGACACCACATGTGGGGGTGACACATGACCTGACACGGCGTGATAGGAACCTGGGAATCGCTCGCAAATCGCCACTGGGGTTCAACAGCAGTTGACGCAACTATTCTACGACTTTCAATACCGGGCGCGGTGGCCTAATCGGTCGAGCGCGAGCCTCGCGTGCGGAAGGTAGACAGGCCCGATATCGAGTCAAGCCAATGACTTTAAAAATTGGTACTTGTCGCTTCGTAGCATGGCGTTCGGCATTAATAGGATAGCGCAAGGACTGGTTAGCTCAGTGTCAGGATAATATGTCTGAGGGGGATATTAGAGTATGGTGCTGGTGGCCTGATTTCCCAGTGGGGCAGCACTATAATGTTTCCATGAGTACACACTGTCACAAGTCGGTACCCGTCCTGATCTGACCTTAGATGTTGTGAGGACGTAAAACTCCACCAACCAACCAACGACTTTCAATATGATCCATATGCGTAGATAGCCAGTACTTGCTTTCGAACGACAACTCTGCATTTAGAACCATGTCGTCCTGACATTGCCCGTGCCCTGTCCTCGCAGGAGCAGTCAAGTGAAGCAAAAGCAGTTCGTACATTTAAAGATTGTTGGCAGGGATTCGCCGATCATATAGGTTGCTAATGTTTTTTGTTGTTTTTGTTTTGTTTTTTGTTTGTGGTGTTGTTGAGTTTTTTTTTAGGGGGAAGGGGGAGTGAGGGGTTACATCCTAGAAACATATCAAGTCATTTCAGGATAGGCACGACTTGTGACAGTGCGCCCTCATCGCAATATTATAGTACTGCCTTACTGAGAGACCAGGCCACTGACACTGTGATATCACACTCACATTATCCTGAATCTGAGCAAACCAGTTCTTGTCTTATCCTATTAATGCCAAGTGCAAGGCTAGGCTAGGTAGCCTATGTGCAAATATCAATTGTCTAACTCATTGGTTTGACACGGCCGGGATTAGAACCCCGACCTCCTTCATAGGGATCCACTCCACAGTCTTATAGATTCGGCTACATTCTTCCCGGTCAGGGGTCGCTGTAGTTACTCCTGCAACACCGTCTCTATGACAGGGCTGCTAAATAACCCAATAGAAAAAGCATTGGAAGGCTCAGTTATAAAAGTTACTATATCATTTTGCAATCTAATATGCTAAATATATTGTTCGAATACGCATCTATCATAGCCCACTACTTCTGGCGTAAATAATTGATGAAATCATGTAGATTAATAAACCGTAAAAGTCTAATCGATAGCTTTCTCTGGCTGCCATCTTGTGTTTTGTATGGGGTTTTTTAATCTTCTAATTTCTCAACTTTATGTCAATTTAGATTAACGTTGTGACCTGGAGCCACCACATGCACATGTAATTCCTGTTGAAGCTGTACTTGCTTGTATCTAGGCATGGTTGTCATTTACTCCTATTCTGGATAGGGGTGAATCTCTTAAGGGAGTGTCACATTATGACGGATCTCGCAAGCGCGTGGCCAACGAGTAAAATCACTTTTTTATGTTGAGATGCGTAAAAAATGTTGGTTGCGGGGTCAAAGTTGGACGTATACATACCAATGTTTGGCCAACATATGGCTAACATGCCTCCCGGCAAAAAACACTTGAATTACGTTTACAGTATGTTCACAGAATGCCAGTGAACATTATATATGTTATTCGATCGCCAGAACTATGCCTCATACTTTACAAAAGTCAAGACATATGTTATCCATATGTTATCTATACATTTTCAGTATTTGGGCTGTACGAATCCACTGCCTTTAATGTAGGTCATAGTAGTGCAACATAGAGAACAACAAACGTCTAACATATGTCTAATGTCCATCTAACGTCCGTCTAACCTACATCGATGTACGCCTAATGTATACATAGCATATGGCCGACGTAACACCCATACATTGTCGTATGTCAAAGGTTTTGTGCATGCACAAAACTTTCGCGACCCCCTAAGGAGCATCGATGTATGTCGACATACATTACGACGTATCCCGGCCAAAAATCACTTACGTCGGCATATGTTTGCGCAATGCGTCATAATGTAACAGCCCCTTTACACAGGGTCGCTGAAGACAGGTAAAAATACAGGTGTCACTGACCATAGCAGCACATTGACAAGAATAGCAACAGCAACAGATATGACACGTTATGAAAATGTGGTAGGACATAACAATCTAAATTCCAAAAACTTATCTAAATTTGATTCTACACATCTAACTTAGAAACTGGTGCACGTATTAAGCATTTGTTGCTTCACAGAAAAGAATACTAAATCAATTCAATACAACCTGTTACTGCTGAAACCTATGGTGTCAGAAGTTTGGCATGCTTGCCAAAATTATTGTTTGCATGTTTGCACTTCAAATATCTCAAAAGTTAGTCATTTAAGATAAAAGTTACTTCACACTAAAGTGAGGTAGATTATAGCAATCACTCTAGTTTATTTATCTCAATAAGTGACGGAAACTCAAATTCATCGGACTATGCAACTTTAAGAAAACATTACTAAGTCACACATTAAGCGCTTACTGAATTATATGGCATCGTCCTAATTAGAAAGAAGTCATTTCGCCAGCGATTATCCTATTAAATGCAATGGATTTATTTTAAGTGGTTGTTTTGAATTCTCATTAATGACGCTGTTGTTTTCTGGTTGTCTAAGTACTGCAGCATTTCCCAATCCCTGGCCTGTGAAAAGGGACGATTTGGAGAAGGGTCCACAGCAAGGAAACGAGGAAAAACGGGTGACCACTGTCCCATATTGAGCATACCCTTGCAGGAATAGTTTCCCATTCTTTAAGTCCTGATATTGTGTGATTTAAACAGAAGTCGATGTAGATAAATTAAAAATATATTTCAAGCACTTCAATCTGTGCAAAAGATACATATATGTGTAACAATGTCTGAACAAGAAACTACTAAAAAAAATAATGGACGAATTGGATCAGACTTTTCCATAATTCGAGCCAATCAGAGCTGTTCTTTTTTATTACAAATGGTGCCCCCCCCATGGAGGTGGCCATTTGCAATAATAAAAAGAAGAGCTCTGATTGGCTGACACTGAGTTCTTGTGAAAACGAGAAGAGGAAAATTCATTTCCGGCAAGTTCAAAGAGGCTCAGACAAGTTGAAACGCGGTTGGTTGTCCCTCTCCTTTCAGCGCTGAATATGCTTATGACGATTTGAGCAACGAGAAATGGCCACGCATTAAGAAAACTCTGAAGCCCTTTCCGCCATTTTAAAAATCCAACAAAGAATAGTTATCACATTTTGAACGGCTGGTCTGAGACGTAAGCGTATATGACGGCTGAAATTCGCTACTAATGTAGCAATATTTAACATTTGACACGTGTGAAAAGAACGCAAGTATTCCACTACGTGTCAGTGGGAAAATGAGTATTTTTTAATTAATTTCATTGCGAGCAGACGACATTTAACCACGGCAATGGATAATAAAATACCGCTGGTGACTGTGTTAAGAGAGCGACGCGTTTCAATGGTCACCAATCATCAGTATCACGGTGGTCGGTTTCACAAACTATTCACTAAGTTGTTGTTGTAATAGTTCACTACTCATCAGACAGAACCTCGGTCTTAATTGAGATGGCGTGCGTGCGTTTATTTCGTAGTGACCACAGCCACAAATTCGGGAACGCTATCGTGACTTCGGCCTAATGTCGTATGGATAATATAGGACCTACGTAACTTCACTCGGGGTAGTTTCTTAATAAGACTTATGGCGTTCTTTGCTGTGAGCTGCGAGAGTGAAAGTTCGGTTAAGTACAGTGAATATCCACATCGCATCACTTCATCACTGACATCGCCGATGTCATCACGATTCATGTCGTCTCACAAACACCAAAGGACTCCCAGTGTCATCCATGATGGATTGTTGGTGGGTTGTGGCAACGCTACAATTATAATATATATATGCCTATTTATATATATATATTATATATATATATACATATATATATATATATATATATACATATATATATATATATATATATATATATATCAGGGGCCTAGCTTCCATATGCGCATGTATATATGTGAGATTACAAATATTGTTTTTAATTCAAATAGATCATGTACTTATTTTTGTAAATACAAAATAATCCTGAAATGAAGTCTGAACATGGCTTAGAACAGTTTAGAACTATTATCAGACAACCCAGGTTTTTGTGTGGGGGGGGGGGGGGGGGAGAGTTGTGCACAGCCAATAGCGTTTTATTTCATCGCCGAAAAAGTATGTGTACCACCTGAAAATCCCAAGATAGGTCCCTGTTCATATATATACATATATGGATAGTGATAAACCCTTTTATCGCGGGTAATAAGCTCTATAGTGGTCCCCCCCTCTCACGGAGTGGGAGGGGGGGGGGGGGACCAGCGTGCACCTCACCCCCACCCCCCCTCCTCTGGGGGGTGGGGGACTAGCCTGCACCTCACCCCCCTCCTCTGGGGGGGGGGGGGGGGGCTACTTTCGCCACTCGGTCGGAAGCAATTTTTTTTCTATATATATCCAGTAAGACCTCTCTAAATTGACCGACTTTGGAAACAACTTTCAGTGGTCCATTTAGGGAGGTGGTTTGTTTACGGAGTTATAATATGGTTAAAATGGTATTGTTGGGACCCCAATAAAGCGATCGATATAAGGGAGTGGTCGATCTATGGAGGTGGTCGGTTAGAGAGATTTTACTGTATATACATATATATATATATATACTTTACAGTTGAGTGTTGTTGTTTACCTCATAGATTTACCGCATATGCGCATCGGCTGGATGGCAGAAACAACTGGGAACCAGGCAATATATTTTAATAAGGTGCGGTAGATTTGTCAGGCACGGACGGGGACGATCGCCAATTCTTTTTTATATTTGTCCTCACTGAAATCCAGTATGTTGGACAGTTTGGACATTGCGTATGTTGCGCTGGCAACATGGGTAATTCAGGGCACGGGACAGAGCCTCACCACGCGCCTATCGATAACTCTGGACACTCACCTTTAGGCCATCTAGGCTGTAATCGATTAACACGACCCGAGCGACTCGGGTTACCCGAGTCGTCAGAATCTCAAATCGAACACCGCAAGTGGAGTCGAGAAATACATGTGCCGTGTGCAAAACGACCCGACCCGAATAACCCACCTCTTGGCTGGGGTTTACTAGGAGCGATGATGTCACATGTGTGCTGGTACCTGTAAGATAGCAGCTACCCCTACAGGTCCGACGTGTTGTTTTAATACCTTTTTCTTAATAACCCAGATTGTCAGCTTCTACAATCATAAAATACTTAAAATCCTATTTTGATGTACATATATCGGTTAGTGAACAAAAATATTTAGGTTTAGATTAAGCCACCATTTTATCCACCCCGAGCGTATTCGTTAATTCAACCCGAGTCTGTAGGATGCGCGCATGCGCCAAAAAGTGGCTCGGGTAACCCGAGTTGATTAATCGATTACGCCCCTAGCGGATCTTGGCCACACCACACCTTGATCGTCCCCAGCACGAGAACACTGCATGTGGTGTGTGGGCTAGTTATAGTCGCTGGCTGGATCGAACTTGCAAGTTCATGGCCTGAACCACGACACCATCACCCGAACCAACACATGGTGATACATCCAGCCTTATGTTTGCCACCCCACTCACCCCAGCTCAGGACATTCACACGTGGTAGGGTTGAGCGACCTGGAACCCTCAACAACGACATCATGCTGCTCCTACTGAGCAGGGCTCCAACTAGATAAAGGATTCACCCTGTACTCGCAGTACACGGGTGAATACCAACCCTATATAAAAACGGTCGAAAAAGCGGGTTAATGAAATGAGAGCCTAATTTCACAATCTAAGAAGCAGCATTTATTCTTTGTATATGTCTTCATATTTACCCGCTACTTTTGAGTTGGAAAATATAATAAAACATATACTTTAATGCAATTTAAAAGTGAAATCGACAGCATTCTCTGGCTGCCATCTTGTCTTTTTGCTCTCCCATTTCACCAACTCTGCGTTGATATAAGTAACCATTTGACACTGGTGCCAGGCATTCTACTTCTTGTTCCATACTAAAGCTATTTTCGCCCGTATTTAGACTACGTTGTCGTTCACCCCTGTACTGGAAGTATGGGGTGAATCTTTTATCTAGGCTCCAACCCGTTTGGATACCACTGTCTGAATTAATCAAGTTCCACATATATGAGTCGGTCCTCCCGCGTTTTGAATCATGAAAATTATCAATTTAATGCTCAACTGATTTCTCTGCAAAAGCGCACATAGTTACTCTATTATGCCAACCAACCAATTCTTCTCTTTTTTCCACCCCACACCCACCACCCTCGCGTAAACTGACGCAGGCAGTCGGAGGCGATTAGTGACGGAAGGAACCACCTAGGGGCGCCACCGGTACCTTGGGAGTTAGCGAGCGCGCCTAATCCATTGTCTAATCTGATTTGATGATGATATAATACCTGAACCTCCCATCATTCATATTTGGATATATGCACGCATATATGTACAGCGGGTGCAGAGTCGGTGGTGTAAGACCTACCTACTCCAGGTGTCGCTAGTGAGTCAAAGTAATCAAAATGGTTGGTTGGTTGGTTGTTGGAGTTTTATGTCCTGGCAACATCTAAGGTTATATCAGGATGGGTACAGACTTGTGACAACGCACACTCATGGTGACTTTATAGTGCTGCCCCACTGGGAAATCAGGCTGCTGCCACCATGACCCGATTTCCCACACTGAGCTGACCAGTCCTTGCCTTATCCTATTAATGCTGAGCACCAGGTTAGGAAGCGTCAAGTATCAATTTTAAAGTCATTGGCTTGACTCGACCGGGAACCAAACTCCCGACCTTCTGCATGCGAGGCCCATGTTCTGGCGATTAGGCCAACGTGCATTAGAGAAATATGCAAGGGTATATCAAATATAATCCAATAGAGGAGTGAACCGAATCTGGCCAACACCTTCTGCGGCTAGTTTATCCATATAAATTACTAAATAAGAGAAAACATCTTAATTTCAGTGAAATGAAATTTTATTTGGGTATCAATAGCTTGTTGAAAGAGGTTGAAAATATAAACGTAAGTGACTGGTATATGAATAAGCATTAATAATGGGAGTTGGGGCGTTTTTAGTATCTGTTTTATTTGTAAAGTAGATTTCTTTTGATATTTTAAAAAGAAATATGCGTGAAATATCATAATGGCTCTATTAGTTGTTTGTAGTGTCTACCAGTAACTCAGATGTAAGCTGAGACTTGCAATCACCCCGTACCGTACTCTCCCATAGGAACCACTATAAATATAATAACCACACCCACCCGACAGGGTGCCAAATACGCCCATCTCGCAGGCCTCGGTCACAGTCCCGCCATCTTGTATAAATTCCCAGCATGCCATATAACAAAAGGGTACCGCCATCACCTTGGCTATCCTAAATCTATTGTATGATAATTAAATTATTTATTTATTACACTTTTTAAACAGGAAAATGTAAACACACACAACTATATAAATTCTGACACAGTAAAACCACTGAATTGTGTTTGGGTAGGTTGGTGTGTGTGTGGGGGGGGGGGGGGGGGAGGGGGGGTCGGTGTGTGAGGAGGTCACATGAAGTCACGTGAGGTCATGCGAGTCTATGGAAGTTGTGCAGGTTGAAGCGGGCCCATTCACCGCCAGGGGAGCCCATGCATGCCCGGATGCGGGTAAGATAAAGTTCGTAGTGGACATGCGCACTTAACGAGGAGGGGTTGTGAAGATAATCTAAGCACTACATCATCGTGTGTTCTTAGTCCAGAGAGCCTAAGCGATTGTCGAATCGCTAAGAGGGCTGGCTGGCCTCCCGTGCGGGAGCTAATGGGTTCAAACCCCGGACGGGTCAAAGTAATGGCTTATAAAATGGATACTCATCGCTACCCTAGCCAGGCGCTCGCATTACTAGGATAGGGCATGGACTGCTTTGCTCAGTATCATGATAATGTCACTGAGTGGGAAATCGGTGCCGGTGGCCTGGTATCCCAGTGGGGCAAGACTATAAAGTCACCATGAGTGTGTACTGCCACAAGTCGATACCCACCCTGATATTATATTTGATGTTGACAGAACGTAAAACAATGAACAATAACTCTTTGTTCAGAACAGATATAGCAGTATGCGTAGTGTGCATAGTTTAGATGGTTACATAGTATGCATAGCATGCATAGTGTGCATAGCATGCATAGTGTGCATAGTATGATTAGTATTAGCCCTATAGCATGCAGAGTATACATAGTGTCATGGGGGTGATGAAAATGGGAAATATTGCGCCTAGAGCGGGACTCGAACGCACATCTCTTTGCATTCTTGGCCAGTGTGCTAACCATTACACCATCTAGGCTCCCTGATATCACCATACTACCCACACCTACCTGTCTATGCAGCTCCTTGCCTGAGAGGTCAGTGCAGACCACTACACTCGTCCCCCTGAAATTGTAAGTCTTTTACTGCTTACAATTACATACATACAGGCAGTGCACTTACACATACACAGGATAGGTTCAACAACTATACAGCGCGTAGCTTGTAAAGGATCATGGTCACGGCAACCAGGGTCGTGGGGGGTGATGAAAATGGGAAATATTGCGCCTAGAGTGGGATTCGAACCCACATCTCTTTGCATTCTAGGCCAGTGTGCTAACCATTACACCACCTAGGCTCCCTGATATCACCATACTACCCATGCCTACCTGTCTATGCAGCTCCTTGCCTGAGAGGTCAGTGCAGACCACTACAATAGTATACCTAGTAAGCATAGTAAATATTAGTATTACATAGCATGCGGAGTATGCATGGTAAACACTGATATACAGACACACACATATATATATATATATATATAATATGGAGATAGGCATACTGTTTTCTTTACTTCGATATAGGATGTAACATTATGTAGGTATATATACTAGAGGACTATGATTAATATTAAAGCTGTATAGCCCAATGAGAGAATTAGATAAGCAAACCTTCTAATTATTTATATAAACATAATTCTTATGCATTACATGTATTTAAATAACAGAAACTCGAAGCCATCAGATTATGAAAATTGCTGAAAATTGCACTTTAGAGCCTCTAGATTTGAAAATGGAAAAAAACGTCCTGTGTGTGTGTGTGGTGGTGGTGGTGGTGGGGGGGGGGGGGGGGGGGGTACCCACTACGTCCCGTGGAGGTGGGACATACCTGCTGTGGCTATGAGTGTCAGCATGTAGTTGACCAACTTATTCACCTATTTATTAGTGGCCAGGCGGAATGGCCGAATGAGTTGAGCATCCGTCTCCCGTTTCGGCAGAGCATGGGAATCGAACTCATGGGTTCGAATCCTGGTCGAGTCAAACCAATGACTTAAAGAATTGATACTTGTCACTCACTTCCTAGCCAGGCGCTCGGCATTATTAGATTAGGACAAGGACTGGTTGGCTCAGTGTCAGGATAATGTGACTGAGTGGGACATTAGGTCATGGTGATGGCGGCCTGGTCTCAGAGTGGGGTAGCACTGTAAAGTCGCCATGAGTCAGTGCCCATCCTGATATGACCTTAAATGTTGCCAGGATGTAAACCTGGAACAACCAACCAACCTATTGATTAGTTCGGGTTAAGCCAGAAACTGATTAAATATTTAGGAAGAGAAATACCATCCTAGTTTCTCCTTCAGGGTCGGCCACCGACTGATTACATATTGCAAAACACACCAGAGGTTTTCCCAGGGCTCCTGAGATTGGTGGATTAAGAAAGGACATAAGAGATCACGGGCGTGTACATACATAATATGGATAGCTTCTTTTAAATTGCACAACCAAATGGTTTCCAGCTTCTGCCATAATTTTTAAAGATTTGGTAACGTGCTAGTATCATCTTCTTTCAAAAGTAAATCATATGGATGGAATATCTCAGTGTCATAGCACTGGTCTCCCAGCCATGAGTGCCGCCATTATTTTCTAACCCTGGTCGAGTCAAACCAATGACCTAAAAATGTATATGTGTCACTTCCTAGCCAGACGCTCGGCATTATTAGGATAGGGCAAGGACTGGTTTGCTCAGTGTCAAGATAATGTGACTGAGTGAGTTAGCAGATCAAGGTGCTGGCAGTCTGGTCTCCCAGTGGGGCAGCACTATAAAGTCGCCATGAGTGCACACTGTCACAAGTCGGTACCAGTCCTGATATGACCTTAGATGTTGCCAAGACATAACACTCCAAAAACCAACCAAGTACATAAGAGTGTGAGCTGAAGGATTTCCCTAATACACAAATTTGAATAGGGAGAAAGTGTGGACGGGGGGGGGGGGGTCGCCTTTGAAAAAGGTGATACAAAATGGCGCATTCTGGTGCATTTTGACGAAAATGATGCGTACTTATCTTTAAGATATGCGTAATTTTTTGTTTTAATAAGCTGAGATGATTCTTTGGTGGCAGATTATAAATTAAAAGTGGGAAATCGGAAGATTGTGGTTATTTTTCTATATTTTAGGGAGACCTGCTAAATATGGAGACTTGGCACCTCTGGGAGTTGCATTTTTTTATATAATAATAAATTATGTAGCAAGTAAAAGGATATGGGTGTGGGCTTGAGAAATTTTGCATCAATAAATTGAACGTGGCTTGGCTATTGACTTTATGCAGTAGGGATAAGGAAATTGTTAAGATTGGAGAAATAAAAAGGGCAGAGGGGAAGAGGAGTATGAAAGGTTTTATATTTCATTGAAGACTGTTGCTGGATATGTAGTTAGTCACTAAAGGTGAATAAGGTCATTGGAAAGTTAGTTTCCTATCTTGCGATGGCAGGTCATCACTGGGGTCCTTATTTGGGGTTACGGTCCAGTGTTGGGTGCCTTTTTTAAAATAAATTAATACAAAGGGTTCTGTATGGCATAATGGTAGTGGGTGTTGTGACCATTATGTTGTATTTAACATTGCTATTTATGTGTGGTTGGGTAGTTGGTAGCAGGTGCCACCATAAATTTACTCATTTCAGTGTATGTGATAGCTAGGTAAGTCTTGGATAGATAATTAATGTATTCATGTATTTCTTAGATGATTATTCGATGTATATTAATGAAAGAACACATTTAGAATGGGTTATTTGAACTTGAACCCAGTAAGTCAGGATTGGTCTGTCCAACATTGTGATAGATAGAGGGAGTGCATGTGACGTCATCACTCAGCGGTTAGCCATCTTGGATTACACTTAATACCACCCATGGCGCCCCCTGTCTTATAGCAAGAACACTATGGCCACCACTGGGCCTACCTATAATCAGGGCTGCCAAAGTATGTGGTGCCACCTAGTGGGTACTGCCTGAACCTTTCTACTTCTTTGACAGAGCATCCAAAGTGTCAACATACTGCACTTTAGCAATGATGTGAGGCTACGTGATTTAAAAAATGCTTCCCCTACATCAAAAAAACCCTTTCCCCCAACCTTTGAGGCCAAACTGCTCAAAACAGTGACAAATAAACCAACAAATCAGTAAATAAACACAATGTAAGCACTTCCAAGCCTTGCACATGTAATCCAATATAGCCACCGGAAGTTGCCTCGTGACGTCATTACACACCCTCTATGCGTAATAGATGTCCAGACAGGTGGGTAACATATGCTAATGAGATGCATGATGTTCTAGACAGTGAGTGAGACAAAGGAGTATGTAAATGAGATGACGCCATGGAAAGTTTAGCCGGCGGTTCAGCGAGCCCTGGATGTGAATAAACCATTCAGTATCCAGAAGTCAAAGTGTTCAGACGTTGTACTTTCTCAAACATTATTAGATGATGAGTACCCCATGGATATTATTTGTAGTTTTGTGACGTCACAGAGGGAAGGGAAGGGTGGGTTGTCATAGGTTACAAGGCATACTTAAAACGGTTTAAATTGACTTGAATTGACAATAGGGTTTGCACTATTTTCCAAGTAGGTCATAGGTCCTAGCCTATGACACTGAGGACAATAATTGTGGCTGAATGATACTAATATCAACAGCTTAACCACAAAGACACTAAGACCATGTTTGGGCCCTAAATAGCTCCTAGAAAATATGTTGTTTCAAGCTATCAAAATTATCACTAGTCATATTTGATCGCAACAATTGTAAATAATTCACCTTCTTTTGGGCACATCACAACCCTTTAAATAAATATATTAGGTTTGATCATTATAACATGCTTTTCTATACTTTAGAGTAACTTAAATTTGTTAATGAAATTTGAAGTGAAAACATGCAAAATAAGTTTGGTGTGCACACTAAAATGCTTATCATCATAGGGTTGTATGACTTGCAGAAGTGATAGCTTCTCTTAAATTAACTTAATCTTCCATCTATGTAGCAATAAATGTTTAACAAATGAAACAGTACCTACGTTGGGTGTGTAACATAAAATGCAGGCAAGTGGTTTGGTTTCTAAAATGTTCTGGCTTTTGCAGCTCTACTGTGGCTTTCTTTTAAACACTTCAGTAAATATATAGGTTATTAACAATCCATCAGAACTGCCAAAATACAAAGCATCTGTCCGATTTGATATTACTTCTCACTTGGGAATAGTACTTTTCGTTTGTGCTTTACGACCTATTATTTGGGGGGGGGGGCTATTTACCCGGTCCAAAGTGAATAAGTCACATCATGACTTGTTTTCATTGCTGAACAGCAATAGCTTCAATTTGGTGATTGATTGATTGATTGATTGGTGGTTGCTTTACGCCGTGTCGGCAGCATAGGCCATAGTCACGGCGAGAAATGTTTGTTTTTTGTTCAAACCATCGCTTTTACATGTAAAAGCAGACAATCAATTATGTGCCAATAGACACTCATTAAATTAGAAAGCTCACAATCACATATTTGTGGTCAAGGGAAACAAATTCCCATAGAAAAAGAAAAGTTTTATTAATAATTGATAGAATCTATTTAGTAAACTATATGAGGTGGTACAGTCCAGCGCCCTCAAAGAGACTAAAATGTTTTCCTTTTTTACCTTAGTAAAAAGGTCATGCATACTGTCTGCGCAGGGCCAAAAAATCTACGCAACTTAGTCAAATGTGTTTGAGTGTCAGCGGGGACTGACACCCAATACATTCAGGGGGAGGTTCCCCCTTGGGCAGAAAAGCATGTGTAAGCCACGAGTGGCCAATACGCCAGCGGCTAAGGACCACTTGGTCCCCCCGACCTCCCGCATGAGTCTGTGGTGGTTTTCCCACAGATGGTTCAATTTCTTTAAGTTTATTAATGTTTTCATCCCATTCATGTTGCCATTTGGATTCTATGTGGGTGGCTATTAGTGGTTTCAGATCAGAGTGAGGGATCAGACACGGTTCAAGATCACAGGTCAGGGCCTTCTTCGCAGCCGGATCAGCTCGTTCGTTTCCTTGTATGGCCAGGCACCCAGCACAGGTGGATGTCATACCCATCCGTTGTCAGTTGGTTTATTTTATAAATGACTGTTGCTAGAATAGGGTGATTCATTTTCAGTCCAGCAACAGCCAGGAGGCAAGAGAATGAATCACTGTATATAACATAGTTAGTGTGGTTGGACACCTCGATACACTCCAACGTGAGAAGGAGTGCTCGGGCTTCTGCAGTGAAAATCGAGCTCTGATCGGGCAAGCATATGCCAAATTTTTCCCGTTGGCAGACTGCCGCAGCAGCTACCCGGCTTTGGTCTTTCGAACCATCAGTGTTTATGGAGAGGTGGTCTGCAAACTGGCCTTGAATCTCTGCATGCAGTCCTTGGTACTTGAGTGGATGTGTCCCAGACTTCCTCAGTTCCATGAATCGGAGGATAACTGATGGCTTCCTCAACGACCACGGGGGATGTTCTGGGACTTTGGCATCCTCCAACACGTCCAAATCCACGCCCAAGGCCTCCAAATGAGGTTTCATTCGAAGCCTCAGTGGCTGGATGTAATTCAGCCTGGCTTCATACCTGGATTCGTCATGTTGCTTGAATAGACAATTGTGTGCAGGATTTAATGCATTAGTTTTTATCTTGACTACATATTGCATGGCCAGTTTGATTCTCCTGTTGTTAAGTGATGGTTCATTGGCTTCGACGTAGAGGCTCTGAACCAGTGAGGTGCGGAAGGCCCCAAGGGCCAGGCACAGTCCTTGGTGGTGGATCGTGTCTAGCAGCCCAATATATGATTTCCTTGCGGAACCATATACTATGCTGCCGTAATCCACTTGTGACCGAACCAAGGTTCTGTACACGGAGAGCAGAACATCTCTGTCCGCTCCCCACTCTGAGCTGGACAGCACCCTCAGAATATCTAGCATTTTCAGGCATCTTGTTTTCAGGTACTTTATATGTGGCACGAAGGACAGTTTTGCATCGAGAATGAGGCCCAGAAATTTGGTTTTCTCAACGACTTTAATGGGATCCCCATCCAGGGTCAGCTCCAGTTCCGCATGCATTCTACGCAGCAGGCAGAAGTGCATGCAGACTGTTTTGGTCTTGGAAAATTTGAAACTGTTCAGAACTGACCATCGATACATCACAAGTCGGTACCCGTCATGATATGACCATAGATGTTGCTAGTACGTAAAACAACAACAAACAAACAACAACTGTGCACTGGTTCTGTACATATCCTCCCCTGAGCTACCCCACCCCCACCCCCACCCCCACCCTCCATTCCAACAACTTCAGGACCCTCTCTGCTGATCCCTATCCCTCCCATGCCCAACTGATTTCAGTTGTATATAGTGAGTGTTTATACCGAAACATTACGTAATCACCCCCACCCAGTCAGAGCTCTGGGGAGGGATTATGATCTTTTAGGTGGCCTTATATCACTCACGATATACTACTGACTTCTATCAACCCACCCACTGCTAATCCAGTAAACCATTAAAAATCTCCCCAACACCTGTAGTCTCCCCCCACTTAGAACTTTAAAAATAACTACTACTACTTACCTACATTAATTTACCTACCATCCAGATTACGCCCGCTACATTCCCACTAGTCTAGAGTATGTAAAGCAAGCAATTAAATATAATAGACGAAAGGAAATAAAGCAAAGCATATAATATATATCCTACACTGTCTTCGTTTTCATAAAACATACCATTACTATCATGTATTATCAGCATCACAGAATTGCTTAAATAACTGTAACACTGAGGCCTGCTACGAACATCGGTGCATCGGGGCTTAGCAATTATGTAAGCTGATGAATAAAACATTTACCAAGAAAGACAACACTATAAAGCAACATGGAGTTCAGGCTGTCCGAAGTCGGTGTCCGTCCTGCTATGGCTTCGTATATTGATAGGATGTCAAACACGAATTAATCACTCAATCCATGCTACGCTTAACTCCATATTTGCACATGCTCGGTTAGATCTGATTAGTTATACTTATATCAGCTTTATAGAACGAAACCACTTTAGATTACAAAGCTACTAGTTCATTGTGTATCGATTTTGTAGTGCCTTCTCTATGTTTGCTTCCACTGGGTTCTCCCAAAGAAATCGATAATTGGCCACTTGCTAAGCTATACGTGTTCTTTTCTTAGCTTATTTCCTATCTATTATGCATGTACCTTATCTATTATGAATAGCCCCTCTCCCACCGCCCCTCCCCTCTCTTCTGCCCACATGGGTCTGATAACTGTGAATCCCAGTCACAAACTGGAGCACCACACGTTGCAGTGGTTGTGAGGTTTAATATGCATAGTGGTCCTTTGGTTTGCCAAAAAAGTTAGTTTTATTTAGCGACGCCTCTAGAGCGCATTGATTTTATCATCGGATTTTGGACGTCGACTTAGTTTGCAAACTACTCGTTATTTTACCATGGCTTCTAATAGCCGTACATTGGCCGAATCGGTAGAGCGCAGGCCTGCCGTGCGGGAGATCGAGAGTACGATTCCCGGTTGAGTCAAACCAATCACGTACAAAATTGATACTTGTCGCTTCCTAGGTTGATTGAGTTGGATATCAGGTCATGGTGCTGGCAGCATGATTTCCCAGTAGGGAAGCACTATAAAGTCGCTATGAGTGCGCACTGTGACAAGTCAGTACCTGTCTTGATGTGACCTTAGAAGTTGCCAGGACGTTAAACTCAATTTTATATGTTATTGGTTTGACAAGCCTAGTATCAATTTTGTAAGTCATTGGTTTGACTCGGCTTGCCTTCTACCGATTCGGTCACTGCATCCAGTTTATGGTCAATTTATCAAAGAGATGGGTGTGGAATTTTTGGACAGGGTTGAAATTTCATAGGTGTTATTTTCCGTCGATGCGCAACTGCCTATGCTTTAGAGTCACTTTGAACTCATATACACATGGTCAGTGATTACCAAACCTATATTCCTGGTGTGGGTTGCAGTGAAGTTGTGCTAGCAACTAATAAACATCAGTTACACAGTCCGATGATTTTGAGTTTCTGTAATTGTTTTTTAGATACATCACTATTATCTACCGTAGGTTGATCACTATTATCTACCGTACTTTCGTTTGAAATAACTTTAATTTTAAATTGCTATTATATGCTAACATTTGAGATAGTTGAAGTGTAAACATGCTAATTTAATTTGAGAAAGCACATCAAAACTATGACACCATAGGCTTCAGCAGTGACAGGTTCTAATACATTGACCTTGTCTTCACTTCTAAGTTCTAATAGAAGTTCTATGCAGCAACAAATGCGTCATAAGTTCACCAATATCTAAGTTAGATATAGATTCACATCTAGCTAAGTGCATTAGTTTAACAAATGTAATGCTTTCATTCGACTATGCAGCTTTAAATAAAATGGTCAATATTGAACCCAGAGCAAGAGCGGAACTCACACTATTTGCATTCCGGGACCAGTGTGCTAACCAGGACACTACCTAGGCTCCCTGATGCAATCACCTTATCCACATAATTATATATGCATATGTGGCGTCTTGCCTGAGCATGCCGAGAGGTCAGTGCGGATTACTACACTTTGCCCCTAGACGTAGGTCATGAGGGCAGTGTCATAGGGAGTGATGAAAATGGGAAATATTGCATCATGACAGGATAGTTGGTTGGTTGTTGGTAGCCATTAAATGCACTCAATTCAACGTTTAAAGTTCATTAATCGACATAATTGTATCAATTCTTCACTCCAAAAATAGCAGGCTATGATTGGTTGTTGGAGTTTTACGTCCTGGCAACATTATACGGTCATATCAGGATGAAACGGGATACGAACCCACAATTCTTGTCATTCCAGGGCTAGCATGTTAACCATTACACTACCTAGGACCCATGATGCTCTCACCCTATCCACGTTTACTTGTATATGTGGTGCGTTGTCTAAGAGGTCAGTGCTGACGACTACAAATTAAAAGTACAATATAATAATCATGGTTATGTGGATGTATTGCGTGTATTGCAGCTATAGCAATACCTCAGGGAGTTTGCGCCCCTGCCTTGCAGAGTTGTAAACCACTGCCTTGTGGTACAGGTCCTTGACAGAACCGAAGGCTAAGGGAGCAAACCCTAAACAGAAAACCATGTCACTGTGGCAGCATTACTCCCAACATCTCCCGACCAGCCACTGCAGGGACAAATAGTTTTGCGCCTGTCTTGACATGTTCTTGCCGGTGTGAAACCTCTATTTGCTCCCCGAGAGAGTGCCGCTGGTAACTTGCAAAAGCCAGCAACACTTCAACACTTTTGCAGGCAGCTTTCATGAAATGTCGGAAACAAGCTGAACTCTGTTCCGGAATTCACCTATCTCGGAAGCACTATATCAAGTCATGGACGCATTGATGCTGAGATACAGAGGAGGATGGCCAAGGCTAGCGCATCTTTCGGCGACTACGCCAGAGACTCTGGAACAACCACCATGTGTCCATTCAGGTCAAAGGTAAGATCTACCGCGCAATCATGCTATCCACCCTACTATACGGAGCCGAGGCCTGGACAGTGTACAGATGGCAGGTGAAAAAGCTGCATGCCTTCATGATGCGACATCTGCGTTCAATCATGAGGCTAACCTGGAAGGACAAAGTGACGAATAAGGAAATACTGCAAAGGGAGGGGCTGCCCTCTATGGAAGACCTTCTGATCAAAAAGAATCTCCGGTGGACTGGACACCTCATGAGGATGTCATCAGACAGACTACCAAAGCAGATCCTCTATTCTCAACTGTCTTCTTGCTACAGAAAGAGAGGGTGCCCCCGTCTCCGGTTCAGGGATACCATCAAGAGAAACCTGAAGCTGAGAGACATTAAGACCGACTCATGGGCGCAACTCTCACAGCAGAGAGCTAAATGGAGAGTGGCAGTCAAGTAATGAAAGCAGTCTTTGTCGCATCACGACCGACAGCATGATGATGATGATGATGATTGCGTGTGACTCCCTATGTATGGGATAGCACAGGGTCTGGCACTTAAAGTTGCATAGTCCGATGCTTTTGAGTTTCTGCTATTTTCTGAGATAAATATATTATACTAATTGTTATAACCCATTTTACTTTAGTTTGAAGTTACTTTAATTTTAAATGGTTAAGTTTGGAGATATTTGACTTCAAAGCATGCCAAAATAATGTTTGCAAGCATGCCAAAAAGCTGACTCCATAGACTTCAGTAGTAACGGGTTCTGTTAATTGACTTATTATGCCCTTCTATGCAGCAACAAATGCTTAATAAGTGCACCACTGTCTAAGTTGAATATGTAGAATCAAATCTAGATAAGTGTTTTGGTTTTGAAAATTTGATGTTTTCATCGGACTATGCAAGTTTAACCGGCTTAGTCATGATGGTGTGTAAATACCAGCCGTTATTTGAAATCACATTTTTCTAAATGTAATCATTAAGCATGAATCATATTACCACGGATGTGGTGGCCGAATTGGTAAGAACGTTGGTTCTGCATGCGGAATGTCAGGCATTCGAAACCTGGCTGAGTCAAGCAAACTAATGACCTACAAAGGTTATGTATGTGTCACTATCTAACCAAGGGCCGTATGCACCAATCAGTGAGAGGCTTAGCCGGAGTTAAGGTGCTAGCCGCGGTTAGCTACCTCAGGGTAGCAGGGGGTTGGAGAAATGTGTGAATCGGTATGCACCAATGTACTAGCCGGGGCAGATAGCTAACCGTGACTTTATTTATAGATTTGGGAATTCCCTCCAGTCGACGATATGAATAACGCCGCCAATGCGGCGGCGGGGGAGCGTTAATAACGGTTCGATTTTATGGTTAATTTGAATAAATTTCACTTATTGCGTATGTAAATCTGTCAAATATGATCGCATTGAATAGATTTGGGTATAATATATCGGCGGCCGCCACACTAACCGCACCGGATAGGCCCTAACCCCAACTCAGAAAGTGGTTTAGCTTAGCCTAGGCTAAAATCCGTGGTTAGCACTAGCTCCGATTGGTGCATACCGATTTCTCACATTTAGCCGTGTGGAGCTAGCCTAGCCGCGGTTATGGCCCTAACACCGATTGGTGCATACGGCCCCTGGTGCTTGGCATTGATATGATAGAGTAAGGACTGCTATGGCCTCCGAATTTTGTATGTACGTGTTAAATTAATTTGATATGTTTTCAATATCTCCAAAGTTAGCCATTTAAAATGAAAGTTATTTAAACAAAAGTAAGGTAGTTAAGGGCGATAAACCTAATTAAAGTAATATATTGTAGTAGGCTGCACTGACCTCTCAGGCAAGGAGCCGCATAGACAGGTAGGCGTGAGTAGTGTGTTGATATCAGGGAGCCTAGGTGGTGTAATGGTTAGCACACTGGCCTGGAATGCAAAGAGATGTGGGTTCGAGTCCCGCTCTAGGCGCAATTATTTCCCATTTTCATTCACCCCCATGACACTGGTTGCCGTGACCATGATGCTGTACAAGCTATGCGCTGTATAGTTGTTGAACCTACCCTGTGTATGTAAGTGCGTTGCATTGCCTGTATGTATGTAATTGTAAGCATTAAAAGACTTACAATTCCAGGGGGACGAGTGTAGTAGGCTGCACTGACCTCTCAGGCAAGGAGCCGCATAGACAAGTAGGCGTGGGTAGTGTGTTGATATCAGGGAGCCTAGGTGGTGTAATGGTTAGCACACTGGCCTGGAATGCAAAGAGATGTGGGTTCGAATCCCGCTCTAGGCGCAATATTTCCCATTTTCATCACCCCCATGACAATATTTATATTAAGTAATGACAAAAAATCGAAACCATCGTGTAAAATATTCTGATTTACGGCATCGGGGGGAATGCAAATGTTCTATTACTAAACAGGTGTATGTAACCAAGCGCATGTATGTATATATATCTAAGTGCTGGTGGTGCCTGAATGGGATATAAATAGACTTGTGGTGCTGGCAGGGCTGTGTGTAAGTGCACTCAGGGCCTACCCCGTCCCCCTCTGCTGCATAGGATCACCACACTCAGGGTCAAGTGGTGGTGGCCAGGGGGGCCACACAGCTTAGTGGTGGTGGGCAGGCCACTGGTAGCCATGGGGACCAGGAATGCTGGATCCATATTGGTAGGGCCAAGAATGCTTGTTTCCCATTGGGGGAAAAGGGTGGGGTGATACTCTACAATGAACCTATGTACCATATAAATAATAAACCAGAGGGCTTTACTCTCTCTCTTACCTTACACTTTATACTCTTCCTTTCTCTTTGTCTGTATTGATTTCACTATAGCCTGCCTACACAACCACAGATTCGAGCTTTAGCCATTCTACAATCGGACCATGCAACTTTAATCTTTTGGTAACATACATTCATGTTTTAATCGAAAGAGACGGGATGGCCGAATGAGTTAAAGCGTCCATCTCCCGTGTTGGTAGACCTTTTTTTTTGTTGTTGTTGTAAATATAGTTTATTAATTGAATAAAGTCTTTTGTCAGCGCCGTGTCACTGGTCTTCCAGCCATGTGACAATACAGTTATTTACAATATATGCATATGTAGTCTGATATCGTCATCAGCAGCTAGCCCAAATCAGCTGAAATAACAATATCAAACATTCAAAGACTTACATATGGTATAGTTTGACAATTCACACACAAAAATAGCAGTTATATGTTGTATTCCTACAGACTTGATACATACATGTGTATTGATTAGACCTTTACATTACGGAGTGGTTAGGTGCATAGTTTCCCTTCATAGGTTTGTATGCCTACTATGTTGTGAATTGCAAAACTATCTTATTGTTGGAGTTAACATTTTAAGATGGAGTGAGTGTTAGTAGAATGGTTTGCTTATTCTGTTAGATAGAGTGTGGTTAGCTTATAGGGTTATGCTTAAAAGGTTAATACCTCAGGTGTATTTTTTGACTACATGAAGTAGTTTGTTGTTAGTAATGATGGGATAAACAATGCTTGGAGGATTGTACATTTCAGTCATTTAGTAGTCTAGTACAGACTTTATTAGTGTCTATGTTTATACAAAGACCCTATAATACCAAGACGGCTCACTCAGCCTGTACTGTGTAATCAAAATGATCAAACCCACCACTTGGTGCGCTGGCTGTTCCCCTGGGTAAACAGATACTATATTATATGCACAAATGTATATATGAATGTGAAAGATGTTTGATGATGGCGACGAGGACGACGATGTTGTATGCCTGTTCATAGCAATTTCATATTGATGTGTATTCATGCTTACCCGTCTCATGCATGATATAACCGTATGTGTTTACATGTGAAACACCAACCAGCAGCTGGGTCGATCAAACCCACCACAAGGTGGCACCGCAAAATTTACATCACATGGGAGAAATAGGGAGTGAGCCGTCCCTGTACCATAAGGCCCCCGGTCTATAGCAATACTACCAGACTGATACACATTTCCGAATTTGCTGGGTAAATAATTTGTACGGTGGATAACTTGGTTTGTTGGCAGCAGGTAAAGGAGCACGTGGGGTGGTGGGAGGGGGTGGGGTGGCCATAGGTGCTTATAATAGATAGCTAATTAAATATGGCGACCTCATCACTAGGCCTGTAGAAGGGCCTGATTGGCTTGGTGAATTCTTACCAGGTTTTTTAATTCTAGTTGTGTTTGTGCATGTCTAATTCTGACTGGGAGTTTTGGGCATCGAACTGCTCTTGGTTATATATTTATTATGTTGACAATTCTGACAGCACCTCCCGTTCCCACCGGGTGCGGTGCTCGAATCGGTACAGCATGGGTCTCCCGTGCGGAAGGTCGTGAGTTCAGTTCCAGGCTGTTATCAGGAATCTAATATTCAAATTTATTACTAGACTGGACAAGTCAGAAAATGTTATAATACAGGGACTTGTGAAAATAGAAGAGAGTGATCTCAGATTTACGTCTGCCATATGAAGGCATTGGTACAAACTACTGCATGAAGACCAACATTTTGATCTTGGTTAGTATGGTAGTATTCATACTATTACTTATATCCTATTCACATAAATTTTTATATCTACCTACTATGGACTAAATTATGTAACTCCCATAATCTTGAGTCTGAAATAATTAATTGAATTGAATTGAATTGATATGATATGTACTGTCTTGGTAACAACTAACATCTAATGTCATATCACATTATCAGGACGGGTACTGACATGTGACAGTGCACGCTTATGGTGACTTTGCAGTGCTACTCCATTGGGAGACCAGGAAACCCGGTACCATGACCTCGATAGCCTACTCAATCACATTATCCTGATACTGAGCAAACCTGTTCTTGTCCTATCTTATTAATGCTGAGCACCAGGCTAGGTAGTGGCAGGTTTCAAATTCGTTGGTCACTGGTTTGACTCAGCCAAGGTTTGAACCCATAACCTCACGTCTGGGAAGCCAGTGCTTTTACGTTTTAGTCTTAACTTAGCAGAGTATATGTAGTATATATAGGCCTATGGTATGTATAGTAATAGTATACATAGTATACATAGTATATATAGTATTTACAGTATATATAGAATATATATACTATATGTAGTATATATAGTATATATATTATAATATTAATATATACAGTATATATATAGTGCAGATATTGCACATAGTAAATATAGTGCATATAGCACAAATAGCACATGTAGCACTAATAGCACTTATATTTTAGCGTTAATAATAATAATAGCATATCTGAGATATATAGTGTATTAATACTAATATGATGTATAAAGCACATATGTGGTATATATATATATGGTATTTATGGCATATATGGTACGTATGGTATATATGGTATGTATGGTATATTAATATTATATGTATGGTATATATGGTATGTATGGGTATGTAAAGTATATATGGTATATATGGCATATATATATATATGGTTGGTATATTTCGATACATGCTATATGTGGTATGTATGGTACGATTGGTATATATGGTATTATGGTTTTATATAGTATATATTATTATTTAGAACATATAGTAATATGTATTATTATTTAGAACATATAGTAATAGTATTATGCATTAGTATGTAGAGTATGCATAGTATATATAGTGCAAAGTGTTGATAAATTAGCACCATGCTGATGATTCACACTGCAATACGATGTGCCATTTAAATCATGCATGCAGAATTCCACAATGACGAAGCATTTTTTCTAGAACAAATAGTGGCGGTAGTGGCTGGGACCGCTCCCTGCACCGTCACCGCCGCTCCCTCCCCCGGCCGCTCATACGGCAAGCGCTCCTTCTCCTGTACAGTCGGCTCCCAGACGTCCCCTTCCTCCACGGCACAGTCGCTAACCACCCACACCATGGGCAAACTCAAGGTTCACATCGTCTACTGGTATGTAGTGTGTTATTATTGACAGCAGCGTTTACCATGCTGCTTTTTGTTGTGTGTGTGTGTTTAACGCTCACTTAATCCTGCATTTCTGAGTACTTGTGTGTATGTGTGTGTACCACATGGTGATACTGATAGTCACGTTGGTGTTGCAAAGTTTACCGGAATGTTCAATGCACCGCCTGCTCTCTGGCGAACTTGATTGTTATAAGTCGGCTCGCCCATTTCGCCCTATGTAACTTGTAGCCCGTGTGTATCTAATTGGGGTTGCCCAGCTTGTGCTGTTGATAAGCTAGAATGAAACTTGTACAATGAATTGGAAATGGAAAGAAATGCAACTTAGATTGCATCATAGGGCGGTGTTTTTTTGTTGTTCCGGCGCACCCCGTAAAAGCCAACTGTACGGATGCGCCAGTCTGCTGCCTGCTCAAATACTAGTGATATAGTGATATAGTGATTGGTAGACAGGAAGTGTGAACACTTATTTGTCTCTCATTTTTGCTTGAGTGCAAGTAATTAGCAACACAAGGGATAAATTAGTAGCATGTGGTGAATAAGTGGTCAAATTTCCCTATATCATCAGCCCATGCTTTTTCTAATCGGTTCTTGAATGAATTTATTGAGCCGGCATCTATAACATTTTGTGGGAGACTATTCCATATATTTATGATCCTGTTTGAGAAACTGTGTTGCCTTAATTTTGAAACGGCTCTGGGTTTTACTAGTTTGAGAGTATGGCCCCGGCTGCCTTCTCTTTTATTCAAGGTGAAAAATTGGTTCATATCTATTTTATCAAAACCTTTCATAATTTTAAATACTTCAATTATGTCACTTCTTTTCCTTCTGTAGGAAAGGGTAGGAAGTTTCAATTTCCTGAGCCTTTGTTCATAGGGGAAGTCCTTTATAACTGCAACTAGTTTTGTTGCACGTCTCTGAACCTTTTCGATCTCCAGAATATCTTTCCGAAAAATTGGGCTCCAAATTTGTGGACAGTATTCCAAAATTGGCCTAACAAGAGACTTAATAGAATGAGAAAATTGTTCTTGTGAGGCGATGGAAGGTTCTTTTAATTATTCCTACTCTCTGGTTAGCATTTGAGATGATAGTCCTCATGTGTTTCTGAAAGGAGAGTTGGGAGTCGAAGGTTACACCCAAGTCCTTTTCATAGCTATCTTGTTGCAGGACAGTGTTCTGCATAATATAGGCGTAATGAGGATTATTTTTCCCGTAATGAATAATTTTGCACTTCTTTTCATTGAAGGGCAATTGCCATTTCTCAGACCATTGTGAGAGTTTCAGAATATCCTCTTGTAAGAGATTTTTATCTCTTACGTCTTTTATTGCTCGAAAGACCTTTGTGTCATCCGCAAATATTTTTAGGTTTGATGAGACACTGCCTGGCAGGTCATTTATAAATATTATAAATAATATTGGTCCCAGCACACTTCCCTGAGGTATTCCTGAGGTGACATTCTTAAAGGAAGATTTTTTATTACCTACAACTACCCTTTGCTTTCTCTCAGACAGGAAGTCCTGTATCCATTCAGAAATTGATCCGGATATTCCCAGAGCTTTGACTTTGTTTAATAGTCTTTTGTGGGGCACACTATCAAAGGCTTTGGAGAAGTCCAGATAGACGGTGTCCCATGCCAGGCCATGATCCAGCCAGTCAGTCCAAATTTCCATCACTTCTAGTAGTTGTGACAGACAAGATTTTCCTCCAGTGAATCCGTGTTGGTCTGGAGATATCAATCCTAGTTTTTCCAAGTGTTCTACGACACAGTCTCGGATTATTCTTTCTAGCATTTTACAGCATAGGGAGGTTAAACTCACAGGTCTGTAATTTGATGCCAGGCGTTTTGGTCCCTTTTTATGCAGGGGTTTTACCTCAGCATCTTTCCATTGTTTGGGTATTTTCCGTTCAAATAGGCTTTTACGGAATAGAGATGTCAAAATAGGTCCAATTTGCTCAGAACACTCTTTGATGATTTTTGCATGGATCCCATCTGGCCCAGGTGCCTTGGAGACATTTAGTTTTTCAATTAATTTGTCAACTTTATCGTCTGTTATGTCAACGTCACTGATGAATTCTGTGACTCCTGAATCTGGAGAGGGTGGGATATTATTCGTATTTTCATTGGTAAACACACTGACGAAGAACTCATTGAGTAGTTCAGCTTTGCCTTCATCGTCTACGATTAGTTCGTCATCACTATTGGCTAGAGCTGGTATGCCATTGCCATTTTTTGATTTATGTGAAGCATAACTCCAGAATTTTTCGGGTTATTTTTAATGTCTTGGACAATTTTGTCCTCAAAAGTCTCTTTGTGTCCACTGACAATGTCATTTGCGGCATTCCTAGCGATAGTGTATTTTTCCCAATTTTCCAATGTCTTATTATTGAAGTAGACATTCCATGCTTTGTTTTTCAATTTTCTGGCAGTGGTAATATCCCTGGAGTACCAAGGAGGTTGTTTCCTGGTTGTGAATTTTCTTAGTGGTACGTGCCTTTTGATAGTGGCTGGGACTAGTGACTGTAGTTTGTGTTGTTTATTCCTCAGTGTTTTGGGTACCATGAACTTGGGCTTAATCCCATGGTGCAATGGTGTGACGGCAGTGTTCGTTGATTTTTTTGTGGTGTGGCTGCATAACAGAGGTGATTACAAAATCGAGGTATATGGTCAGTTCTCATAAAACTGCAACAAACGTGTTTTAATACCACAAATTCGTTAATAATGTGGTTAGAAGGCTGGAATGAGATTGTATGCATTCGTCTGTCCTAGGGCTTTCTGGGGATACCAGTGTTGTATCTGTACAATGTGATCTCATAAAACTGTGGTCCTTAAATGGTCATATTTCCATAGTTTTTGGACAATTTCTTGGCCAAAAGTACGTTTAAATGTTTCCTTTTTAGATAACCCTGTAAGTAGGGCATTCATAAAATATGTTCTTACCATTGACTATGACTCTGCCATTATTTAACCTCAAATTTAAGAGTTCAAGTCGACTGCCTGGATAATAATCAGCATTTTTGTGTTGGGGAAGTTTTAGCATAACCGTCCATCTGCAATGGTTTATAGGGGCCTATTGGTGTAACCTATCAATAAATAACACTAACTGCATACATAACTTCATTGACATGGTTGGTGCATTCCATATTGAGTGATACAAATCAGATATTTTAATTAGCATCCATATAGGCATCTAAAACATAATTTGGTGCAGATATTACCATAACCGTCCGTCTTACACTCACATATGTGCTGTGGCATGGATTGTAAGGATTAGTGAAGGATATTCGATATGGCTAACTATCATGAGTTAACCTTTATATTTGCCAAAGTTTAGATAACTATTCCTATTTCTCTGGATCTGGTAGCATTTTTACATTTCCCATAACCGTCCGTCTCCCACTCCAAAATCATAACTGTCCATCTCCCAGCTAGTTTATACCCTAATATGACCTAATATGGCAATCTATTTAACTTAGAAGTGAACTGACTTCAGATGTGTAATATTTTTCCTATCAGTACTATGACCATTGTACATTCTGGAATATACCTATGTATATTTTTTGTATACTTACAGGTTATTTGCATAACCGTCCGTCTCCCCTTTTTAAATAATAAAAATATCTGTATTATGACCATTGTACATTCTGGAATATACCTATCTAATGTAGACACTGTGTGTTATAGGCATAAGGAATGTTAAAACTAAATGTGTTTACTCAGTGTCCTTATAACTATTTACTATGAATTACTAGAAATAAAATTCACCATAACCGTCGATCTCCCACTGGTTTTTGCCCCCACAGCTAACATGTTGCAACAATATATTAAAGTTAAGTGATTTGTTTGTGCCTATATCATAGTTTAACAGGTTCCAACACTGTGTTTATTTATTTTTAACTAGGAATGTGTATTTTTTGTATACTTTACAGGTTATTTGCATAACCATCCATCTTCCCTTTTTAAATAATAAAAATATCTGTACTATGACCATTGTACATTCTGGAATATACCTATCTGATGTAGATAGACACTGTGTGTTATAGGCATAAGGAATGTTAAAACTAAATGTGTTTACTCAGTGTCCTTATAACTATTTACTATATATTACTGGAAATATGAATGCCCATAACCGTCTGTCTGCAATAATAAAATGGTTACCCCTATAAAGTGCTTTATGCTAGGAGAATAAAGTTTATATTTCTGAAAAGATCAAGATTATGCCATATAATTGAATGTTTTTTCTAAGGAAAGGATGCTATTCCCTATTAATCGGAGCAACTAGTACATAGTTAAGTAGAAAAAACAGCATAGTTGTGGGTCGTACAGATAAGTTCAGTCCTTCGCCATGAAATAAAAATGTAAATGTAGGAAATATTTCTGACATATTTACATTGACAAATATGTTGAACATGTATATAAATTAAGAAATCATGGGGTAACAGGTATTAACTAGGTATATCTATGCTTTATGTATATGGAAATATGTGCAGACGGACGGTTATGGTCAGTAAGGAACCTTATTCTTCAAATAGTCACAGAATGGTCAATTTTTAGAGTTAACTTGCCCAAATTCTGTCACTAATGTACCAATATGTAGTGAATAGAGTCAGCTTAGAGCTGAAATGATATACGGAATTCCTAGAATACCCCCTCAGAACTCTAAATGTTGCAGTTTGATGAGAATCGACCATATGCGTATGTGTCAGTTGTCATGTAGTTGATGGAAACATGTCTTGGACAAGTTTCTTGAATTCAATTCAAAAGTTAGTCATTCGATTAAGATTTAGACCGAAATGATATATGTATATATTATGTCTCAGATAGATACATATATATCCTTAGAATATATATATATATATATATATATATATATATATATAAACATCCTTATGTGTATATAATATATATACTCACTAACTTAGTATATATAGATGTATATATATATATCCTCAGTAGCCTATACATGTTCTCAGTATATATATCCTCTCTATATATATGTGTATATATATATGCATATACATTTATATATATGTATATGCATTTATATATGCATATATTTATATTATAAGTCTATTACAAAATAAATGCTTGTACAATTTATTTTAATTTTAAACTATTTAAAGGGAATTTGCACAGACTAGTGGTTTTGCTGTTGTGGTCAGTTGATTGGTATGAAACAAACCCATGCCCCCTCACTCCGCCCCCAGCATGTACATAAGTGATTTCTGCATCAACCTTATCACCTCATTGATATCGCTAGGTGGAAGGAGTGGACATTGTGATATATGCATAATAGACGTCTAGACCTGTGGTTAATATATGTTAACGATATGCAGAGTTGGGGACAAAGACATGCAAATGAGATGACGTCATGGAAAGTTTAGCCGGCGGGTCAAGCGTGCCCTACGCCATGAATAAACCATTCAGTAACCAGAAGTCAAAGTGTTCAGACGTTGTACTTTCACATGGTGTCAGATGAGGAAGAATGCCGCCCGCAAATACTTTGCCGGGATTGCGGCCGCCTGGTCAGCTTGTCCTCAGCAACAACTCAAGATCGAACTGGAAAACATGGATCAGAGCATACGATATATATGCCACTGCGGCAGGTGTCATATTGAAAGGAGAACGAGTGCAATGCTGCATCTTCCTTCACGTTGCTGGCGAGGAAGCGCAAAAGGTATTTGCCACTATGACTTTTGCTGTCGCCGATCAAGACAAGATCAAACCGTTAGCTGAAGCATTTCGAGTTTATTGTGTCGGTAAAAGCAGTATAATTATCACACGATACAAGTTTAATTCGCATAATCAAGCGTCAGAAAATATGGCGACGTACATCACAGCGTTAAGGGACAAAGTCAAAGACTGTGAATACGGAGCGGTGGAAGAGTCGCTTTTGCGCGATCGAATTGTGGCTGGCGTAAGAAATGTGAATTTGCAGAACAAATTGCTTCAAACTACTGAGTTAACATTGACAAAGTGCATAAGTATGTGTGAAATGAGTGAGTTCAGTTCAGATCTGTTGGAGGACACCAAATCAGACGTGGAAAGTAAAGACATAGATTTCATTCGGAATTATGCTAATGTGCGTACCGGTGCACCGGCGGTCCGGTCAGCGGCGACGCCATCTTGGAAATCGCCATCTTGGAAATCGCCATCTTGGATTGCCGGCGGCGCCGGTGCAGGAGATTTCAAGATCCCCTGCCAGAACTGTGGTTATGAGCACCGCCGGGGAGTCTGCCCAGCGAAAGGAAAGGTGTGCATTGCCTGCAAGAAGATCGGGCACTTCGGGAAGGTCTGTAGGAGCAGGCTCGGGAGAGTCAACGAGCTTCACGTCGAAGCGCCCGACCCTCACAATGCTGAGCAAGACCCGGAGCCGGCGGAAGTCAATGTACTGGCAACGGATCTGTTTGTGGGCGCCGTCGATCGCGGTGCTGGTCGGGATGCCGAGCTGTGGCACGCAATCGTTCGGGTGAATGGTTGTCCTGTCACGTTCAAGCTTGACACTGGATCGGAGGCAAACGTGCTTCCGAGGTTCGTCTTCGACAGAATCGCTCCGGGGAGGCTGGCGAACACCAGATGTTCGTTGGTGATGTTCTCCGGTCACCGGATCACGCCGGATGGAGAGGCACTGCTTGATGTCAACGACAGTGTGCTTCGGTTCCAGGTGGTGCCGGATTGCCAGCCCATCCTGGGCAAGCAGGCTTGTGTGACTTTGAACCTGCTGGCACGCGTGGATGAGGTGCACAGGGCCATACCGACGAACATTGGCAAACCGACGAACGTGGCCAAACCAACAAACATTGCCACACCGACGAACAGTTCCAGCGCAGGGGCAGAGAAGCTGGTAAGCGAATACAAAGACGTATTTCAGGGTTTGGGGTTGATCAAAGCAAAGGCTATCATTCATGTTGATAAGTCTATTCAACCTGTCATAGATCCGCCTAGACGGATTCCGTTTGCAATTCAGAGTAAGGTACGCAGTGAGCTTGATCGTATGGTAGAGTTAGGTGTTATAGTGGAACAGGATGAACCTACCGAGTGGGTTAATTCTATCACGATCGTAAAAAAAACCAATACACAAATTGTCGGCTAAAATGCAAAGAATGCGAATGCGATTGCAGAATTACAATATTCAGTTATGTCATGTGAAGGGCTCTTTGATGTTTTTTGCAGACACGTTGTCCAGTGCGCATACCACCAAAGTAGGTCATGATAGCCTGTTCGATGACACGTTCTGCGTTGCTGCAGTGGACGTGCAGTCGTCGAGTCTGTTGAGTAAAATTGTAGCTGAGTATGAAAAAGATGTATCTATGTCTATGTTGATCTCACACATTGAAGATGGGTGGGACACTACACGTATACAGACACCACCATGTCTGAGACAGTACATTCCGTACAAGCATGAGTTAACGGTTGAAAATAATCTTGTAATGAACGGCAATTGGGTGGTGGTTCCTCCAGCTCTTCGTGGTGAAATGATAGAGGCGTTGCATGAGACGCATTTGGGGGTGACTAAGTCCAAGCAGTTGGCGCGGGACTGTATGTTTTGGCCAAATATTAACAAGCAAATCGAGGAGAAAGTCAGTCGGTGTGACACTTGTCAAAACAACCGGAAAAATTTGCATAACGAGCCATTGATAAATCACCCAATCGCCTGTCAGCCATATGACAAAGTGGGGGCCAATTTATTTGAGTTAAATCATAAGAATTACCTGATAACTGTAGATTACTACACCAAGTTTCCAGAGGTAACGCTTTTGGGCGATACGTCGTCTGTCACTGTTATTGAAGCGTTAAAAGACAACTTTGCAAGGCACGGTATTCCTAGTCAGGTAGTGTCGGATAACGGTCCACAGTTCAAGAGCCATGAGTACAGGGAGTTTGCACTGCATTACAGGTTCAAGGCCGTGTATTCCAGTCCACAGTATCCACGAAGCAACGGTCAGGTTGAACGGTTCGTACAAACAGTTAAGGACATGTTAAAGAAGTGTGAGAAAACTGGAGCTGATTTTCAGTTAGCATTGCTGAATTATCGCAATACTCTGTTGCCTGTCCTGAACGTATCTCCAGCGCAGTTGCTCATGAGCAGAAGGTTGAGAGGCAGATTACCTATGGCAAAGGGTATTTTGGGGCCTGAAACGCAGGATCCTAAGAAAAGGCAGACAGCTCAGCGGCAGGGCAGTCAGAAAGCGTTTCATGACCGGAAGTGTGGCAAGGCGCACAAGCCCATGAAAGTTGGAGATAAGATAAAGTACAAAAATAATGCTGGGTAATGGAAAAAAGGTGTTATTTTGGGGCGGACTGGGGTGTCCGGGAGAGAATATCAGATTTTAAATGAGTCAGGCAACATGTTATATCGTAACCGAGTGCAAATCATTGGAGCGCCAGTGGAGGGGCGACCCGAGTTAGTCGTGCAGACGCAATCTGGGTCAGTGTCAATGCCGAATGTAAACAGTACGGTTAATCTAAGTAGGTCAGGTCGGCTGATAAGGCCGGCGAGCAGGTTAGATCTATAGTAGGTCAGTGTGCTTCTGACTGTTGCAGGATTAACATGGGCATGTACAGTTAAGTTTATTTCAGCTTTTGTGTTTACTGTTGATACATATGGACAATATGAGATATTAGGCATTACGGCCGGATTGTGAGGACTTAAGTGCATTGTGCACTCGGACATTTGCAAGTTAAGTGCGCATATATGTGATGTTGTATATTTTGTGTTTCTTCATTGTTATTTTGTAACATTTCATGTTTCAGAAATACTTTGAGGGGGGGATGTGATATATGCGTAATAGACGTCTAGACCTGTGGTTAATATATGTTAACGATATGCAGAGTTGGGGACAAAGACATATGCAAATGAGATGATGTCATGGAAAGTTTAGCCGGCGGGTCAAGCGTGCCCTACGCCGTTAATAAACCATTCAGTAACCAGAAGTCAAAGTGTTCAGACGTTGTACTTTCACAGACATGTAACCCAGCTGTACTAAATGTGTTATTTTTTATATTTACTACCAGTTCACTGATATTCTAATAAAGAAATGTATATTGACTAGAAAACTATTTTTATGAGCTACACTACTATTAACATGTACATTGTTGCCATTTAATGGTCTGTTCACCTGGTTTTAGGATGTGTTTTTACATGAATATTCGCTATATTTGAACAAAATATTAGAATTCTGTAAATATTAACTGGGGCATTTCACTTGTAACTACTAAGAACAGCTCTAACAGCTGCTAAGAATCATTTGGGCCAAATGACTCAAATTGAACAAACTTGACTACAGTGGCATTCAGCCTTGGTTGTGCCATAAATATTTCACAGAGAATAATAGGTAGTTTCAAGATATACTAACAATGAATAATCATATTCGATCATGATAATTATGAATAAGTAAATTTCTTTTGGTTATGGGGAACTAAAAACTATATGTATATGAGACTGTCTCAAAAGGTGCTAAGCAATATCGGACAAAACTTTGTCCATTGTAACGATCAAAATACTATCTGCTTATGCATTTGCTCAGGATAAACTGATTTGTTTTTTTACATGGTGTTTCATAATCCCAATAGAATACATATTGATTTGAAGCAAATGTCCTTGTGTTTTCAGTGTAACCATTTCTGTGTTGTTTTGTGTCAATCGTTACAATGGACAAAAAATAGAAGAGTTATCGCCTTTTGAGACAGGCTCATATGGGAAGTTCTGTGTTTTCTTACTGCAATGTTTTCCTCTTCTCTTTTTGGTTCGGATCTGTGACATTTCTCGCATAACACCCCCAAGATCCAAACTGTTTATACATTGTATCTGGAGTGTGTACCTTATCACTGCGCCATAGAAACTACTTATGTGGCTCAGAAGTAGTATACGCTGGAGACCTTGGCTATTTACTTTTAAAATTGGCAATAGGCCTAAAGCTAAGATTCCTTACACGCGGCATGCAGTATGCGAATGCGGCAAAAAAATTGAAACGCCTTGAAGTCAATGGGCTACATCCCTTACACGCGGTATGTGAATGCGAAGGCAGCAACTCGATCGGTCCCTATAGCGATCGATGCGGTATGCGAATAGAAAGCTCAGTCGGACGTGTCCATTAGTTTTAGACGAGGAGAGGCGACTGATCATTGCGGAACGGTCACGCACAGGGGTGCGGAGGGGAAACATATGGTAGTGGTGGTGGTGGGCAGACGCATGCCGCATAGAAGGAATCCTCCCATTCGCATACCGCGTAGAAGGAATCTTAGCTTAAATCTGTGAAATCTTGATTAAGCAAATTGACGAATTAAGATCTTAGCAACACTAATAAAGATATCTCCTCCCCCAAGTTATTTTTTTCTTATTATTCATATAAGCTTTGTGTCAACATGATTCAACTGCACTGACAGTCTGTTGAACAAGCATAGTTGGGAACTATATTAGTACCAATGCTCAAGCATGTTTTATCGCTAGTGGGTTTTGAGGAATGTGTTATTTGCGGATGGTATCTGGCAATGTGCATATTTTCCCATTCGTGTGCTGTTGATATTGCTTCGGTGTTTTCAATAATTGTTGACGTTGGGGTGTTTTCTGTGTGTATTTCTTGGCGTATTTCGCTGTCGTTCTCTACTTTTTGTTCTGCAATATGAATGTTGTCCTATCGTCTGAGTATTCTTGAGTCAATACTTGTATATCAATGTGGGTTTCCTGTGCTTGTATTTTGCAGCATGGGATGAGGGTACGCATCCCGGTTGAGGGTTCTCCAATCTAGCATTAAGAGAGCCTTCCCGGATGCCGTTATCACCAACGCCGTAGGAGATTCAGGTGAGGCCTGCTTTAGCCAGGGATGAAAGATATCTGCGATTTCGCGGATTTCTGAGATTTTTCCTGTAGCTATAAGTGTATACTAATACGTTGTTCAAAAGCCGCAGCACTATACGTGTATAAAGTTAGGCTACGGACTAGAAAACATAAGACACAAAATATAAACATGGGTTGATCAGTTTTAATTACTAGACCTTGGCTAGGATAACTGCCCAACCGGTTACAAAGTCTGAAAACCCGGTGCGAACTGGCCGAATAGTGGGGCGCAGGGCACGAACATGCGGTGGCACTGCAGTAGCAGACGAAGGGATCGATCCCATCAGGCCGTATTAGGCCAAACCATATTAATTGTCGTTGTACACCTGACAAATTTACTGGGCAGTAATAATCAGGTAAGGGTAAGCCGCTCCGCCTTTTTATACAATGATAAGTGATTATCCTGTCTATACTAATACCGATGCCATCACCGTATACTAATATATGTGGTGCAGACGCCGCAGCACTATCAGTGTATATGACTAATAAATGCTTCAAACGGCGCAGCACTATCATCGTATACTACTAATACATGCTTCAAACGGCGCAGAACTATCAGCGTATACTACTAATAATTGCTTCAAATGGCGCAGCACTATCATCGTATACCAATATGTATGAGATGCGACTTCCGGGAATTTTCAGCGATTCCCCGACAAAACCTATGGGTGAATTTCTGCATTTCCGCTATTTTTCCCGGAGACCACTTCATCCCCACAGTAGCATTCACAGGGCCGTTGTAAGGTCTAAGGAGTGCAGGAAAATAACGCTCCCCAACCCCACCCGCACCCGCTGTCCTCCCCCATATGAGAATCATAAGGAATTGTTATATTTATAATTAAAAAAACAACATACAATGTCAGATTTGTAATTTTCAGTGTCTTTCAATATTTTGTATGACCTGCGCTCATGTTATAATCGAACATAATCATGCTCATGCCTTGCTTACTTGTCATGAATCATTCTGTGGCACTAGTCCACCCTAAGGTTTTGGTTAGCATGTGGCTGTACATCGAGGTAGTATCATCAGTCTGCGCAAAAGGGATTTAATAATAAATAAATAAATATATAAATAAAAGCAAATACTCATTAGTATGATGAGAATATACTGTTCTCGGTGTAATAGCTCTCGTTGGGTGGAGTGGTTTTATATGTCATGAAGCTTAAAGTTGCAGTCTGATGGTCTTTGAATTTCAGACATTTTCTTAGATAAATATATGAGAGTGATTGTTATAGTCAGCATTACATTAATTACTCATGTCGTTTATTAAGTGGCTAACATTGGAAATATTTGAAGTTAAGAACATACAAAGCTACTAATATTGACATGCATGTTGCAATTCTGACACCAAAGGCTTCAGCAGTAACAGGTTCTATTAAATTGACTTAGTATTCCCTTCTATGCAGCAACAAATGTTTAGGTATCAAGTGCACTGGTATCGAAGTTGCATAAGGAAATCCAAATCTCAATACTCGTTTAGGTTTTGACAATTTGATGCTTTCATCAGTCTATAGCCGTGTTTACACACGGGCAATTGTAAAGCGAATTAGACAAAGCGATTTATATGAAGCGAAGTAGTGCCGCATTTACATGCACCGAGTTTGAAGGCGGCCAGTTTCGGTTAGTCGACGTCACCACGAGAGAGTGTGGGTTCGACCTCGATCTGTTTCGACTGAATCGTATTGTTTTGGAACGGTCAAAACTTCTGCTGGGCAGTGAAACCCTAAAAATAAATTATGAAAAAGATTTACCGGAAAGTCAACAAACTCAGGTCTCGACTGTGATGTCCTTAATCCGCCTCATCTAAACCGCTTGCGTCTACACACGCAAGATAGGCTGACTTAAGCTAGTTCGCTTCATCTAGACTACCTCATGAGGCGGTTTACATAAAGTGAATAATATGAATCGAATCAGCCCTAATCCGCCTCAGAGTCGCGTTTACACGGCGAATGTAAACCGAACTAGACAAGGCGATTTATATGACATGGCTTAACTCACCCGTGTAAACACGGCTTTAGTCACTTTTAATTCATGGCCAAAGCTTCGTAATTCAGCGCTAGTGGGCATGCTATGCTAGTCAGTGCTAGCCTACAGACAGCCGGTAGGAAATGCTAAGGAAGGTGAGAATACAAAAACAATAGTATTTGGTAGAACTTAGTAGTAGATCTTCCAAAAGGGAAGGCGACGACACATAAACTAGAGTATGTGGTAGAACTTAGTAGTAGATGTCACAAAAAGGAAGATGATGACACAAAAACTAGAGTATGTGGTAGAACTTAGGAGTAGGTGTCTGGAACAGTGGAGCGGAAAACACCCGACATTAATTACTTGGCGAGCAGAATTTCTGCAAGTCATCGTCAGTTGGCACATAGTCTGGGCGGGCGAGAACGAGGTTACTCAAATACACACCTACAGGGCTCATACACACACACACACACACACACACACACACACACACACACACACACACACACACACACACACACACACACACACGTACTCACACAGCCTCAGGTAGCACCGAGTCTTTCAGTTGGCCTAGTCTCCAGATAATTGAAACTCTCTGGCGGAGCATGCACAATGACTGAATGAGCTGCTATTAACAACATTGGTTCGTGTCAGTGCGATCAGGGGATGGGCTTCTTTTGGAAATCATATCCGAGACCTTTTCCCACAGATCAGACAGCACAGTGATCTTGCTGCTACTCACATTGGTTTTCTCCCACTGCCGTTAGAGGGCGGGTTGGTTGTGGACATCACCTATAATACCTTTTCCGCAGAGCATGCTGGGCACTGAGCCGCTACCCACGATATTAGTTTTCCCACAGCCATCTCCTAATATGTTGCCAGGGCGTAAAATACCAACAAGCAAATCCACTGCCGCCAGATGATGCGTTGGTGGTCGAAATCATCTATAAGATCGATTTCATAGAGCGTCTTGCACATTGCACTGTTCAAATGGTGTCAACGCATTATTTATTCATTGCACCATCGCACTCGGTCCAATCGGTTTTGAATCAATATACCTCAATTTACCTCAGTCATCTCTGCGGCCCTCCTGCCTCAAACCCTATATCAGTCAATAACGGCTAAGATAGTGTGCTGATTTAACTAACCATGGCGTTCCATATTGCCAAGAACTGTGCTGTCTACATAGTGTCGCTATTATTTATACTATATTGATAGCTTCCTGTATTGCTTTCAGGATTGATCTGAACTTCCAATAGTAGATCATTTAAAGTTAGGGTGTGTGTGTGTATTTTACTTCGGTCTATTGTCTCCAGGGAGAATGAAACATTGTCCGTTCCCAAACAACCTGGGTATTCTGCGTTCTGTTGGAGACCCAGCACGCCGGGTCACAGCTTCAGCTTACAATGCGGAAGTTAGGGTTGGTGCCACACCCAGCACTCTCCTTCCCTATGAACCTTATTCTATTAACTCACTTCACACCTATAATGACATGCCTCCTTCTGACCAAACTTGGTACAATTATTGTCATTCATTTGTTTATTATGTAGCTTGTAGTGAAATTGTCCTAGCAAATGCTTTACATTAGATAAAAATACCACTTCCTGTATTACGGTGTATATGTGTTCACCACTTGCCCTGAACTTCTGCTTGTAAGCTGAAGCTAAGACCAGGTGTGCTGGGTCTCAGCTTCAGTCTTTACTGTGTGGGACCAGCGGAACTTGGAACTTCCGTAGTAGTATATTCATACATATATAACTTAATTGGTTTTCACTTTTCGCTACACCTCTTACTAGTCCGATGAAAGCATAAACTTTTCGAAACCAATACACTCATCTAGATTTGATCCTACATATCCAAGTTATATGTCAGTGCATTCAGTGAACATTTATGTATTGTTGCATAAAAGGAATACTATGTCAATTTAATAGCACCTGTCATTGTTGAAGCCTGTGATGTGTTTTTTTTATGTGCATGCCTAAATTAATTTGGCATGTTTTCACTTTAAATGTATCCAAAATTAACCCTTTAAGATAATTTATTTCAAATTAAAGTATTAGAAAATGCTGAAAGCAGGAAGTTCTACTACCATTAGGGATGGTTGTTTTGCACTACTAATACAATAGTATGGCTACTGAGATGTGTGTTCTCTGCGGGACATCGGAACTAGATCTGTTTGCATCGCCATTCCAGAACTGTGGCATGTTCACACTTTATCTTTCACGTGAAATCTCTCTCTACGTGTGTATATATATATTAAATAGTGAACACCAGCACATAGCTAAAAGGAAAGGCTTGACGTTTACTTGAAAAGTGCCAGGAGCAGTGGAATGAGGAAACCCAATCGTCTGCGATTGAAATTTCGCCAATTTAATCGAGGAATATAACAAGAGCAATAACTTGTTTCCTTAATTATAATTAAATATTTATTCTAATAAATAGAATAGCAATGTTTTGCTTACCTTTGCACAGGATCTTTGATCAACGAGAGCTTCTTGGCCTTTGTTTTTTTATTACATTCATTGATTAAGTGGGGTAACATTTAAATACAGACAATTGGTCTTCATCATTCCACTGCTTCTTGCCATAGTCCTCGTAATGCTGAGTGCCAGGCTAGGTAACAGCAAACATAAATTACCAAGTCATTGTTTTGACTAAAGCCTAGTTCACCCACGGGCGTTAAGTCGCCTCAACTAGTTCGCCTTATCTAGTTTGACTCACATTGGCCATGTGGACGCGACGCTGAAGCGAATTAAGGCCAATTCGACTCATCTAGTTTGCCTCAAGTAGACCGCACAGCGAGGTAGTTTATATGAAGCGAACTAGCTTAAGTCAACCCATCTTGCTTGTGTGGACGGTAGCGGTTTACTTCAGGTGGCTTAAGCACTCACATGCATGTGCAGTCGAGACCTGAGTTTGTTGATTTTCCAGTTGATCAAAAGCGCATATTATATAATTTGGTCTATGAAACCGCTAGCTGTGCACAGATATTTTTTTCATCATTTATTTTTAGGTTTTCACTGCCCAGCAGAAGTTTTGACCGTTCCAAAACAATACGATTCAGTCGATACATATCTAGGTCGAACCCACACTCTCTCGTGGTGATGTTGACTAACCGAAAGTGGCACTGGTTAGTATGGACGTGCTCATGCGCAGATATCGATTTCCGCCTTAAACCGCCCCAAGTACTGCATGTGTGTACTCGACACACTTTCACGCCTAGTTCACCTCATCTAGTTTGCCTTATCTAGTTCGGCCTAAAGTTGTGTGTGTGAACAGGGCTTTAGCCAGGGTTCTAATGGGTGGCGAATTCATATCAATATTGTATCCTATGCACCTGACCTGTAATATAATCTGTATCTGGTGAATATCGGTATTGTAACTTATGCAACTGACCTACAATATAATCTCTGGGTGGTGAATATCAATATTGAATCTCTAAATGTATTTATTTCATGTTTAGGGTCGTTCGAAGTAATCGTCAATGACAGGCTGATCTACAGCAAGCTGAAATCTAGGCTTTTCCCTCATGAAAACGATGTAAGTTTAGTGCATCCAATAATTACTATATATATATGGGCGTGTTGCCTGGTGGCAACCTGCCCACTCCCATCTGAAAATGGAGGTGGCCCACCGACTGCTCACTGATAGCTATAATATATATATATATATTTTACCTCGGTATACAGCCTCAGGCTAGGGAGAGGGAAGCACATCCGGTCCAGAAATTAGCATAAGAAACTCGCATGCAGTGGATGTACGCGAGTTGTTCAGCGGTTTTTTTCTACAAATTTCTCCACAAATAACCGGAATTCGCAGATTATTTTCCACACGTTCCTTTATTATGGACATTACCATCCGTTGTGTGAGTTTTAGCTAGGTGGCGACTGTATTTTCGGATTTATTACCGTTTAACTGTTCCGAAAGTCCGGTTCGCTAGCTTTCGAGTCGCCTTTGTCACTTTGTGCTTTGGTTTCGTTCGTTCGCTTAAGTCCCCCATTATCGCTCGATTATTTCTTATAGTTTATTCGTCTTTTGCTAAGGAAGGACATATATATTACAGTTTAACCGTTCCATACGTTTCTGTATTATGGACATTACCGTCCGTTGTGTGAGTTTTAGCTAGGTGGCGACTGTATTTTCGGATTTATCACCGTTTAACCGTTCCGATTCCGGTACGCTTTTTTCAGTTACCCGTGTTTTGGGGGAGTTTTCAGCCGCATTGGTGCACTTCTGTAGCACTGAAATTTCCGGGTGCCTTGCCGACCCGGAGTTCGCTGCATACAATATTATATTTATTTATATTTATATTTCGGTTAAACCCAAGATCACTGGAGGAATCAAATAATTGAAACATGGAGTATTGTATTCACTGTAAGTATTAATACCAACTGTATGAAGATAGTTGTTATGCATTATGGCATCTTTTTGGAAGTTTAGAACTTCGTAAGTCTGGCTGAGATAGGTATGTTTACAGACGGATAAAATGATGGTGACCGGCCAAAGAGCCTTGGTATACAAAACAAAACCGATACTGATTGGTTGTTGCACCCGTGGAATGCGGGTAGAGATGAAAGCGAAAGCTGCAGGGTGAAACCGCATCTCCAGTGGATTTTCTCTCGGACTCTCATAAAGAGTCACGTTGGGGATTATCCTGGGTTTCTTTTATAGACTCCCCAGAACTTTTTTAAGGCGAACCTCCGAGTTTCGTAGCATTTTCTCCAACTTGCTGGCGCAGAAGCCGCGGGAGGGAGAAGTGTACGGAACAGAGAGAGTGGGCGGTCCCAAGGCCGACCCCCCGTATGGTTGGTTTCGATACCAGACACATACGGCATAAACTTAGCTTACCACGCCTGTACTGAGAACGGTGTAAATACGTTACTCAGTACCAAATACATCCTCAACCCAGGTTCCACCTGGCGTCACAATTATGTGTTCACGTTGAGTTGATACCGGTTTATAGTAACACAGTCGTTACAGACTACCGATGGCCATGAAGTGGAACAAGGTCCTGCCCGCTGTGTCAGCTGCTGCGGATCACCCGGAGGACTGTCACTCCTTTCAGGGGTTGACGGCTTTGCCGTCGCCTCAGCCCAACGCCATAATCCCTTCCGACCCAGAAGCGGAGACCGACCGTTAGGTGTGGTTGCATCGGGACGGGAAAGCCATTGAAGTACGCGATGTTGGCTGAAGCCTCATCGCGATAGCCCACACGTCACCAAGCAGATAGAGCCGATGGTTAAAAACCATGTTATGTGGTAGCCTGTTAAAACGGAGAGAAATGTTGGCTCATGCCGCATCTCGTTTAGGCCACCCATTCGACAACGGAGAGTGGGGTTGGCTAAAGCCACATCCAGTTTAGGCAAATGTCACCACAAAGGGCGATGTTGGCTGAAGACCGTTACTACACGGAGAGGGATGCTGGCTGAAGCCACATTATTTTGTCACCCATTCGCGAATGAAGGGCGGTGATGGCTGAAGCCACATACCGTTAAGCCGCCCGTTGCCGAGCGTAGAGACATGTTGGGTGAAGCCACATTATGTGGTGATGCTCGTTGGCAAATGGAGAGCGTGGTGGTTTAAAGCCACATTACGTTTAACCCGCACGTATCCGAGCGGAGACCGAGGTTGGCTAAAGCCACATCAGGTATATAAAATTTTTCCTCGGTTACTTGATATAAATACTGGTCTCTATACATCGTTTTGGATTTAGCTTCCATACCGTTACCCTATGATTTTACATTCGGCTACACGCCTGTTTTGGGAACGGGGTGAATACACTCTCCGACACTAGTATTGCCGCCCATGACCGAACCGAGAGCGAGGTTGCCAGAGGCCACATCACGTTAAGCCGCCTTTGCCTAATGGCGAGTGGTGATTGCTGGGGCCGTATTACTTTTTTAAAGCTAGTGTCAAAATGGAGAGCGATGTTGGCTGAAGCCTCATCACAATAACTCGCCCGGGATACCACGGGCCAAACCAAAGAGAGAGATAGGCTGAAGCCTTATTACAGTAACCCACCTGTGACCGAGCGGAGAGCGATTACGGTTATAACCACATCACGCTTGGTACCCCCGTTAGAAACGGAGAGCGATGGTGGCTGAAGCCACATCCCATTTTTTGGGTACACTCAAACTTTCAGTTGATGATTACAGGTTTTCGGACCTGCGAGGTAGTTTGGCTTTTATTAGCCATGAGTATGTTCTGTTTCAAACGGTACCCGTCTGGATATGTTTATACATTCTTCCAGGACGAAAACCAACAACAAACAAACAGTTGGTTGAACACTCTGATTTTCATTGATCGGCACGGAACTGAGAGATACTTTGGCATTCATTAGCCATGGGTATATACTGTTAGAAACGGTACCCATCTGGATATGATTATAGGTTTTTTCCAAGATGAAAAACAACAACAAACAAACAGTTGGGTGAGAACACTAATTTTCATTGATCGTTACAGATCTTTGAATTAAGGGTTTGTTGGATACGACAGCCAGTAAGCCCGAAGATCCCATTTATGATGATAACTACTCATCACCAGAGGTGATGGCTTAAGCCTACCTGGCATACTTGAGTTTACGGGAGGAAAGCAGGCCAGATGCTGGCTTTCCAGAGATAGAGAAGCGGCTCAGAAAGCTGGAGCAAATGCTCTCAGCAAAGTCTCAAAAGGGAACAAGTAGAGGTTGCACAGCAATCTCACATGGCCACGGAAACAGGTTTTTCCAAAAAGTAAAAATAAATGTGATGTTTCCTTACAAAAATGAGTCATTTATTATGGCCCAGTCACAGTTCAGCTGCTCACAGGCAGTTACTAACCAATTTATCAAACACACCAAAAATTTGGTACGGTTTGTTTGGAATAAACAACTATATGAATTTACATGTTTACCAACTGGTGTAGCTTGTAATTCATGATTATTTACTAAGCTCCGAACACACAAGGTGTTCGCTCATAGAGCGGGAAGGACTTTTTCGTTTCCCGTTTATTGATGATTAATTGGTTTGGATGCGCAGTTAAAAGTAAATGATTAATTTACAACATTTACACAACTAAGTTTGCTGGAAATAGTTAAGAATTTAGCATAAGATAGGACTAAAGGGTTTGTGAAGGCCGAGGCCTTCATAAAGAAGTTTAGATCAGTTTAATGGTCTAGACTTGAGAATAGTGTATTTAGGGTTATGTGGTTTAGTCTGCATGCAGAGATGCTATGTCAGAATGTTGACAGATAGTACTACAGCAATGGCTTCCATTCGCAACATGGGAGGGACAATGTCCAACCCATATAATTAAAGAACAAAGTTTATTTGGAATTGGGAAAGCCACATACAAATTTGTTGGCATCCTGAAATAATAACATATTATAGAATTGGTCTTAGGGCATCCAGAGCCTACCTTTTGGAAAGTTAAATTTTTTCTCTTCAATTTGAGGAAAAGACAATTTATAACATACAGCCTAAATTGGCACAGTAGCAAGGAGGGCTTTGATAGTCGCAGGTTGCGACACGCAGCCATGCTTGGAAGTTTAGCCTTAGGAGACACAAACTGTATATTTTTCCTACACGAAGGGGGGCAAATTTTTAAGCATTGATGTTTCGTTGAGAGGTGTTCACAACACCCCTTCTGACATTCCCTTTCGGAACACGTGTTTATGACAATTTCATTTACATAAAGTTACTCAGCTGAGATTAACTTCGCATGCCTGGAGGAAAGGAACAGTTCAGTTATATTCAAATTATTTGAAAAACTGGGGTTACCATGGTTTACTTATGAAAGAAAAACTTATGAGGCCTACAATGGCACATCTTGTTAGATTTTCTAAGGATGCTTGATAAAGCTTTAGGTTGGAACCGATTAACGCTGCAAGATGTGGTTTTCGGTGATACGTCCGCGAGGAGATGGACAGATAGTTGGTAGGCACCAACTTATTCACTGGCTGTGAAATCAGTTTACAAAAGGAATTCCCCAAAACCAAAAAATTTAATATGTTTTGGGTGGTGTTAATGATATTCGGATTATTTAAGAAATGGTCTGGTAATAGTCTTTTAGATAAAACAGCTAGTTTTAAACTAGCAGTATCATACTGTTAGTTACTGGACACACGGGTCAATTTTGATAGCATTGTCCCTGAATGATTTAAGAATAGATCGCAAGAAAGCAATGTTGGATTGATAAAATAACAATTTTAAATCAAACCGCACAGGGGAATAATTATCCACAGTGCGTTTAAATAGTTCCTGCATGACCGCCAACTTTGTTGGGTGTCTGCCATAAGGATATATATCTATTCAAGACAACTGTTAGTGTAGCTTACTAAAACTACACAAGGCAGGAGTCAATACGGAATGATATGCGTCCGATTCAACGAGAGGCGCCATGGTCTCGAAAGCGTGATTGCTAGGGATTTACGTAAAACGAATCCTAGCACATGCAGGCTGGAAGACCACTAGATCGTTTGCAAAACATAACAACAAACGACTAGAAAAGTCAAGCGGGATCGCACAGCGACTGCTCAAAGACAGAAATACATAGGTGAGAAACAGAAGTTTTTTCACTCTCATTGTCGATTAATGATTCCCAATGTACTTTAAATTGTTATAGAATAGTTAACATGATATACAGGATAAATGATTTTACGTAAACGTCTCCCTAGCCTGAGGCTAACCTGAGGTTGTATACCGAGGTAAAATAGATTAGTTAGACGAATCTTACCTTGGTATAGATGATGGATAACTGTTGTTTTACCGAGGTATAAGCCTCGGATAGACGTGGGCTAGGGCCCGCCCACCACACCCTTCCACGTCTATTCGTTTGTTTATACCAAGGAAACTTCACAGTTTAGTACCATTGTCATTCTTATATATTGTTTTGTTTTATTTGGATCATTTATCCTGAATAAGTAGGTAAAGATTGCTGGACCGGATGTGCTTCCCTCTCCCTAGCCCACGTCTATCCGAGGCTTATACCTCGGTAAAACAACAGTTATCCATCATCTATACCAAGGTAAGATTCGTCTAACTAATCTATATATATATATATATTTATATTTATATATATATATATAATCTAGCAAATTATTTACCAAAGTAAGCCATTTAGAATCTCATCATATTTATCAAAGTGACATTTATATTGACTTCAAACTGAATACCATATTTATTCAACTATGTATATGTGTAATCATCACGTATGTTCATATTAATGGTATGCTATCGTGTTAGGAATGTAGGTCTCACTACATCGTATATATGATTCATTGCTTAATTTGATTATTTTGTTCACTATTTTTAGATCATCGAGGAGATAAACAATCTCATTGTTGCATAAGCCAGGAAGAACATGCATTAAGAGGTAGGAGGGTGCACTTCATATACTTCTTAACTTAATTTACTTTTGTATCATAGCATTCCCAATTACAGTACTTTTTATGTAATCTCTCGTACAAGTACACATAAAGTAGATACTTGATTTTCAAGACATTATTTTTAATAGATCAGATTTAATTTGATCGAATGTCGATGCAAATGTAACAGTCTGCACTGACCTCTCAGGCTAGGAGCCACATAGATAGGTAGTTGTGAATAGGATGAATGGATCAGGGAGCCTAGATAGTGTGATAACTAATAGTTAGGGCACTAGCCCCAAAATGGCAAGAAGTTTGGGTTCGAATCCCTTTAGGTGTATTTGGATAACAACCTCCATGACACTGGCACCATGACCAGGGTCCTGTACAAGATATGCACTGTACAGCTGCACCTAACACGCCATGTTGGGGCTTCAACTTACATGGTGGAGTTGGTGAATACACATACACATACACAAAGTGGTATGTTATCTAATGTAAAATATTTGCTGGAATATGTTCACTGCAGTCTACATTAGAAACAAATGTATGGCGATAATTCCATCAAGTTTGGTTAGCAGGAGGCATGTGATTATAGTTGCAACTTAAGTTTAAATAAAGGTTCTATAGTGAAGGAAGGGGCTGAGAGTGGCATCCACCCCAACTTCCTGTGCATAAGCTGAAGCTGTGACCCGGCATGCTGGGTCCCAGTTTCAGTCCTTCCTGAGGTTCCAGTGAAATGCCAAATACCCGAATAGACAAGATTGTCATTCCAACTGCGCATGTGCTGAAAATGGCATTCACAACAAAACGAATGTTCCCGGCTGTTGAGTTTGCCGATACACATAGGGCAAAATTTAGATTTTATTCAAAATTATTAGAAATACATAACAATTTGGCATAAACATGGATGCATACATGCAATATAATGATATAATGAATATATATGTAAGACAATACTATCCATAGTTAAGCATTTTGAGCTAAAGGCCCTGTCACATTACGGCGTATGGTGGGAGCGTATTGAAAACCTACGTAAGTCCTGCGCGTGCCGGCCTATCATGACCTTTGGTGACCTATCGGGTGTTTTAGAGCGTATGCGTAACCTATGAGGAGCGTATGAGAGCGTACTGTGACATTTGTTGACGGTTTTGATTGGCATATGGAACCTATGCATAGCGCATGCATAGCGTATGAGTCAAGATCGATGTTGAGACCTATGGCATATGCTTGGAATACGCTGTGCATACGCCAGGAGTATGCTCCCATACGTCACTCGTAGGTTATGCGTACGCTACATATGCTAGAGATATGCCGGTGACGCAAGTTGAGCGTATGCGTAACCTACACCGGCGCACCCCTAGCATACAAGGAGCGTACACTGGCATACGAGGAGCGTACACTGGCGTATGAGTAGCGTATGAACCATACGCTCCCATAGGTCGAGATTTTTGTAGCATGCACAAAGAAATTTGGATGGACGGACGGGAGAAAGTGTATGGCGGCGTACAGCGGCATAGGCTGGCATAAGCCGGCACATGACGGCGTATGCTGACGTATATGACATAACGCGCCTATGCCGCCTTATGCTCCCCCAAAAAACCCGAATGTGACAGCCCCTTTAGGAACATACAATTCCACACAAAACAATCAGTCACTTTAAGGCTGATATCCACATCATCATTATTAATTATTCTTCTAAATATTAAAACTGGCACATTTCATGGCTGCACCCAGTGTATTAGCATGTGTCATGTGCTTCTGGCGGGTTTGTTTTTCTTCCACGCATCTCACAAGGCCCCGTGCGGCTGGAATGACAAACTAGTCTATTGTGACCTATTAAAAACCTTGGCCGCCACCAGGATGTGGGTATTTCTTCCTATTTGTGTACACATTTTCGTTGTCTTCCTCCCTTTGTAGATTTCTGCCATGCCTGGAATAACAGGACAGGCAGAGACACTGTTGATGCGTCTGTGAAGAGGAGTCTTCCTACTCCGTCAGTGCCAAGGATGACGAGGTGCGTTCAAACAGATGTCGGCACACCTCTGATGGTACACCGGTCAGGTCGGGGCAGGAGGACACCACGTTAACGGACACTCAACACCGAGGCCAACTAGAAACAATTCACCGGCCCCATAGGATATTTCAGAATCTGTTTTCTATTCTAGTACTTAAATATCACAGGTTATGCATATATATGTGTGTATATATATGTAATATATAGATCACTTTCACAAACTTTAGAAGGATAAGCATCTAAGTTGTGTTCACTGTGCCCTATTTATGTGTGAATGCGTTGGAGTAATGATTGTATTCAAAAGAAGAAAAATGCCCAATAAAATTAAACATTTAAAATTATGTTTGTTGATTTTCCTTTACAATTCACATGCTGTGGATATTCTCCATTTTCGGCAATTTAGGTTAGTTACATGTACTAAAAAGATGTCTCCTTAGGAGTTGTTGGGATCCTTATGTAGTTGTCACAATAAATAACATTCAACAAAATGAAGGCGTGGAGTATTACAAATTAATCAACATGGTAACAGTGTTTAGACATACCTGTGGAAAGTGGAAGACAAATCATACACAATAGAAATTTCCCCAGCTTAAAAGAATGCAATTATTTATATTTTAAATATATATATATATATGCTTTTGTGACGTCATTCCTTAAGCACTTCAGGTCAGTTCTCTGTTGAGTACCCATAGCTTTTCCATTTCCCAAAGAAAAACCCCCTAAAAGAGCACGCAATTTTCATATTTCTATCAACTGAATATTCAAAGCAGATACTTAATTTACATTGTATAAGATGTCACATTCCTCTTAATATTAAAGCTGCATAGTCTGGTGAAAGCATCAGATTTTCTAAACTACGGCACTTATCTAGATTATATTCTACATATTCAACTTAGATACTGATATATTTATTACACATTTGTTGCGGCATTGAAGGGAATACAAAGTCAATTAAATATAACCTTTTAACTGAAGAAGCCTATAGTGTTTGACAAGCACGCCAAAATTAATTTTGCATTCTAACGTTATCCACTAAAAATAAGTCACTTCAAGCTAAAAGAGGGTAGATTAAATACTTATCAACCTAATATATTTATCTTTTTGTTGTTGCTTACTATGGGTAAATACTTGGTAGGTTCCCCTTCCTTTCCAAGGTGACTGGCCACTTACTCATCTTTGTCAGAGTGTGCCCTGATGAGCCACATCATCTTGCTGTTATCTAAATAAAAAAATATGGAAACTCAAAGCTATCGGGCTATGCAAATTTAAGCATCTGCTGCACATTTCCTATCTGGACTCGTCCCGCCTCTTCACCAACGCTGGCTATTCGTTGGCATGCCTTAGTGCCTCCCGAACCTGGGTGATTTTACATTATTGAAGAAAATTGCGTTCTAAATATGTACCATTTTACCAGTGTTCAACCTGCATACGATTTGGCATCTGTTCAACCTGGTGACTGGTGTTTAGTGAGTAGGTCTAACATGCCACAGGTTTAGAACTTCGCTTCAACTAGATAGATTTGCTACCTAGCCCCAGCCCCAGTATAATTCTTGATGAATATAGGGGGGGGGGTAAAGAATGATGTGCCTAATGCTGCGTTCATACGGGGAGGTGAATATGGTGTTTCCCAGTTCACAACCTGTGAATTGCGTTCAAGTGACTTCACAACTGGTGAACACCACCTGTGAACTGGAGATTTTTTAACCTGCTCCTTACTCACCACTCGTGAAGAAATGGCGGTGTCGCAGTTTCCGCCGTCCGTCGTACGTGCGGTGCAAAACATTAGTTTTATTCAAAATTAATAGAAATCCAAAACCCTAACCTTATAAATTTGATATAATCTTTTTGGTCAAGATGTTTTCTATATGTGTACCAAGCGATTTGTTTCTAGGTGGTGTGGTTTTAGAGATATTTCACTTTTTCTGTATGAAGATTTGACAATTCCTCTATTAGCGCCCAGCATGAAATATGTTTACAGCGAATTGCCAAATGAACGCTCTCAGTTTACATGGTCGTGTTCACCAGCAGTAACTGGGAAGTTCACCATGTTCACGAGGACCGTATGAACGCAGCATTACTTCACTCCACTCACTGGTCGTCTGCTTTTCGATTCCACATGAAAATGCGCATCTTTCTCTTTTAAAATAGAACTGAAACATTACAATTCCATTCATATCAAACTATAGCTAATTGCCTTATTTGCTGACATGTCATAACATTGGTTGGTTGGATGTTGGAGTTTTATGCCCTGGCACCATCTCAGGTCATATCAGGACGGGTACCTACTTGTGAGAGTGTGCATTCATGGTGACGTTATAGTGCTGCTGCACTGGGAGACCAGGCACCATGACCTGCTATCCCACTCAGTCACATTATCCTGACACTGAGCCAACCAGTCCTTGTCCTATCCTATTAATGCCGAGTGTCAGGCTAGGAAGCAATAAGTATCAATTTTTAAGTCATTGGTTTGACTCGACCAGGGTTCGAACCCATGACCCCACGATCTACCAACCCGAGAGCCGGACGCTCTAGCTCATTCAGCCATCCCGTCTGGTCCTGGTTGGAATGGAAAATAGCCCAAATTGCAAATGTGTCCACTGAGCAGGATCGATAGGATGACTGACACCTTCACAGGTGGACCCTCTACCACCTGAGCTACGTCCTGCTCCTTGATGAATTTCAATTTCACGGATGCATGTTCCACCCTGATATAGGTCCAGTCCTTTAACCGAAATTTAAAAAACGCAAAAACATCTTTAGAAATATTAATGTGTTTGATTACAGTTCATTTGAAGGTTATGTTTACGGTTGGCGTTACCAGATTCACTTCAATACATTTTCTGTATTTGTGACATTTAGAATATTTTCAGATTAAACAGTATTTAGAATAATAATTAGCTAACAAATTAGAAATATTTGGTTTATAAAAGTAAATAATTTCAGACTATGCCTATTTGTTATCCCGTGAATGGAAATTTGACAAAGGAAATTAAAAGAAGTTTTATCTTGGGTAAATTGTTCACTTTTCTGGTAGTGCTAAGCCTGAGAAGAAACTATTTGCATCCTAGCAACATCCAGGATCATATCCGGATGAATACCGATTTGTGACGGCACTTATTTATGGTGTCTTTATAGTGTTGCTTCAAATGGGCACCATGACTTGACATCACACGGAGTCACATTATGCTGTTAATGAGCAACGAGTCTGATAATATCCACTTAATGCCAAAAGCCAGTGACATCAATTTTCTAAGTCATTGGTTTGACTCTGTCACGGTTGGAACCCATCCCCTCCCACACGGGAAGTCAGCCAGGGTTCTTACTGATTTAAGAACAAGAGTAAGACATGTGACCAACTGTTGGTGTACAAGATGTTTTATTGAAAAGGTACATCAGCAAAGCTGTCGGCGATAGGTGGCACCACAGGCACCTCACTTTCCTAGCCGGCAAGTTCACAGCCAGAGCGGCCAACCCAGTAGGCCCTTCATCTACCATGAACATGTACAAAGGATACTCTTAAGTGTAGCTACAAAAGAGCCCCATGGCTTGGGGTTCTTTCGCTACCTCCTCAAGATAGCAATCCATCTTTTTAATACCCAGCAATTCATGGTACCAATAGACGTGGTGAGAAACACTGGTGGTTCTTAAAAACTACGCGTGCTTGACAGAATGCAAGGGAGATAGAGAGAGTGCTTAGATAAATCCTAAACTTGCTTATTAAATACACACCTTTGCACAGAACACCCATTATCCAAATAACATGTTGCTTAGGGTGAACATAGATGATGGGTGGTGTGAATTTGCCTTTAGTTAATCTCTAAAAATAGGACTCCGTCGAAAATCGTAATATGTTCGGGGGTTAAATTCTTTATAAGTCTTCTATTAGGGGGCTTTCCAATACAGATCGCCAATGTTACCAAATTGCACTGTACCAATCAAAAGGTAAAACCGCATACCTCTAAGTGTTAGACTACAAATTCGCTGATTATTACCAGAATACATCGGTATTACACCAGGGGGGGGGGGGGGGTTATACATTAAAATAACTAATATAATTATGATGTAAAGAAATCTCACTGGAATGTGCGATGCAATGGTCACGCTGAGAAAACCGGGCTACACAGGTAAAACAGCAGTGCTAAGAAGAAGAAAAAACCTTTCAAATAATATACTAATACAATTTAGCTGTAGCATCACGTGCATAAGCAGAGCAAATGCAATGTCAGTTTCTGGGTCAGTCCGGGTTGGCCGCTTCAAGGCTGGGTGGTTGACCTGGTTCCCGGACAGCAGAAATACCAGCTGGTAGGGGACTGCAACAACTGAGTAAACACAGCGCTGGCAATTCAATTCAATTCAGATTCGTAGTGAGATTACGTCACCCCACCAGCAACCCAACATTCGCACAAAATATAGCTACGTTGGGTGCAATATCTCTGGTATCGGAGGAACTCGGTTACGCTACCGGTGTGTTGAACTTTTCCTAGTTTGTTTCAAAAGATATGTGCAGAATTCTGACGCAGCTATCACCCCAATCAGACTAGGATTGCAACCACGAGCGACCCCCAAAAATAATATATATATATATACATTATGTATAAATGCGGGTGGTCGCAAGTAGTTGTTAAAAGGTCTATTTGGTCTTCACTGACCGCTAATTAATTATCTTCATTTTGGTCGCAAGACAGTTGTACGTGTACCCTCCTTGGACCAAAATGGTCGCTTGTAGTCATAATCCTAGTGTGACTGAGGTATAAATCACACACACGCCACTTGTGGCAAAGACAGTCCGATTAGCCTCTTCGTGATGGGGCGAAGAGGAACGAGAAGGACTACTACAACTACTATGCATATGTGCATCTCGTTCCACGAAAGGGTCACGGTGTAGTAGGCATTCACATCAGTAGGCAGTCCCTCCTTTTACCCAAATCGCCAATAAGAGGGAACATTTAATTAACAAATTTACTTCGCATAATTTAATGAATCACCTGATCGTTTTCATCATTGCCTGGATAAGACCGACCATCACATTCTGGACTTTCACCAGATTCGTTTGCGTAATGCCACTCTACTTAGACTTGCATGATTTAGGTCATTTCCACAAACTTACAAAACCGCTACAGAATATCAGAATGGTTGCTATTGGAATCAATGGCCGTCTACGTTAATTCTGCAACACTATGTTCCAGACACATGTATTGAACTGCTACGCAAATGGTGGACCACGTGACTGCAACACCATTGGACCACTACCCCCCCCCCCTCCCCCATTGTTCCTCTACAGTCGTTGCCTCTACACACATGAGTATAAGTTGACGTTTACAATAACACTTATGCGAGATAACCCGTGTAACAATTCCACAAACGAAAGTTCATAATTCCTACATTTAAAAAGGATTCGCAGTTCACTTTACATGTATCGCCCCCCCCCCCCATTCAAACACAGTATCACATCTACAACAAAGCACGTAAGCGAATTGGCATCTGTAATGCACACCACAGTTTATAGAGCTTAACATTAAAGTTACAGAGTCTGATGGGTTTTTTTTAAATAGAAAAGTTTAGTAGGTTGTATAATTACCCATACGTTTAGTTTGTAGTGACTTTTTTTGATGGGCAAATTTGGAGGTGTTTGAAATGAAAATAGGACAAATAAATTTGGTGCGCAACATAATATTCTGACACCATAGGCTTCAGCCGCAACAGCTTCTATTAAACTGGCTTAGTATGCCATTCAATGAAGATATAAATGCTTAATAAGTAAACGATATTTAAGTTGGATATGTAGATAAATTCTTTGGTTTAAAATATTTGAGGCTTTCATCAGACTATGCAGATTTAGTGCCAGACAAGAGTCACGGTATTTTTTTCATATTTATTAAGTCATCGAGTATCACCTAGTGCATAATAGAAAATAGCTGAATATCAAAAGTAATGTTACTCATACTCAGTGCGTATAGCCATTGATAAGCAAGTCTTATCAGATGTAAACATTTAAAATAACAAATTGTTTGGAAACAAATGTCTCCCAAGAAAGGATTAAGCAAGACATCAATAGTGGATCTTCTGCTCAGCTAAGATTCAAATGGTCAGTCTTGAATCATTCCAATCAGCAGCGCAATGTAGCCACCACATCATTTATCGCCAGCAAAACAAATTGTCACAAGAACAAAAATGCCAAGAGGAAATGTCATGGATATGACTTCCCCCCCCCCCCTGAACGAAAAGAATTAAGGATTCTAGGCATCTATACAATACTACAATTACACAACTCAATGCAAGCAAAGCCTCCCCCCCCCCCTCCGTCGTTCCATTGCCTAGGATGATATACTCAAACCAAAATAAGGACTATATAACAAGGGTAATTTAGTCAACAATATTAATTCAAATAACCATAGCAATAATTTCGGCTTTACAGTTCTTATTTAGTTAGCAGTTTTCTGCTCTCCTGGAAATATACCCACGTGTTGTTAGGAAAACACTATTGTTGTGCTTATTATCGTATAATTTAGATCCGAGTATATTGATATTTAATATGATTTACAGTCGTGCTTGTGTTCAATGACCTCTGTGATCGGCGTAGCCCGGCTGGTGTTGCAGTTTCCGCGTTATGCCAGTTTGCGAGGGACGCATGCGTCAAAATCGAACAGCATAGTCACTAACCTTATAAATTTAATATAATGTTTTTGGTAAAGACGTTTTCTATAAGTGTACCAAGCGATTTTTTCTAGGTGGTGTGGTTTTAGAGATATTTCACTCTTTCTGTATTTTCTGTATGGAGATTGCTCACGACCATTGACAATGCCTTGAGTTTGACGGTACGCGCAGTGCAAAACATTAGTTTTATTAAAAAAAATAGAAATCAAGAACCCTAACCGTATAAATTTAATATAATCTGTTCGTTGAATATGTTTTCTGTATGTGTGCCAAGCGGTTTGTTTCTAGGTGGTCTAATTTGAGAGATATTTCACTTTTCTGTATGAAGATTTGCTCACGGCCATTGACAATGCATTTGAATGGATGTGTCCCTCGCAAACTAGCATACCGCGGAAACTGCAACACCGGGTTAAAACAGGTTTTTTTTCAATGTACAAACCGATTTTGTCTCATTTGACTGTCGCTCAGAGGACAGGAAACCGGCTACGTCATGACAACATTGGTGTGAATGCAGAGTACTCCTTTGAAAACACATACTACTGGGTTCACAGAATATAACGTTGACAAGGTTACTAGTTTCAAACAGGCAACCAGTTACTGAAAGCATATAAAGCACACGTGTTTGATTCTCATTCGGAGTGAATTGCACGCGGAACAACTCGGTGGTTATGTGACTGATGCATTAGTAATATGACACACTGTAACTTGGGTTGTGAAGCGCCTTAAGATGAGGACCGGCCTGGGTCACCAAACCTAAAACTCAGTGCTGTTGTACACAAGGCGGGGACTTTATACAAATATATCACATTTTGATAGAGAAAGATTAAAAATATGTGTAACATTGATATATTGTTGAGGTGAATGATAGGGAAACTATATCGGATTACCTCTGTGTCTCGATTGGTATATAACAAAGATATATAATTCCACCCGGAGAAAATATTCGTCTCAGTAGCCATTATACTATGTTTGCTTCAAAAACAAGCCATATACGAGTACCTGATAATATTATAACAGGGCTTGGGTCTCACACAGGACCACATAATAGTTCAATTCTGCTTGACATTACTACGCCCCAGATTACTACTGAACATGCATACTGGCCCTTTGATCTGTTACGATGTTCCACAAGGCTAATATGAACCTACTCCTGAAAACCATTCTGGCACCTTGACCATTGTTCATGTTAGATAGATTAACATGGGTAATTCGCGGCGGGACCGGGAGGTGGCGGGGACAAGCCAATTCGTTCGACGGACACTGCTGCGGTCACCTGTCGATTCCTTTTAGCTGCATTCATTGACTTTAACCTTAATTAGGCCAAATAAAAACAATTGTTAATGGTGATGGTCCCCGCCCACCCCTGATTTTTTTTAACCGTTAAAAATGCGTCAGATAAGCAGCAATTTAACTTTCGTATCGGCCATGATCTGCCAGAACGGGAGGCGGACGCTCAATTCATTCGGCCACGCGTTTGGTTACGTATTACGTCTACGTTAAAATAAAAAACATTTTTCTTGCCCATCTTTCCCATATTTCAAAAAGGACGATTACCAATTTTCTTTTCTTATCTGACCTTACTACAACCTCCCAACTCGCGGGCCTAACGTTGACCCTGCTGGGTCGTATAGTCGATTATCGCCGCCTATCGGCTGCCACCTCACGTTTTTTTTTGTCCTCCATGGGCTGACGTCAGAGCCTGTTCCCTGCTCCAACCGTCAGCCGCCAATTGGACTCGAACCGGCAAGGTCGAGCCGATCACCTAACTTTGCCACCGCCGTTCACCCACCAGCTACAAACGGCCAGATCGATTGATAGGGTTGAGATCCCGAGTGTCCCCCGTCAAATTATATTCTTCAGTTCTCTTATTGTCGATTAAATACCATTTCTTGTCTCGTCGTGAATTGTTTCACAATGTTAATATTACCATACTTCTGACATTTTGACCATTACAGGGATGAAAGTGGTCTCCGGGGAAAAAAAAGCGGAAATTCTGATATTCTCCGATTGGTTTAGCATTGTCAGGGAATCTCGGAAAATTCCAGGAAGTTGTGTTTCATACAAATACGTTTGAAGCACGTATTTGTATTATATGCTGATAGTGCTGCGGCGTCTGCACCACACATTAGTATACGCTAACGGTGCTGCAGCGTAAAACAACATATTAGTATACACTTATAGTGTTGCGGCGTTTGAACACTGTATTAGTATACACTTACAGTCCGGGGGCGTTTGAAGAACGTATTAATATACATTTATAGCTACAGGAAAAATCCCGGAAATCCGCGAAATCGCGGAGATCCTTCCTCCCTGCCATTATAATGTCTCACAACGCTAACAATAACCTATCCTGAACAGCACACTTGCATTTTGATAATTATAATGTTCCATAATGTCAATATTAGCTTACTCCTGAACAGTACTCTGGCATCTTGACCATTATAATGTTCTACAATGCTTACATTAGCGTAGTCCTGAACAGCACAATGGTGCCATGACCATTATGATAATGATAAAATTAAGCAGTTTTATTCAGCTTATTCATCCTGCTATTTGACTGCCTTACACTGTGCATTGATACACATCTTTTGTTGGTATGTCACTCGACCTACTCATTTGGTTTCCCCTTTCTGCATGGCACTATATCAATGTAATCTAATCCGGTTAGCCTGTCAAATCCACGAAAGGCGAAGGGAAATAGGTGGAAGCGTCTAGCAGTTACCCGGTTTGTTGAGCTGTTAGGCTCCTTTTCTAGGGTCTTAACATGGGGGAGTTAAATGATTCTTCTTGCATAACCCTTTTTCTAAAATTACCATACACATCCTAAAAGCCACAGTTTAAGAATTGATTTAGGTTACTTATACAAAAAGGAACACTCATAATGTATATTTGAAGAAACCATGATATATCTGACCTTGGCATTGTGAGAAAAGTGACATTTAATGGGTCAGTTGAACTAATAAGCCATGGCTCTGCTTGAGCTTGTACTGGCTGCACAACTAGAGAAGACTAGGTAGGTGAAATGATTCTTTAATCAAACAATTGAACACAGAAATGCTACATTCCTGACAGCACACCATGACATTACTAAAGAGCTCCAAGTAGACCGATAGATGCCATGCAGCATGCTTGTTATACCAATGCATGTAGATCTATAAATCTACCCGTGGAATTTTGCACTACTCCAGTGGTCCCGAAGTGAAAAGTAAACTACATCCATCCATCAATCAATCAGTATACTACAGGCGAAAGTAGTGTAGTACTGGGAAATATCTCACGACAGACAAAACCAACAAACTGAGCTATTTAAGTGACGCTTCCTCGCACGGGAATTTTTATAGAGAACACATTTGCCACATCGCATGTTCTATAGCGCTTGCGAAGTCAGGAGAGAAATTCTTATTCTTTTAAAGAAAACCTGTATGTTACACTGCATAGCTGCTAGAAACGATGTGAGATAGATTACAAGACAACAATAACATCGCACCGCAGTTTGCAATACAAAGATTTTCGCTCAGTTTATAAGTGCTAACTGGCGTGGCGCTTTTGGGCTGGGTGCTGCCATAAGTTACATTTGCATATGAAGCCAGTTGTGTTGACAAAGTAGTAGTAAAGAGAAGAAACACGCTCATTTGGGTCTGCAACAAGGGCGCCATCTCCCTTGCAACCGGTGACTGTCCGGGGACCCACTATTCGTTAATTGTATCGCTAGCACTGAGTGCTGTGGAGGTCATCACGTTTTACCCAATCCCTCCTGAACAAATTAGCCATGAGCTAGATCCCGAGTGGCTTTTTTAAAGCAGGAATTGTGAGCACTACAACCGTACTTTATATTTTGATCATCGACATATCACAGAATCTGTAGTCAAAAACGTTCACTGTCCATGCACTCTCAGGTCAAGCGATATAATCATCTATTAAGGGGAGGGCAGTACCAACCAAACATACCGATAAGACATGAGCTTTGTGTTTTAATTAAATTACAGTGGTTACCTGTCTTCAGCGATCCCTGTGATTAGCGAAACCCTGCCATGCACAGTAGTTATCCGTCTTCAGCGACCCATGTGACTGGTGAACCCCTGCCATATACAGTAGTCACCCATCTTCAGCGACCCATGTGACTGGTGAACCCCTGCCATGTACAGTAGTCACCCATCTTCAGCGACCCATGTGACTGGTGAACCCCTGACATGTACAGTAGTCACCCATCTTCAGCGACCCATGTGACTGGTGAACCCATGACATTTACAGTAGTCACCCATCTTCAGCGACCCATGTGACTGGTGCATGACATGTACAGTAGTTACTTGTCTTCAGCGACCCCTGTAATCAGCGAGCCCATGTCATGTGCAAACAATTTTTCAATGTACAAACTGTTTTTGTTTTTGTTTCATTTGACTGTACCTCAAATGACAATTGTTGGGGTCTGGCTGAGTCTTTTGATGTTAAACAGCAGTACATATATATACAAATGGTAACATAGTTTGATGTATTTAAAAAAAAAAGATCTTTCTAAATCACCGTCACGAAAAAATACTATACAAAATTTTGCTTGTCAACAGTTTCTATGCAATTTGTAAAAATCTTAATTTGTAGCAAGGGTTAGTGTGGTGTTTTATTTTAGTCCCCACTGAACCCATAGAGCACTGAGATTTCCAATGGGGGTGGGGAGGGGGTTGATGGATATTCCACATAACCTATTAATTATGCATGATTAATTTACCCTTAATGGAAAGGAGTTAGAAAATTGGGTTATTTATTTATGACGCATACTAGTCAAACTATCTGAATTAGATATTGATCGAGATGTGGTTGTTCCATTCGAAGGTCAAATCTATATTTAAAAAAAAAAAATTTTAGCCAGTGATTCTAGTTTCTGCAGTTGTTTTTTTGGATGGCTCAAATATCAGGTAACTGTCGCTTGCCCCCAGTCTCACCCAACCCCCCTAATTTCACAATCATATCAGAAATACATACCAAATAGGAGCTAGACAACTTGAAAAATTATCCTGAACATGTTCCCTTAGTAAACAGATTATGTCCATGACATAAACTAGTATTTTACAGGATGTCAGATGTTCTTAATTCTAATTTGAAATCACTCTGTTTTAACGTTTCCTTTCAGGTCATTAGTATTTGTCTCAACAGACTTCGTATTGTAAGTATTCTGCCATCGCTCCTAAATATACACATCATCAAAACTGTTATACAAATGATATCATCGATTATTCAGCCAGTTACCAAATTGAATATATATAGATATATATTTATGCATGATGTTGAAACTTTCAAATGAGGAATATTCTCAGGAATGTACCTTTTGTTTGTATTGTTAATACATTATATCAAAGAATAGATAGCAATAGCATAACTCATTTTGTCCTGCCAATACCCTATGTGGTCGTCGGGTGGTTCGAGAACTGCTGCTGCTCAGGATTCTTTCACAACCAGTTGGGAGTAGTTACTTGGCGCGCCGCTTATTCCACTTTGGGTCGGTTGGAATTCAGTTTCGTTAATATGGAGCCATTGGTAGCCTTGTCACCATCGCTGTAAATTTAGAAATCATAAAAAAATGCATTACACGCAAGATAAGTGAAATCAGCACCTGCTGTTTAATTTGGTTAAAAACCAAAAAAAAAAAAAAAAAAACGCATTGAAGGTCATTTGTATATTTTCAAAATAGTTCAGTACAAACTATATTCTACGGAATTAGTAAATTTTAGAAACATAAACATTGAGCAATTTCAGAGTTCAAAGAATGATAGTTTAAAAGAATAAACAAATACGTTATTATTAGTCTAGTATGAATGTCTACACGACATGTCTCAGGGATGAAAGTGGTCTTAGGGATGAAAGTGGTAATGCTGATATTTTCCCATAGGTTTAGCATTGTCGGGGAATCACGGAAAATTCTCGGAAGTCGGGTTTCCTACACAGTGGTATACGCTGATAGTGCTGTGGCATTTAAAGCATTTATTAGTGGTATACGTTGAGGGTGCTGCGGTGTCTGCACAACATATTAGGCCTAGATTATGCTGATAGTGCTGCAGCGTATAACAACGTATTAGTATACACTTATAGCTACAGGAAAAATCCCGGAAATCCACGAAACCGCAGAGATCTTTCATCCCTGATGTCTTAACTATGTTGACCATTGCCAAGCCAAAACGCGGAAAGTTGCAGCATGTTGTAATATGTTGGGAACTCGGCCGTCTGAGCCCCAAGATACCACTTACTCTCCCCAGGTGCGTTCTGACGACGGTCTGTCAGTTCACACCTGATGCCCCTCTCCAACAAACTAATAAGAAAGAAAGGGAAGACAAGTCGCACAAGATTGACAGTGAAGAAGTTGTGCTTTATTGGCATCAACTCCTGTTCACCTACTAGCGACCTATCACCCTCACTCCTTGTCCACACAGATCCTCATTACTCTCATTAGTATGTATAGGAATCAGTGCCTACAGCCCATTGAACCGGCGTCCCATGGTTGTTGCACACAGCTCAGTGCCTTTTGAATAGCTGCTGCTAGTTTGTATATAGAAAGTGGAGCCTCAGACAGAGTGTCTGGGTCCGTGGACAAGAGAAGAGTGTGTTCCCTTCAAGAGTGAATGCAGTGAATGCAACATATATATCAGAGTGAGGTCTGTGTGTCAAGTGGTGCAAGGGGTGCAGGTGACTGGGCTTCCCATAGCCAGCCAATCAGACACCCTCTGCAGCCTGGGGGGCGACGCCCTAATAGGAGCAGCTGTCACTCAACCCCAGCTGCAGGTGGTGTCCATAATGTATGCAGGATGGCTGGGTGTGCTTGCCCATCGGCCCTGTGGTAACAGGTAGTTGCAGACAGTTACAATAAATATATATTAAAAATGTCCTTCTCCTCCACTTGCACCCTTACTGGTGCATAGAGGGAACATTTCACCAAACATTAACTGTCTCTTACATAGGAACATCTCGTCATAATCTCGGGCACTATGTGTTATTATATTTTCCACATAGTCTCATAGGTCACACAGCGAGTGGGGCACCCATTGCTCCTGTTACATAACCTTGGTCCCCACTCCGTCGACCGAGAATAGTAATGTTCTATTCCAATATATAATTCCGAACCGAAAATCTGTATATTTTTACAATGTGAAACGGGTGGCCCGAATGGTGGACAGTTCCACCCCTTGCTGTCAGCCACCAGACAAGGGGTCACACATTATCTGGCTGCGCTGTAGTAGGTCACCTCAAGTCTGCACTTAGCGAAAAAAACACAAAGAGTGAAGCAAATGCGGTGTTTCATTCCTAATATGTGGTATGCGAATGCGACTAAATATGGAAAAGCATGTAAACAGACAGGGGTGCTTCCATATGTTCGGATGCAAATGCGAATGTGAATGCTGCTCCATTTGCCATAGTGTGAACAGAAACTTTGACTTGTCTTCACAAATTTGTAGCAAGAAAGACCGAAAATTGCATGGGTATTCATGCTGCATGCCGCACACAGCGGATATGGAATCTTAGCTTTATTCCATACCCCAATGGATGGTAGAAACCAGTCTATCACATTATTATTATTATTTCCTTTGAAAATTACGTGTTCAATTAAACAAAGTTGCATAACCCGAGAAAAGCATCAAATTTTCGAAACCAAAACACTTATTTGATTTGATCGTACATTTCCAACTAAGATTGTAGCACCCTCATCATACATTTATTGCATTAATCCAGTATGTCAAAGTATATCCAGTATTTTAACATGCACACTAAAATTAATTTGGCAGGTTTTCACTTAAAATATCTCCAATTTTAACCCTTTCAAATAAAAGTTAAACTAAACTAAATGTTTGATTATATCCCATGACCCTTTAAAAGAATTTGGCAGAAAATCAAAACTATCGGATTAGACAACTTTAATAGAGCCGATGTTCGGGTTTCGGCCTAAAAAGACAACTCACCACATGATGGGGGTCACAGGCTGATTATTCTTCATCAACTCCGCACGCTTCCTTTCGACCTCTTGGTAGACTTCTTCCTCTCTGATGTCGTTAACCTCGTTCATTTGCCCTGTTGCCACCTTCACTAGGAAGTTCAGAATGAACTGCAAAACACGAATGGGTTCTACATGACTGCACTCTCACGGCCTGAGAAACTAGAAGCTACTAGCGGGCAACGTTGGCATTCTAGTACCTGATACGGTATATGGTCGCAGTGGTTCCCCAGTGTTCAGGAAAAGGATGGCGGGAATCGGTACAACTGGTTCAGGCAGCATGTGCAAGTTGTGCAACATATACTGCCAATGGATGCCAGGCTTACTGAAATAAGTCAACTTTCACTGCAACAGATAGTAGGCCCACCACCCCCTATGCTATATATCGAGATCCATGGGTCGAGTTATTAATGTGGTCTTAAACTAAGATCATGATAATTATTTGGGACATACTTACTCAAAAGGCAAAGGCTACTGTCTTCTTGAAAGACAATGTATGTAGCTATGGTTTGAATAGCTTGCACTACCTGAATTTTCAGGACTTCTTACAAAAATTCCAAGGCCCTAAAATTGAAATTTCCATAACAATTTTCCAAACCAATTCAATAATAAAGCACTGCCCCACTGGGAGACCAGGCCACCCGCACCGTAACCAATGTCCCACTCAGTCACATTATCCTGATCTTGAGCTAACCAGTCCTTGCCCTATCCTAGTAATGCCAAGCACCAGGCTAGCTAGCAACATGCATCAATTAGATAAGTCATTGATTTGACTCGGCCTGGCATTAGAACCCCCGACCTTCCGCACGGGAAGCCTCAGCTACTAGACTAACTTGTAAGTTGATATTATTATTATTATTAATTTGTATTGTTTTTATTACGATTATTATTATTGTAGCACTTAAACTTACCATGAACCAGTAAATGTTTAAAATCTGCAGCGTCCAAAGGAGAACATTGAAAAACAGGTAGAAAGGCATCTGTGGCGGCTTGTCTTCCTGCGGGAAGGCGAACACACCGCACGAGTATAATACTTTAAGCGGGAAATAGTAGAGCCTGAAGATGAACCTGTAAGAAAGGGAACAACAGGTAAGCACTGGGCCCAGAAACAACACGGCCGCAACACAGCTCTACAGGGGAAATTAACGTTACAACGTGCAATTATTGGTTTGATTTCAGTTTGCTTGTTTTACGTCCTAGCAACATATAAGGTCCAACCACATCTCAAAAGTGTGTTTTTTAAAACCCCACAAAAAAACATCTCGGTCCAACCGAGTTTTTTTGGTTTAAATTTTTTTAGACTGGTTCAACATCAACAAAACATTGCCCAGCTACATATGGGTTTGAACTAAACTGACGGCATTAACTATGGGGACAGTGGTCATTAACCTAATGATATTGCTTCATCCACCCTCAACACATACATATTTCAGTATCCGTATCATAGGGTTGGCAACATTGAACAATCGAAGGTGTTGTTATATAAGATTTCACTCAATAGAGAAGATGGTACCACAATAAGTAGCACCGAAACACCCAACAAATTAAACAAACACTCCACTACCATAGGGATAAAATTATCTGAAAAATTCAATGGTAATTGTATTGATAAAGAGAAAGCACTTTACAAAAACATGCAAAACAACCACAAAAGAGGTAGTAAAAATATCAAATGCTCTAGACACAAACAAAGGAAATGGGTTACAACATATATCAAGTGAGATAATAAGAGATGTATTTGTAGGAGTACCAGACATAATCTGTCATCTCTTCAATGAATCCTTCAAACAAGGGAAGATCATGGAAAGCTGGAAAGCTGCGAACATAATACCATTATTCAAAAGCGGAGATAGACAGGATGTAGGGAAAATTTGTTTACTATCCAAGATTAGGTATTACATGACAGAAAGCATGGCCATCAAGGTCTTCACATCTAGGGTGGCATCATATTTTGACTAAGGGGATGTAATCTTCATGGAAGGTAGTAAGGCGCGACTACATAATTTAATCAAAGTGGTGCTGCCCAGCGGTGAAAACAAGTATTAACACACTTATTCATTATGAGCAGGGTAAATAAATTCATCACAAACAAACAAACAACAATAAACAGACAAGGAGTCAAGTGCACAGATAGGTTTCGATAGGTTGCTTGCATGAAGTAGCTTAGATAGGCTAATGGTTAGGACGCCCGCTTCAGAAGGGCAGAAATGTGGGATCGAGTAGGCAGAGTGTCCTTTTTCTTATGCGATGTATGGTAAAGGCCACTTTTAACCAAGCCAGTCTTAACAGTGTTGAGAGAATGGTTTTGAATAACCCAGCTTGCAATGTGCTGGCTCGGACGGCTAAGATTATGATTTGATGTGGTCCTTACCAGATTATGTATTGAACACAAAACCTCTTCACATGGTAATGAAATAGGGATGAACTAATCCAAATAGTTAAAAGATGTTTCTTCTCTTCATAAACATCTACTGCTTGCAGCACCATACAGTTAATTATCTTGGAGACGGATACAGCTTCATCTCCCTGATCTAAGAATAGCCTTCAGGCTATGTACAGGATGATCACCGTTGCCGACAGGGAGTAAAGCAGGTGTGACTAAGTCAGAATTTGCTGCTTGGGGATTAACGTCCTAGCAACATCTAAAGTCATATCAACATGGATATCAACTTGTGACAGTGCACACGTATGCCTGAATACGGTGCCACCAGCACCATGACCTGATATCCCCCACAGTATCCCAATACTGAGCAAACCAGTCCCTGTCCTGTCCTATCCGAGCACCTCGGCTAGGTGGTGACAACTATAAATCTGGTAAGTCATTGGTTTGACAGGTAAGGCTTCAAAATGCATGAAAGCTAGGCAGAGCTTTTATCGATTCGGCGACCAGGTCTGGTAAATCTTGGTGCAACTGAGATGATTACACCATCATACTGTTGCACTTCGGCCTTACTAGCACTAGACATACTTCCCCACTGACCAAGCCGCTCGAGCAGCGCCTGTCCGACTACTCTTCTGTGACAGAACCACCAATAGTACATACAAATAGTAATAATACTAATAATTTAAAAAAAGATTTAATTGTTTAAATTTAAATTTATTAACCAAAGCATCAAACCAGCACATTTAATAATATGTGCAGACACACATTTATGTATGTATGTATGTATGTATGTATGTATGTATGTATGTATGTATGTATGTATGTATGTATGTATGTATGTAGGTGTGTGTGTGTGTGTGTGTGTATGTGTGTATGTGTGTATGTGTGTATGTGTGTATGTATGTATGTATGTACGTACGTACGTACGTACGTACGTACGTACGTACGTATTATGTATGTATGCATGCTGCATGCATGTATGTATGTATGTATGTATGTATGTATGTATGTATGTATGTATGTATGTATGTATGTATGTATGTATGTATGTATGTATGTATGTATGTATGTATGTACTCACCATGCAGAGGCAAACAATAGAAAGCCCACAGTGGAGATGTGCTCGTGGATGGGATAGAATTTGCCGCCACGGTCCTTCAAGTACACATTGACTTTGGTGAATTCTAGGCACACGTCAGCGATATCATGTAGAAAGAGGACCAACACTCCGATCTTGTGGTACCTGTACAAGTAATCATGGGCATTAGCAATAACCCACGGCTATAACGACGACTCAGTGGGCAATAACGGCTCAACAGACAACACAAACAAAGAGGGTCAGCTTGTAAGTTTATAGTAAGAATGTGAGCATAGAAAGGGAGTGGGTAATGAAGGATTCGCGGTAAAGATTAGTTGGCAGAGCTGAATAAATCCTGCTGCGCTTGTGGTGTTTTTTTTTAAGTATTAAGGGGGGAGGGGGGACAAGACATGTGACTTATTTCTTGTAGCTGGCAAAGACACTTTACATCATTCAAATGGTTCTAAACATCGATTCGGGCGCGCATCCTGTTGGAATTCCATTAGACAGAAACTTTGTCATAATGGCCCGCCTGAGTCACTCTATCTAACACCTTCTTTATCACCTCATCAGAGTGCCTAATTACATCTCCGGGTCATCACCGCCACACAGTAGCCGAAACAGCATCTCTCTGTGACAAGCAATCCCCAATAGCCCATTACATTGTAAAATATTCCGATTTACCTCATTGGGGGGTGAGGGGAATGCAAATGTTCTATTACTGATTGGGTATACGTGACCAAGTGCATGTATGTATATATGTAGGTGCTGGTGGTGTCTGAATGAGATGTAAATAGACATAGTGGTGCTGACAGGGCTGTGTGTAAGGGGCACTCAGAGCCTACCCCCTCCCCCCTCTGCTAGCTATGATCACCACACTCAGGCTCAAGGCAGGTGGTGGCCAGGGGAGCCACAAAGCTTGGTGGTGGTGGGCAGACCACTGGTAACCATGGGGACCAGGAATGCTGGATCCCTATTGGTACGGCCAAGAATGATTGTTTCCCATGGGTGGGGGGAGGGGGGGGGGGATACTCTACAATGAACCCATGTACCATATAAATAATAAACCAGAGGGCTTGACTATCCCTCTTCTTTCATACTTTATACTCTTCCTTTCTCTTTGTCTGTATTGATTTCACTATAGACCTATTTCATGTGACGACAGCAGAGGTATTTAGGTCAGTGCGCACGCTGCTTGTGTGCAGGACGACACACTGTCACACTGCAAACTCAATGGCTATGACTTAGTATGAGCAATCTTCATACAGAAAAAGTCAAATATCTCTAAAACTACACCACCTAGACACAAACCGCTTGGAACAGACATAGAAAACATATTCAATGAACAGATTATATTAAATCTATAAGGTTAGGATTCTGCATTTCTATTAATTTTGACTAAAATAGACATTTTGCACTGCGCGTATCGGCAAACTCAATGCATTGTCAATGGAGTTAAGGAGTAGGAGTAGAGGATTCAACTTTACTTCATGGAGACCTAGTCTTTACAACATGTCCGATCTCTGTTCAGGTTGCATAGTCCGATGACTTTTGAGTTACTACCATATTTTCTGATAAATACGACAGGTTGGTTCTTATAATCTATGCTACTTTAGCTTGGTAAATTGGTAATTTTGAAGGTATTTGAAATGAAACCGTGCAAAATTATTTTCGTGTGCACACCGAGATGTCATATGGTTCAGTGGTGATTAGTTCTATTAAATTAAGTTAATATTCTTGTGCATGAAGTAACACATGCTTAATAAGTACACTATTAAGTTGGCTTTATACGATCAAATCTAGGTAAATATTATGTTTACCTTATATTTTAAGGAAACATCTACATCACATACAATTTTTTTATTCAGTTGTTCTAAGCATGGACATTAGTCATTATAAGCTCTAGCTACAACCCTACCTTCCACACGCAATTTACTCACCTTGCTGCAAATGAAAACCCGATGAGCACCATTGTAAGGAAATGGTGGAAGATCATGACAAGGGAATCCTTCCTCCATCTATCCATGAACAGTGTGCCATACACCGAGTGCATGTAGAACGAGAACTGAACAGCATAGATAATGTAGATGTCCCAAGGTATCGGCTGCCCCGCCTTCCAATCTGAATTTAAGCAGAAGTAAACAGTTGTAAAACATCAATACAGATTGTTGTATTTAACACCAGTACAGTATTCGAGGCGAAGCAGATCCTCTATTCTCAACTGTCTTCTGGCTACAGAAAGAGAGGGCGCCCCCATCTCCGGTTCAGTGATACCGTCAAGAGAAACCTGAAGCTGAGAGACATTAAGACCGACTCATGGACGCAACTCTCACAGCAGAGAGCTAAATGGAGAGCGGCAGTCAAGTAATGAAAGCAGTCTTTGTCGCATCGTGACCGACAGCATCATGATGATGATGATGATGATGATGATGATGATGATGACAGTATTCGAGGCGACTGGAGGAGTTTGAGCACCAGCTTCCCATCTGGCAGGGAGTTGAATCCTTGGTCGAGTCAAACCAATGACGTAACAATTTATACTTGCCGCTACCTAGTCTGGGGATAGAGATTACTAGGATAGGACAAAGAGCAGAGGAATGAGGAAGACTACAGAGGAAATTTCATTATCTTAATTAATGACTGCAATAACAAACAAACAATTGGGTAATAAATATATTGCAATCGCCTCTTATCATTATATGCTAGTCATACCCCTTACTGTAATAGCTAAGAAAATTCTGGCGTCATATCGGAATCAAAATGTTAGTATTCGCATTTCATCATATCCACTGACACCTGCATGTGTGACAGTATTAACTGTCTGTAAATCAAGTTTTAAATCAATTGGTTATCGACAAGTGTCCGTTAATGGTGACATGCTCCAGGTTATTTAATCTGACAAACCGGCATTAATTTGGCATGCAGTACCAAAGAATGAGAGGCAAATAATGCGTTAGTACCTTCGGCAAACATTGACTAGGTTCGTCTTTATAGTGCTCAATTTTAACGATAATGTGTGTCAAACTTTTCAATTATGAAAGTTCTGGTGGACACCAAAGCAATGTCAATGGTAAGTTCGGGAGACACATGGTTGCCAAATGAAACACAACAATATATAACACCTTTAATAATACATATACCTTTAATAATACAACACCAACGACTGAACCGGTCAAAAGGAGAAAACTTCCATATATATTCTGTTTGGATAGTATAACCAGACAGAAGTTAGACAGAGAGGTAGAGTATACTGTATGGTTTGAGATTAAGCTTAACTCCCGTGCCCCTCCCCCCTTCTTTTTGTTTATTAATTATTTGGGTGAGTGTGTGTGGGGGGGGGGGGGGGGAGGGCGTCAGTTAGAGTGGAGGAAGTAGGTTACTGAGATGCTTGTTTCCCCTTGAAATGAATTGCATGAGCTAAAGATTTTTTTTTTAATATGGAGATACAGCTGAAATATTTCAAGCGATTGAAGAAATGTACTGCTATGCTCTTTTTACAATGAATTTCACTACCAGAGATAGTGTTTGTTTGTTGTTTTACATCCTAGCAACATCTAAGGTTATATCAGGACAGGTACCGACTTGTGACAGTGCGCGCTCATGGCGACTTTATAGGGCTGCCCCACTGGGAAATCAGGCCACCAACACCATGACCTGATATCCCACTCAGTCACATTATCCTGACACCGAGCGAACCAGTCCTTGCCCTATCCTAGTAATGCCAAGCGTCAGGCTAGGAAGCAACAAGTATAAATATTTAAGTCATTGGTTTGACTCGACCAGTGTTTGAACCCACCAACTCATGGTTTTGGTTCCATGTCTCCCAAAACAGGGGACGGATGCTCAACTCATTCGGCCACCCCTTGTTTTGTGAGTACGTTTATTCAGTGTTGACATACGGGCGAGAATTAATTTAAATATAATGGGAAGGAAAATATATTTAAAACTCTCAGTTGAGATCCACGCCGGCCCAAAAAGAAACCTGACTGAACTGGACAATTCTGCTATGGGTCTCAGAATGCCAGGAACTTAAGATTAGATTATCTCTCTGAATACGTCAATATGGCCTATGAAGGGAGGCTGAGCACGGTTGTGGTCAATAAGGTACTGTGAATACTTTACTCCAAAGATGCGAACAAAACAGCGCGCATTCACTGTTTTGGTAATTTCTGTTACTCATACAATCACGTAGTAAAGATCACAATACCAGACGGGATGGCCGAATTAGCTGAGCGCGCGCTTGCCACGAGGCAGATGGTGAGATTCAAATAAATGGGGTTAAAATCCACTCTAGTCAAACCTATACCCACCAGGTTCGCTACCTAGCTTGGTGTTTGGCACTACTCCGATAAGATTGTTTGTTGTTGTTTTACATCCCTGTAACATCATATCACAATGGGCACCAACTTGTGACAGAGCGCACTCATGGCAACTTTATAGTGCTGCCCCACTGGGAGACCAGGCTGCCAGAACCATGACCCGATTTGCCACTCAGTCACATTATCCAGAAACTGAGCTAAACAGTCATTGTCCTATCCTAGTAATGCGAGCACCAGGCTAGGTAGGCTAGGTCAATTTCATAAATCATTGGTTTGATTTGATCGGATTTCGAACTCCTGACCTTCTACATGGGAAGCCTGCACTCTACCGATTCGACCACCGCGTTTTGTCCCCATATGAATGGGGAAGCCCTATTGAGTATTGTCGCCGATTGAAATTTCTCTTGCTTATTAACGAAGGTAATAATTTATTTTTAATTAAAATTAAACATGATGGATTTTACAGCAACAATTTTGGAAATGCTTCTCAGATACAGTGCAGTTGGACAGTATTTGAACTTCAATCACATTTATTCCACTGACGATTGGCCATTGACCATGAATATGACGATTAGATTAACTTGTCTTTATAACCAACATACCCAATGCTAAACTATAACTGTACATGTATCATAGTTGAATATAGATAAAAGATTCACCCGGTACTTGTAGTACACGGGTGAAGGACAAGTAGTGTAAATACGTGGCGAAAATAGGTTTAGTATGGAACATGAACTAGAAACAGTGGCTCCAGTATCAAATGGCTACCCATATAGGCACAGAGTTGGTGAAATGGGCGAGAATGCAAAAAGACAAGATGTCGGCGCTAGAACGCCATCGATTTCACTTTTAAATCTTATTAAACTAGATATTTTATTATATTTTTCAACACAAAGGTAGCGGGTAAATATGAAGACACCTACAAAGAATAAATGTTGCTTCTTAGATTGTGAAATTAGGCTCTCATTTCATTAACCCGCTTTTTCAACCGTTTTTATATAGGGCTGGTATTCACCTGTGTACTGCGAGTACCGGGTGAATCCTTTATCTTGGTTGAATATATTTATCGGTAAGATGGGATTCCGAGTTCCGCTAGTCCTTCAGGAAGGACTGAAGCTAGCACCCAACACGTCGGGCCACAGCTTCAGCTTACACGCCATGAGGTGGGGCAGGTGGTAAATACACATACACCATAACGCACGCTCTTGTATTTTATCTAATGTAATATATATATATATAAATTTTACACAAACATTAAACTCAAATTTCAGCATTAAGAAGCAACTTCAGCATTTAACTCCAACTATATCATAATCAGGTCAATGTGGCATCGGTCTACTAGTGAAAGTAGTTCATGTGCAGTCTTTATTACTCAGTGCTTGATGGTTAGTTTTGACAGTGTGTCAAGTGGAAACGAAACATTACGATGCTAATGACTCCAGAAATGGTTAATTATTTCCACATTTTCATAGTAATTGAAAAAAAACATGTTTCCAACTAAAGAAGATGTTTAATATGACCGTTTGAAATTAAATGTATTGTTGTTCAGAGGGTATTAGTAAGTTGTTAGTACTTTATTGTCAATCGTGTCGACGATGTCACAAATCAGTGATGTAATTATCTATTCATTTAGACATATCCATCCCAATAAAGTACATAAAACACAATATTGGCACTCAATTTTATCCTTATTATCTCTCACACCAATTGACTACAACATGAAATAAAAATATTGACATTGCAATGAATGGTTGCTGTGAAATATAGATTTCAAATAGACTACCCCAAGTGGTACACAGCTTCTGAGAACGACCCATATGTGCTCGAACAATTTCATTGCAATCTACGTTAAAACCAAATGCGTGGCAAGAATCCTACAAAGTTTGGTCATGAGGAGGCACTTAAGTTATAGGTGCAAAATGAGTTAAAGTGAAGGATAGGGCTGGGAGGGGAACTAACCCAAATTCCTTGGTTTATAAGGCTGTATATTGCAATGTAGGTCATGTCCAATAGGCCCACTTTTCATCTTGTGAACATTCCAAAGCAGGGCCCCAAACCATCACCTGAAGTACCGTGTACAATTTTAGATTCGCCACAAACAATTCTTATTTGCTGCATATATGATTACGTCAGTGGATGAGAGCTCAACCAGTTGTGCCAACATGATATATCCCTCAAGCAATTATCACAACGAAGTGAGTAGCCACACCCTTGCCAAAACGTCGTGACGCCGGAACCAGCGGACCACTGGCCAACTCCGAAGTGACCTATTTGATGTGTTTGTTGTTTTACGTCCTACCAACATCTAAGGTCATATGAGAACAGATACCGACTTGTGACAGTACCCACTCATGGTGACTTTATAGTACTGCCCCACTGTGACACCAGGCTGCTGGCACCAAGACCTGATATCCCAGTCACATTATCCTGCTACTGTACTAACCAGTCCTTTTCCTATCCTATTGATGCTGAGTGCCAGGCTATGTAATGACAAGTATCAATTCTATAAGTCATTCGGTTAACTCGGCTGGGATTCGAACTCCCAACCTTCCACACGGGAAGCCTACTCTCTATCGATTCGACCACCGCGTCCGGTCGACCTATTTGGTGTTCACACCCATGGCGGTATGGTTCCCATGATGGTGTGTGGCCTACTTGGAAAGTAACAAGGTCACATCGGATGAATAGTAACGAATCTGAAGCCAATAGATGTGCAACAGCTTGAAATAAGGGTGGGCGGGGTAATATAAACACTATTTCACGAGGTGGCCCGGTTGGAAGAAACTGGGGCAGGGTGCCTACAGTGGTAGGACAACAGCGTATCGTCGGGCAACTGGGTCACAGTGACAAGACTACCGTAAACGACAGCCAATACCACATTCCTAATTTGAAATGTAAAAGCCCGCCCCCCCCCCTCCCAAAACCAAGCCAGTCGCTGTGTGAATAGAGGTAGGAAATACCCCCCCCCCCCCAAACCAAGCCATGAATAGATAAATAAAAGTACACCCCCTCAGCGATACAAAAAGAATCACCCCCCCCCTCTCAGATACAAAAAGAATGATTAAAAATCTCTTCCCCATCCCGAGATAGTAAACAAAAAAGAAGGAAGTATCCCCATCCCCAAAATATATGAAAAAATAATTAAAAGAATGTAAAATCCCCCCACCAAAAAAAACAACCCACCCAGCCGCTGTGTGAATAGAGGTAGGAAATAACCCCCCCCCCCCCCCCAAACCAAGCCATGACAAGATCAATAAAAGTACCCCCCCTCCCTCAGACATACAAAACGAATTATTAAAATAATCCCCCCCCCTCCCGAGATAGGGGGAAAAAACCACAAGGATTACCCCTTCCCCTCTCAGATACAAAAAGAATTATTAAAATAATCTTCTCTCCCTCCCGAGATAGTAAAAAAAAGAAAGTACCCACCCTGAAGCGCCGATGTCGCAGTTTCAGCGCCCGGTCAGTTTCAACGGCCCGTATAGACTCAAACTCAAGGCATTGTCAATGGTCGTGAGCAATCTTCATACAGAAAATACAGCAAAAGTGAAATATCTCTAAAACTACACCACCTATTAACAAATCGCTTGGTACACATATAGAAAACATCTTTACCAAAAAGACTGTATTAAATAAGGTTAGGGTTCTTGATTTGTATTAATTTTGAATAAAACTAAGGTTTTGCACTGCGCGTACCATCAAACTCAAGGCATTGTCAATGGTCACTAGCAATCTTCATACAGAAAATACAGGAAAAGTGATAAATCGCTTTGTACACTTGTAGAAAACATCTTTACCAAAAACATTATATTAAATTTATAAGGTTAGTGACGATGATGTTAGATTTTGACGCATGCGCATGAAACTGACCGGGCGCTGAAACTGCGACACCGGTCGACTTTGGCGATAACGTAGAGCGTAAACCGACCGAGACCCAAACCCGCCACAACGGGTTAAGAATATGTTGCATGTGTATATCACCTTCACGAGTAGCATAGACCATGACCCCTCGTTCTAGAATAGCCTTCGATCTAGAACAGACGGCGTGACCGCGGTGACGGTTCACTGCGCAAACCGTACGTCCAAAAGTAGCGCCCTAGTTTAGTCACATCAAACACGTCTAATCAATAGAGGGTATTCCCGTGACGTCATCAACCGGAGCAGGGCCATTGTGGCGATATCAACCAGTAAACAACTTGCCTGTTGCAGTAACATAGTAGATCATTCTTTCAGTTTTATTCCAAATTAATAGAAATGCAGAACCCTAAATATCACTTTTTCTGTGTGAAGATAATTCAAGATTGCTCACGGCCATTGATAATGCATTGAGTTTGCCGTTACATGCAGTGCAAACCGTCTATTTTATTCCAAATTAATAGCAATACAGAACCCTAACCAAATAAATTTAATATAATCTGTTCGTTGAATATGTTTTCTATATGTGTTCCAATCGGTTTGTTTCTAGGTGGTGTGGTTTTAGAGATATTTCACTTTTTCTGTATGAAGATTGCTCACGACCATTGACAATTCATTGAGTTTGCTGGTAGGCGCAGTGCAAAACGTCTATTTTATTCAAAATTAATAGAAATGCAGAACCCTAACCGTATAAATTTAATATAATACATTCATTGAATATGTTTTCTGTATATGTTCCAATCGGTTTGTTTCTAGGTGGTGTGGTTTTAGAGATATTTCATTTTCTGTATGAAGATTGCTCACTGCCATTGACAATGCATTGAGTGTGTTGGGTGTGTTATTGTGGGTTCTATTGCCACAATGGGCGCGCTTCCGTTTAGTGTGACGTCAGTACCCTCTATATATAAGAGCCAACAAGCGGTGCGTAGCATTAGCAACACAGGGGGTTTCGCAAATAATTCACAAACCAATTCTAACAGCATGCACTGAGGCTGGTCACGAATAGATCTACTGTATAACAAACATCGTCCATGTGAAAAGTATGATGGTCACCAGGCCATGAGACCAACCGTTATGTCGCTTCAGTTGAGCTCTCGTCACTTTTGGATTAGCTATCAGATTTGTTGTTGAAAGCAATCAAGAATAGTCAGATGGAATGCCAGCGCCCGAATCAGTTTTATACTCGGGTGGCAACACAATCGATCTCTCACACTCGACAGACCAGCCTACCGTACAGTTGCCATCCAAACACCTCATTGGGATGTCTCGGCCCAGTTAAACCTTGGCATTGTAAGACTACCCAGTGCACATGCACAAGTCTGATACGATTTGTTTGTTCTTGTTTTACCTCCTAGCAACATCTAAGGTTATATCAGGACAAGTACCGACTTGTGACAGTGCGCACTCACGGAGGCTTTATAGCGCTGCAACACTGGGAGACCAGGCTGCCAGCACCATGACCTGATACCCTACTCAGTCACATTATCCTGACACTGAATCAACCAGTCCTTGCCTTATCCTAATAATGCCAAGCATCTGGCCAGGAAACGACAAGTATCAATTTTTAAGTCATTGGTTTGACTCGACCAGGGTTCGAACCCACAAACCCAAGTCTGATATGCCGACATTTGACAAATAGACCAATCTACAACTTTAGGTTGCATAGTCTGATGGGTTTGAGTTTCTCTCATTTTCTGAGAAAAACATATTAGGTTGTTCATTATAATCTACCTTACTTTAGTTTGAAGTAACTTATATTTTAAATCGCTAACTTCTGAGATATTTGAAACGGGAACATGCTAAATTAATATTGGCAAGCTTGCAAAACTCTCCTTATATGTGACAACAAATGTTTAATAAGTGCACCAGCATCTAAGTTCAATATGTAGAATCAAATCTAGATAATTGCTTTGGTTTTGAAACTTTTATGTTTTCATTGGACAATGCAGCTTTAATCTTCACTTTTTATTCACAACCTATTTCGCATAGTATATATAGTTTTGGATAATTAAATATATGCTTAAATATGAACTAACTGCTGAGACATCAAAGCATCGCCGATCGTTAACCTTTTTTTAAAAAGTCAAATCAACTAGCATATCTCTAGTAAGAATCAGGAAAATCAATTATCCTCAATTGAAATTTCCCACAACTAAAAGTTGAATAACCTGAAGAAATCATATTGTCCTAAACCAAAGGTAAAACATCTACCTAGTCCTAGATTTGATTGTACACGCCCAACTTAGATGCTAGTGTACTGAGTCCACTGATGTTTCCCCCATTTAAAACATTGAAAACTCGCTAGCTTCAACATGACCTAGTTAACATGGCAATGACTAATCACACAAATTATTTTGAATGGGAGAACTTCAAATATCTCCAAGTCAAATTATCATAACAAAATATTCTGAATAAAGTAGAGTAGGTTATAATTGTCAACCTGATCAACTGAAAAAGAAGAAAAAAAGCTACCAAATAGATCATGGAACTTTAATCAACGGATGTACAAGAAACTACAGTATTACATATATGTGTAGTAGTCCAGCCATGAGCTCCACTACCATACGGTGGCAGCAAGGACTGCTCCGTTACCATCACAGTTTACAGCGATAGGTGGTGGTATGGTAGCCACCGGGCAGTGCCACCTACTGCATGGGGTTAGCATAACCTTCCCCCCCCCCCATCCCCCCCAGAGGAAGTTGACGTGGGAGCCGGGATGGCAGAGGTGGGTCAGTTGATCGTGGATACCGCAGTGAGTGGAGATTAAAGACGTAAGAAGCAAACATACTCGTTCTCCTGCTTGCTTCGGGGAGAGGGGGGGGGGGGGGTCAACAGCGTGAGGGTCAAGTTCCAGGCGGCCAGCGAAGGGGCCCCATCGCATATGTAAATAACTCACCATCCCAGATGTCCTTTGGCTGTTGAAAAAAGTTGTACTTCCGGGAGATGATGAGCAGGTTGAGTGTGTACGCCCAAGTACAACTGTAGAAGACCGTTTTCCAAATGCTCTCAGGGAACTTGCTTGCATTGAGAGGTGTCAGTCGGAGTTGGTGTGCTATGGGCTGCAATGGACAAGACAACATTGGGTAGATTAAGACATTTGCTTACATAAAAGAACTCTACTTTAAGTGCACCACTCATGTCAGTAATGAGCAGATATGTAGGGGGTAGGGGGTTATGGGGTAGCGGTAACTGGTGTGAATTGTTCACATGGCAGGTTGCGGAGTGACCAGCTTGGGAATAGAATAGTCATTTGCAGTGTTTGTACCAAGTCAGAAATAAAAATCCTACTTTTGTGCAACCAAAATCTTAGTTTTTCCTCCAGTACTTAAAATATGAGAGAAAAACGATGTCAATTAACAATATATATTCAGACCTAAGTAACTTATTTCATTAGCACTCCAACGAATTTATGCCATTCAAGTTAAGTTTTGAATAAGAAATATAAGCAAAATCCGACGGATTCGTCCAAAAACAATGCAAAATTATTGAAAATCTGAATTTAACTGACAAATATGTGAATATCCGATGAAAGTCGGATAATCCGACTCTGTACAGGCATTGCATTTGGGTCCTTTTGAGCAAACTGTACGTAGGTCTACTTCCTTAATCAGGGATAGAAAAGTGACCACGAAGTGAGAGAAATAAAGCGGAAATTGACGGGCAATAATAGTTAATACGGTCACATCAAACACAGTGGATAGTGAACCCATGAGATCGTGGGTTCGAACCCTGGTCGAGTCACACCAATGACTTAAAAATTTATACTTGTCACTTTCTAGCCTGGCGTTCGGCATTACTAGGATAGGGCAAGGACTGGTTGGCTCAGTGTCAGGATAATGTGACTGAGTGGGATATCAGGTCATGGTGCTGGTGGCATGATTTCCCAGTGGGGCAGCACTATAAAGTCGCCATAAGTTTGCAGTGTCACAAGTCAGTACCCATCCTGATATGACCTTAGATTTTGCTAGGATGTAAAACAACAAACTAACAAACAAACAAACAGTGGATAGTGGTAGACGCTAGGGCAGCGCTAGGAGTCGTACACGAAACCTGACTTTGGCTACCCCCCCTCCCAACAGACAGTACTTCACAGAATTTCCAGCTTTCATAGAAATTCCCCTCCACTCAATATAGGTAGGGCCAACACCACCGAACGCCCCACTGATAGCCTGGGGTGGCTCGGCGTAATGCGGAGTTAACTGTGTTCACGTGGCGGAGTAAGTCAGGGAACGGCCTGATGCTTAAAGTACCTTTAGCGTTACCTGCTATTCCTCAGGCGGTGTAAACCTTGGTCCATTACAGACCTTAAATAATACATACCCATAGTTACCCAACGTCAAGCCGAGAAAATAGCTCCACTAACAGCCAACATTATTTACGTACAGGCAAACAATGTTATTTGTCATTTAAAAGAACTTCACTTAAAGCTGCATAGTCGGCTGAAGGATCAAATTTCTAAAAGCATAACAATTACCTAGTTTTGATTCTACATATCTAACTTGAGTTAGATACTGATGCATTGATTAAGCATTTGTTGCTACATCGAAAGGAACACTGGGTCAATTTAATAGAACATATTAGTGCAGAAGCCTATGTCAGTCTTGGCGTGCTTGCCAAAATTAATTTTAAATGATAGACATTTAAAATAAGTTACTTCAAAATACAGTAATGTAGACGACAATTAATTTAATATATTTATCTCAGAAAAATGGCAGAAACTCAAAAACATCGGACTATGCGACTTTATATCAAGATGAATCTGTCTCGGCATTGATGTCAATGATCCAACTTGGATCGGCAATGGAGTTAAATGAACAATATTAGATATATCGCATTGTATTATATGCATCTAAAGACATTAATGGATTTTTTTACTGCTAATAATCACGCAGCCTGCACCAATGTAGTTTATGCATTTGTAGATATATCCTACCCGAAAATTTGTAAACGGGCAATACACGAGCCTGCACGCAGAAATAAGCGATTATTGGTAGGTACGTGAGTCAAACTCGCCAATGAGCTTCATATCGGACGCCATTTTCCTGTGACGCCGATCTCAGTTTTCTATTGGTCGACCCAATTACAGGCTCCAGTTAATTCCTTCCTGATTGGCTAGAAATATGTTTTTGCATATGTAATGAGCATGACGTCATAGAGGATTTCCCAATCTATCACCTCATGTTCATTTTTTTCCGAATGGCAGTTTATTTCTGGTACAGGAAGAATTTCCCAACTGTAAAGACTTTTTACAGCAATCATCATCATAATTCGACATCAAAGAAGATATGTTCCCTAATTATAATATATAGTTCCCATTCTATATGTATTTATTGTTGTATCTATGAAATACCAGGAGGAAATTAGCACGAGAAGTGTAGTAACGAGCTCACGGAATTAAAAAAAAAAAAAAAATCATGCCAAATGGAAAAAACAAGATGGCGACTCAAAAAATTCTGCAAATTGCACACAAATGTAATCATTACCAAAATTTCACACCAAAGCAGGTTTGGTCGCTAATTATAACATATAGTTCCCATTCTATATGTATTTATTGATGTATCTGTGAAATACCATGAGGAAATTTGCAAGAGAAATGTAGTAACGAGCTCGAGGAAAGTTTTTTTTTTTAGCAAATGGGAAAACAAAATGGTGACTCAAGCAAAATATGGCATTAACCTAATAATTATTATGTTTGATCATTATTAATAATTATTTCCAGCTGTTCAATGATGATTTGTGTGATTGATCTAGATAGAGAATTCTTCTGGCGTTAAGATACTTAAAAGATTTAGTGAATTTGTTGAGAAATAAGAAAGTTACCGCATTTTCCCTAACAACACAGTATGTTTTGATCACACCTTCTTCATTTAGTTTAAGGTTAATTGTGAGGACATAATTTGGCTAATGCTACTGAAATAATGAAAAAATCATAACTTCTCAATGGATTGCAATGATCTAAGTGTCATTTTCTTTGTCTCTTCATCCTCTTTCAAATGAGCCCAGTTACACTGGAATTGGAGGATTTTGAATTTTTGACTCACATACCTATTATTGGTGAATCGAGGCGTTCCTCAATTTAACCCAGTCTATCGGTTAATCCCATTTGTCCACGACAATTAATGATTAGTGCCTGATACCATAACAATAAGCCATTTGGGTCGGAGAGTAAAAGTACACTTTTGTATGGATGATTAGGCACGGTTTGTCACATATACGGGAGGGCATGCCACGGTACACATGTCACAACAGCCACCGCTACTTCATGTCCACCGGCTACCAGCTCCAGGGTTTTCACGAATAATGTGCATAGTGTGGGGTCATGTTTTCTTAGGATGCACAACTGGACAAGTCAGACTTTTCAGCAGTTCCATTATGCGGTCTAATTTATATTTATATATAAATAATATACATATATATATATATATAATGTGATGTGTATATATCTCAGATAAAAAGACACTTCTTTAAAAATTCCTTTTAGCGTTAATATTAAGGGACCCATATTTTACACTATATATGTGGTCCTTTATTAAATTAGAATTCACCAGGTCAGAAATCAATACTGTACTTTGTATATTTATCTATATATACAATTATTCTAATGAAGAAGCTGAAGATATTGAAGCAATTTTAAAGGAGTTCCTAGTTAGAAAATTTTAATTTTAATGTTTTAAATGGTTTTACGCAATCAAGTGGATGTCCAAAGAACTAAGCTAGCAGTAAAGACCAAATATTTGCAACAACAAAACAGCTATCTACACTGTATGTATGTAGAATATCCCATTAATCCAGGCTATTCTAATCATTCTTTTTCTATTTTTTTAAGAAGAGAAATTCTTTTTTAATTAAAGAAAATTTAATGTCATAAAAAATTAGACCTGCAATTTTTTTGCTGAAAACTTTGATGGGATGTCCATACATGGCCAACTGTGGGTCTATGCATCCTACGAAGCTGGTCGAAATCCATAGACGGATTTTGTTTGGGAAAATGTTAAGCCATTTTGGACTGACATTGCCAATGACTGCAGCTGATTAATGCAAAACTATCTCAGTCACAGTGATATTCATATTAGTACTGTTACCGTAAATTGCAAAACTATCCAAATAAAACCTACAGAACTTCCTCATGCCAGTGGGTTAGAAAATGGATAATCGCCATCAAAATGCCCATTCCATAGAAATCTCCCATGATGCCACCAGCTTTTCCAAGGTTGAGAAACACAGCCACAAAGTGATTCTTATCAGCCCAACTGTAGTGCCGTGAAAGCCTTTGAAAGCACTTTTCTACTCTCCCATGTTATGTGGGGAGTAGTATTCATTGGCACTGAATAACTGCAAGAGCTTTCGCTCTTGGTATCCTCCGATTTCTCGAAAACTCAGGAGGAGACAGTTTTCTGAAAAGAGTTTCTAGCAAGGGCATGATTCGGTTAACATGGTTCAAAGCATAACCAAGTCAATTCTTGCCGAATTTTACATCTCAAGAAAATCTTTGCCGTGACCCTAACACCCCTAAAAGTTGTAATGCCCTTGCAGTACTAAGAACCAGTGAAGTCACATAGACTGATTTGTTGTGAGGGCCCATAGACTGAAAAAGGAGGGACACTAGCTTAGAGCTATGGATTTTGTTGTCGTTGGTTTTTTAATGTCAATTGATGCAATTTATTTTGGGGAGAAATAATGACATTATGCTATATTTTTGAATGTATATATTTGTTCTTCTCAAAAACACCCAATCAAAACGAATTGTAATATACGACATAGGGGGGGAAATCAAATGTTCTATTACTGATCAGTGTATGTGACCAGGCGCATGTATGTATATATATGTATGGGTTGGTGATGCCTGAGTGGGATGTAAATTGGTCGTTCTCAGAAGTTGTGTACCAATACTGTGACATCAGTACCACAAAATCACAATGCTGGCAAAGTCCTATACACAAGCTTCCTCAATGTGTATATCCTTTTGCATCTGAATAATTGAAAATAAACATATTCTGACATTTTGAAGTAGGTCAAATGATGCTCACGCCCAATAAATAGCAGTATAGAACTCTTTTATTTTTAGGACATTTCACATGGCACTTGCTTTATAAACAGTAGTAATAATAATTTGAAACCTCATTGCTATGGTTTTGTCTTATTTATGATGATTAAAGAGAAAAGCATAAACATATTAGCACGGTAACAGTCCAAGTGGAATCAACAATTTTACACAAATGTTAGGCTCATACGGCCATGGTGGTGGGCAGACCACTGGTATCCATGGGGACCAGGAATGCTGGATCCATATTGGTACGGCCAAAAATGCTTGTTTTCCATTGGGGGAAAGGGGTGGGGTGATACTCTCTACAATGAACCCATGTAACCATATAAATAATAAACCAGAGGGCTTCACTCTCTTCTTCTTTACACTTTATACTCTTCCTTTCTCTTTGTCTGTATTGATTTCACCATAGCCTGCCTACACAGCCACAGATTCGAGCCTTAGCTTTTACAGAATGTCACACAGTAAAACCGCCAAGCTATTGAAGACCGGCTCTACAACCAGAGAATAGCAAAAGTGGGAAAGATGATATGGATAACATAGCTCTCTGAGCTGGAATTATTTTAAAATCACGTCGCTGTACTGGGCGCAGACACTCAGTTGGAAAAAAATGCTTTGGGGTCAACTTTAGAAGAAAGTACTACGTTTTATAGAGTTACCAAATGGGAATAGAAAATTACTGTGTTGACCGATTTAAAAATTGTCTGAACCGTTTTCTTCATTAGAGCAAGTCTCTGTGCACTGAATCAGTGAGTGGTTTAGTAAACTTGTTTCTCAAAGATTAGTTTTCTGCCTGAACTCCATACGAATGGAATGGTTGTGTGGAGGAACGGAGATTGTTCCCAGTGCGGCAGTTGGGGTTTTTGGTACTTCAGTTCATTAACCAGGGGAAATTTCAATCGCAAACAATTGGTCTTCCTCATATCACTGTTCCTTTTCCCAGCCTAGGTAGCGACAAATTAATTTTTTGTATGTCACTGGTTTGACTCAACCAACATTTCGAATCCCATAACCTACCAAAACAGGAGGTGGATGCTCAAATCATTTGACCATTCCATCTGAAAAATCCCTGTTGGCCGAGTGAAATCAAACATACAAAATGAAAACTTATTGCTAATATATCCAGCGTTCAATATTACTAGCCTAGGACAGTGACAATGTCAGAATAATATAACTGAGTAGGATGAGTTCTTCCAAAACGAGCTGACACATGCCGATAGCATTGTATAGATATGCTGACCTGCTACCTCTACTTTTCCCACAACATAGACTATACTCCACAGTGTAACATGTATCGCGGTGAAAGGCACCACATTAGCAACTTCTACTCCTATTTCACAACTTTTTGAATGCATTGCTGATATCATGACACAATCTTTGCAACACTGTTCCCAAGTGGGGCAGCACTATAAAACACTCACCAGTCCGCACCCACTCTGACATGGCCTCATTTGGACCTAAATTCTCAATTATTCATCAATTAATATTTTATATTATGATCTAAACATTTGGTGCTGTTACCACACGATGCTAAAAATCACAGACAAACAATGATAATCCATTATATCGAGCCCGTTTAACGTGAATTCGGAAATAGGTTGATGATTCATTGGACACAGAATTATTTTGTTCAAAAGTAATTAGTAGAACCCTGATTTAGCGCGCCATCGGTTTTGTTCAGAATCGCATTATATGGACCTGAACGATCGCGTTATAACGAATCAGCAAGGGGAAGGGCGCTAGCTGGCTGGCGTTCATTGAACTTGTGGGTTCGAACCCCAACCGAGCCACACCAACGACGTACAAAATTGATACTTGGTACTACCTAGCCTTACACATAAATAGCGTTTGCTCAATATCAGGAAAATGTGACGGGTTATGGTCTCAATGGCTTGATCTTTCAGTGGGGCAGCACTATAAAGCTATATTGAGTACGCACTGTCACAGGTCTGTAGCAGCCCTGATATGATGTTTGATGTTGCTATGATGTAAAACCCCAACAACGAACAAAACGAACCTGGACCCAATTACACAACACATAATCCGATTCCTCCAGTAGCTTGGCTGACTATCCGGTTATCCGGTTTAGGCTGGGTGCGGTGGTTAGTTCTGGATGCATTGGGCTGATTATTTAGTCTAATCAGAGTTGATCGTCGGAAATAATCGCAGCTGATACATACTAGGTCTTTATTTGGACACTTCAATGACATTGGGAGCTACCGGCCTAGGTAGGCCAGTCTTGTTCACCATACCACAAACTAGAGGTAGCGCTATAGATTATTACACCAATTACGAAAACAAAACATATGAACGTCTTAATTACCATATTCCACACAATACCCTATCAATATGAAAGGTTACTTGACCTGCAACTTCAACAGGGGGAATCAATATGAGTCCCTCTCCACACCGCTACTGATTTGTAAAAAATTGGAAAAAATCTAACGAAAATCCGAAAGTCTACAACAAGCCCAGGGTTTACCATGACTTGAGTATTTAAATCCTAGATATTTGTAACATCAAATATAAACGTAAATATTATATATGGCAATTGGGTAACACAGGTGATTCCTATTCGCGCCGTGTAAGTTGTCATTTAGCAGTGCAAACTGCAACGTTGATAAGTGATTCTGGATCGGATAACATCATTTAGCATTACCGCATTCACAAACGAAGATACCAGGAAATCCTACAGGTGCTTGGATAGACAAAAGCACAACATCCACACATTGTATTATCGGTACAGATAAGGAAGATTAAGCAGAGTACACTCACACTCGCCCAATGATGATTGGCTCAAAGCATTAGCGAGGCTAACAAAAGTATCCAAATTGACGCACAACTGAAGTAACTGAGAAGAGCACATATAAATAACATCCACCATTACAGTAGCAAGCACCACTTATGCACTCTTATCACTATTAGTATTACAAAAGACGATAACTGAAGAGACGGGATGTGTGTACACTTAGCAATCTACACTCTTTGAGACACTCCTTGAGTGATACCAGATCCTATACAGTACAGCCCCGTTAAACCATACTTGAAGGGGCCCTAGAAATCTGTTTGGATTAACCGATCATTGGTTTAACCGAGCTTTGGCTTCGACTTTGACTTGGGTTTGGCAAAAACGTGGGTGCATTGTGAATTACAAAGCATATGTAAAATATTCTGATGAAATGCATTGGTGGGGGAATACAAATGGTCTATAATGGTAAATGGTTTATAGTGCCAGGTGCATGAATGTATTTATGTAGTTGCTGGTGAGCCTTTACTTATGGTCAAGTCATTGTGTATTAGGTAGATAGTGTGAAAGAGGCACTAGTGATAGTGTGTAAGGGGCACTTGGAGCTCTACTCACTACCCCCCTCCCACCCCGTCCTGATATGACCTTAGATGTTGCTAGGACGTAAAACAACAACAAACAAACAAACAACAAACCCCCCCCTCTGTTAGTCACGGATCACCACACACTCAGCTCAGGCAGGTGGTGGCCAAGCAGCCACACCGCATGGTGGTGGTGGGCAGATCACTATAGCCATGGTGACACAGCAATGCTTGATGTTCATTTGTGGAACTGTAAAGGCTTGATTCTCATTGGAGAACACGGTCAGGTGGTATGCCAAATCAAATGAGCACATAGAGCTACTATGGTGCCTAATAAAAAACGAAAAGCAAGCAAATGTAGCCATAGCGAGCCTTTATAGGCCACCGTCAGGTAAAATTGAAGTATTCCTTGAAGAACTAGAAAAGAGCATAAACACTGTAAAAAAATCAACAAATGCAGAAATCTTTGTGCTAGGGGACTTCAATGTGAATTACAGCAGCAATGAAAAAAATAAACTAATGCTGCAAACCACCATAAAGATCTTAGGCCCGCAGCAGCTCATCACTGAAAGCACAAGGCTAAGCAACAATAGCTCAACAATAGACCTAATACTAACCAACTCAAACCATGCCACTAGATGGGGCACTAGAAGCTGAGGTATAAAGCTAAGATTCCTTACACGCGGTATGCGGCATGCGGTATGCGAATGCGAATGCGAAAAAAAATCGAAACACCTTGAACTCAATGGACTACAACCCTTACACGCGGTATGCGAATGCGAATGCGACAACTCGATCGGTCCCTGTAGCGATCGGTGCGGCATGCGGCACCCAGGGTGTGAATAGAAACCTGAGTCTGATGTGTCCATTAGTTTAACACTAGGAGAGGCGACTGAGCATTACGGAACGGTCACGCACAAGGCTTCTGAGTGGAACCATATGGTAGTGGTGGTGGTGGGGGTTCTGGTTGGTAAAAATGCTATGAGCCACAAAAATATGAATACTTATCTATAATTTGGTAATTATAAAGGTAAGAACCTCCATGTGAGGTACCAAGAGTTACATAGATATAGATGCCATATTAGGCCATATACAGTGCAGTATGGAGTATACTTGTTTATTTTTATTTTTTAAATATAGCCAGTCGTGTGCCGCATGCCGCATACCGCTTAGAAGGAATCTTCCCATTCGCATGCCGCATGCCGCGTGTAAGGAATCTTAGCTTAAGCGACCACAAACTAGTATATGTAACCAGGAAAAAGCTCAAAAGCACAAATCACTATGAATACAAAATGGGCAGGTCCCTAAAAAACTACTCAGAAGATGCATTAAAAAATCATCTGCACCAAAACATAAACAACATCACACAAAACAGAGATGATGTTGATATCTATTGGGACAACATCATCACAGAAATAAGAAAATCAACTGATGAGATGTGTCCCATGCAGAAAATAAAAATACAAAAAAACTAAGACCCTTGGGTAGACAAAGACCTGTTACACTCATCACAACCAAAAGTAAACTGGGTGATAAAGCAAAACGCACAGAAACAATAGAAGACCAACTGGCCTACCGCATCGCCAGAAACAACTCTCAAAGCTGTGAGAACAGCAAAAAAGAAATACATAATAAAGCAGGACAAAGACTGGGGAAGCAACACAAACAAATTCTGGAAAAATGTAAACCAATTATTCCCAAAAAATAACAAAGAGCATACAAACTTCCAAGATAACGAAGGGGCAATGCTCACAGACAAAGATGCAGCAAACAAACTGAACAGACACTTTGCCACAATAGGGCAAAAGCTGTCAGAAAAATTCAAAAAAAGATGGGAAAACAGATCAGGAACTGTGGAGAACGAAATCCCCACCTGCAAAACAGATATGATAGAAGTAAAAAAATTAATAAATGACATAGACACGAATAAACCAAGTGGAATAGATGAAATACCAACCAAAATACTGAAAGAGGCACTCCAAGCCATCCCAGCCACCATAGTAGACCTATTCAACATCTCCTTTGAGCAGGGGCGTTTTATCTCAGCCTGGAAACTGGCAACCATCACCCCCATTCACAAAGGTGGAGACAAACAAAACATGGGAAACTACAGGCCAATATCAATTCTTCAAACCCCAGGCAAGCTCATTGAAACATCAATGAACACCTGGAAAAAAAATGATATACTAAACGAAAGACAAGGGGGCTTCAGGAAACTGCACTCCACATCAAAAACAATAGCTAACCTAACAAATGACATAATGGCATCAATGAACCAAAAACAACTAGTTGGAGCCGCCTTCATTGACTTCAGCAAAGCATTTGACACCGTAGACCACTGGAAAAACTAGAAACCATGGGCATAAAATCCAACACTATGGATTGGATAAGATGCTACCTGAACAACAGGCAACAGAAAACAAAAATAAACAATACACTATCAGACAACCAACCTGTCACATGTGGTGTACCCCAAGGGTCAGTGTTAGGGCCACTACTCTTTATAATCTATATAAACGATCTTGAAAAGCAGCCACTGTGTGGTAAGATAACACCAACACTACAACTGGCCAGCATTGAAAACAAGCCTGGATACCTGGGCTTATATGCTATGGACAGTATAAATACACCCTCAATAAAAAAATAAAAATTGTTAAAAGGGGCCAAATGTATGAAGCAGGGTTAGTGCTCCAAACCTGTGGTTAGCAGGGATCTCCGGGTTAGCGGCGAAAAGTCGCAACGTATGTTGCCGGGTTAGGCAAACCCCGCAAGCTAAACGTTCCCTACACTGACCCCAAGAAATATCAAGTTTACCGTCAGCCTTAGGGCCCAAATCTATTCAATGCGAGCATATTTAACAGAATTACGTACTCAAATCATGAAATTTCATTAAATTAACCCTAAAATCGAACCAATATTAATGCCGCCGCTACATCGGCGGCGATATTAATATTGTCGAATCGACGAATGTAAACTAAATAAAACGCCGCCGCCGCATTGGCGGCAATATATTAGAGCCAAATCTATTCAATGCTATCATATTTAACAGAATTACATACGCAATAAGTGAAATGTCATCAAATTAACCCTAAAATCGAAGCGATATTAATGCCGCCGCCAAATTTTGGTCAAATTAAACCAATAATCGAACTGATATTAACACCGCCGCCACCGCCGAATCGGCTGCGATATTGTGAAGTAGAGGTGCTCACCGGGAACAGGCTCACCAGTAACAAGGCTGCTGGTTCCCGGCCGCCGAATCGGTGGCGATATTGTCAAATAGCGGTGCTCGCCGGCTACAGGCTCAGAGGGATTTCCCAAATCTATAAATAACGCATTTGTTAGCTAACTCCGTTGCACTTTGGTCACATACATTTCCGGTGACACATATTCCAACACCAACATGAGCTAACCCGCCGCCCGCCCTTAACACCGGAGCCGATAAAAAGTTGTTCATACATTTGGCCTCTGATCCATGTACCTGCCTACACAAACCACAGATTCCAGCTGAGGACTTTTACACATATATTTTGTTATTTTACGTCTTAGCAACATCTAAGGTCATATCAGGACGGGTACCGACTTGTGACAGTGCGCACTCATTGCGACTTTATAGTGCTGCCCCACTGTAAGATCATGCCGTCAGCACAATGACCTGATATCCCACTCACATTAGTGAAGGCGATGTGAATAAGTGATGGCATGCAACAACACACGCCCACTATTTACACGTGTGGATTCTCACAAACAGCACCCACAAATAAAGTTGCAGTCCGATGGTTTTGAGTTTGTGTCATTTTCTGAGATAAATATATTAGATTGATCGTTATAATGTACCTTATTTTAGTTTGAAGTAGCTTTTTTATTTTAAATGGGTAACTTTTGAGATATTTGAAGTGCAAACATGCCAAATTAATTTTTGCAAGCATGCCAAAACTCTGACACCATAGAACTTTTCAGTAACAGCCTCTATTAAATTGCCTCAGTATTCCCTTCTAAATGTGACGATAATTGTTTAATAAGTGCACCATTATCTAAGTTAGATATGTAGAATCAAATCCAGATGATTGTTTTGATTTTGATTCATCGGACTATGCAGCTTTAAAACATAGACAACTGTCACGACGCATCGGTCTGCAGATGTATTAGGACCGTTGCAGCTGATTGCATAAGCGGCTAATTGCATAAGCACCCCGATGAAGGCTTCCCCACCAAACAAGCGTGGTATAAGCGGCGGTGGGGGCTCAGATGACCCTATGACCACATGAAAGAGGTGGTGGGGTGTAAAAGTTTGGATTAACCGATACTTTGATGTAACCGACTTTTTTTATATGATAAATGGTAGTATTTTGGCGGGCCGCCGAAAAAAGTTTGGATTAACCGATCGTTCGGTTTAACCGAGCTTGGTTTACCGGGTTGTACTGTAGTAGCAATCATATACACAAGCCTTTGACTTGTTAGTAATGCACGTTCTTATTTGCACACACTGTAATTGATTAGCATAAGTAGAGGATTACACTGTCAATAGTTGACAGGTGCTAACAGCTGCATGAAGGTGTCAAATTTTCTAAACCCAGTGACCTAGCTTTGGTTCTACATACCCAACTTAGATACTAAGCATTTCTTGCCACAGAGACCGGAATGTTAAGTCAATTTAATAACCTGTTATTGCAAAAGCATATAACATCAGGATTTTGACGTGCATGCCAAAATTAATTTTCCAGGCTTTCACGTCAAATATCTCCGATGTTAGTTACTTCAAACAAGATTAAAATACATGATAATGAGGATTAGATTTTAAATGAAAAATCCATCGGACCAAGCAACCTTTAACACGTATATAAAGTTGAGTCTATTTAATAGGTTCAGCGTTACTGTCATAGAATGTTGTGTAAACGGCAAACGAAATCCTGAGCGACAAAGACATTGTAGGGTGGGGCTTAGAAGGAACTATTCACGATGGATATGCAAGGATTGATAGAACAGGTGTAAAAGTAAAATGCACTAAATTGACTTCTATTCAATAATAAATGCTTAATAAGCGCACTAGTATCTAAGTTAGATATGTAGGATCATCAAAGTGACCCATATGGTTAAACAATATATAATGCTTTCATCGCACTATGCAGCTTTAATTCAACTAGAGGTTTACCCGTCAGACAGGTGATGGTGTCCTTCATTGATGCTGATGGAGCAGGGCTTTTGATGTGACTATAAGATGGCGATATGCCTATCGTGAATCAAGTTCAGAAACACCTGCCAAATATCATATTCTCAGAATCAATGATTAATGTTACTATTGTTAGAAGAAGAAAAAACAATGGAAAATTATAAATTTCTGGCATATATCTATGGACTGCCGACAGACCGAGCACAACTTGTGAACAACTTGGGATTGCACCACACTGGATTTGTTTGTTTGGGGTTTTACATCCTGACAACACCTAAGATCATACCAGGATAGGAACTGACTTGTGACAGTACATACTCATGGCGACTTCATAGTGCTGCCACACTGGGAGCACAATGGCCCAATTTCCCTCTCAGTCACATTATCCTGACACTGGGCTAACCAGTTCTTGCCCTATCCTAGTCATGCAGAGCGCCAGGTAGTAACAAGTATCAATTTTGTTAAGTCATTGGTTTGACTCGGCCAGAATTCGAACGCCCGACTTTCCACACGGGATGTATAGCCGAGTGGATACAGCGTTAATACTAGCTACAGAGCATGGGATTGATATACAACCGAGTCAAATAAAATATCAAATAAAATCATCACTCGTAACTTACCTAGCATGACGCATGGTATTACTAAGCTATGCAAGGATCGGTTGGCTCAGTGTCAGGGTAATCAGGTCATGGTGTCAGCAGCACAATATATACTAGTGGTGCAAAACTATGAAGCCACCATGAGTGTGCACAATCACACACTTGTACCCTTTCTGAGGATGATAAACTCCCAAGCGAATTAATATATTTTTTGACATCCTTTAAATAACCTACTCCTGGCAGTTGTGGGTGACATAAATTACAGCCATGATAAACGAGTGTACACTGCCAAACTAGAATGCCAAGCATGCCAACTTACCATCCAATTAGACAGCCGCTATCCGTGACACAGTTACAATGAAAACTTGGCGGACATTGGTAAGCATTGGTCAGGAACCTCGTAATAACCTTTTCACATTACGACGCATTGTGCAAGCGGGCGCTGAGGTAGGTGATTTTGCGCCAATACGTAGGTGTATGTCGGTCGATATGCATTATGGCCCTGTCACACTACGACGTAACGCGCCAGTGTAGCGACAACATGAAAATCAATTTAACACGTTGAAAATCTCGAAGTAATATGCAAATACGTGGCCAAGTTGGACGTCACTGCCGCGTAGTCGACATGAGCGCAACGCCGGTATAGCATCGTGTCTATGAGAGAGGTCAAAGGAATTATTAATTATGTAAACGTGAGGCTAGCGAGACAGTAGCGGCCGTTTAGCATCGCTTAATGTTGTCACGTCCGACGCAACCGTTTTCCCCAACGTGAGTCGACGTTGACCAACTGAGAGGCTGGTGTCAGTCCAACGTCGCCGGCGTGAGCCGCAAGTCCTTCTCCCTGTGGGGTCACTATGACGTAACGCACCATTTATCTAACGTAGCTGACGCATCCCTCCCGCACGTCTAACGTCGGCGCAACGTGAGTGTGACGTCATCCAAACGTCACTGCATCGCGTCGAGCTACGTCAAAAGTTTTGGACATGTCCAAAACTTGGACGCGCGCTTACGTAACTCGACGTAACCTGACGTAACTCTAACGTAAGCATGATGTAACTCGACGTACCTCAACATAATGACCAAAATTCACCTACGTCGGCTTACATTACCTCCTTACATCGTAGTGTGACAGGCCTATTAAGCTGCGAACACACTGGACGCGTGCATTGCGCGGGCGTCAAGCGTCGCATGTGCGTCAAAAATAAAAATGTATGTAATAAAGAGAAGACAAAATCACTGGCGCGGGCGTCGTGCTTTTTGAGCAATTTTTTTTACGCTTCACCCATGGTGACGCTTGGCATTTGACCGAATTTGCCCGTCTCTACCCTACGTCTTATGTGTGTGTACCATGTGTGTACCACACATCGTGTTATGTGTGTGTACCACACAGTGTGTTGTGTGTGTACCACACAGTGTGTTGTGTGTGTATACCACAGTGTTTTAGGTGTGTGTAACACACAGCATGTTATGTGTGTGTACCACATAGTGTGTTGTGTGTATATACCAGTGTTTTATGTGTGTGTACCACACAGTGTGTTATATGTGTGTACCACACAGTGTTATGTGTGTCACACATTGTGTTATGTATGTGTACCACGCAGTGTGTTATGTGTGTACCACACAGTGTTATGTGTGTACCACACATCATAGTATGTGTGTGTACCACACAGTGTGTTATGTGTGTACCACACAGTGTTATGTGTGTAACACACAGTGTGTTGTGTGTGTACCACACATCATAGTATGTGTGTGTAACACACAGTGTGTTATGTGTGTGTAACACACAGCGTGTTATGTGTGTAACACACAGCGTGTTATGTGTGTACCACACAGTGTTATGTGTGTACCACACCGTGTGTTATGTGTGTACCACAATTAGAGCGTCCGTCTCCCGTGTTGGTAGAACGTGGGTTCGTACCCTGGTCGAGTGAAACCAATGACGTAAAAATTGATACTTGTCACTTCCTAGCCAGGCGCTCGCCATTATTACGATAGGGCAAGGACTGGTTTGCTCAGTGTCAGGATAATATGACTGAGTGGGATATCAGGTCATGGTGCTGGCGGCCTGGATGTGACCTTAGATGTTGCTTGGACGTAAAACAACAAACGGCATTATTTGCCAATTGGCAGACGCATCCAGTGTGTTCGCTATTTGCGTGTGAGAGCTGCATGATGCCAGCTTGTGATTGACGCCCGCGTCCTGTCTGTCTGTAGCTTTAATTGAACGTTACGCTTCATTATGCATATGTCGATGTACATCGTCGCGAAAGATCTGTGCAGGCACAAAACTTCCGACATTCGACAATGTGTGGCTTTTACGCGGGGCACAAGTTATGTATACCTTAGACATACGACGATGTACATTAGACAAACATTGTTCACTACGTAGCACTATGTCAATCGGACAGCCAGTGGAAACGTACAGTCCCTGTATTGACAATGTATGTTTTGTGTTTATCTGCCGTGTCTTGAAGTATGTAACATTTAAGGTGTACGTCTGTCGGATCGAATTATGTATATAACGTTCACCGGCATTCTGCGAGTGTATTTCACCGGGAGGCACGTTAGGCGTATGTCCAGCTTTGCCCCAAACACCATAAAGTTCTACGCATCTCGACGTCTGAAAGTGATTTAGCCGTTGGCAACACGCTTGCTCGATGCGTTGTAATGTGACAGGGCCATAAACCCAGAAGTCATTTTCGGAACGTGTCTAGTTGATAAAAAAAGAATAACCCAAGTATTGACGCTATTCACGCCGCAGCCATGTTGAAACTAGATCGAGGCCATGTATGCATATGTGAGACGCCGCTCTGCGTTTGTGCATAGATGGCTATTGGTGGTGTGATATTATTAACCCACTGATGTTTATCGGTGGTGTGACATTAATCCACTGATGGTTACAGGTGGTGTGATATTAATCCACTGATGACGTGAATAGCTCATACCCTTGCATGGTGATTTTACCATTCTTTAAAGTTGCATGGTCCGATGGCATTTGAATTTGATAGTTATATTTTAGATAAATAGCTTAGGTTGATCATTATATTATAATATTCATTAGTCCTGAGTAACTTTGATGAAAAATGGCTAGTTTTGGAGAAATTTGAGCTGAAAGAACCCACAATAATTTTGACAAGCTTGCCAAAAGTCCTGTGGCTATGACCCAGATGGTCATCTCGCAATGACCATGTGAGGTGAGATGACCTACTAATCCTGGAACCTGACAGGGCTGGAGGTAGGTATTTCTTTTTGGGTAGGGAACATTTGGGGAACGCAGTAAATACAATTCATATATGCACTAGTATATATGTCATATATATACAAGGTATATACAAGGTATGTTTTGGTGGACCAAAAAGTATATATATTGATCGGCCAATATATATGTAAAATATTCCAATATTAAAGCATTGGTGGGGGAATGCAAATGTTCTATTACGAAACAGGTATACATGACCAGGTGCATATATGTGTTTATGTAGGTCCTGGTGGTGCTTGATTGAGAGGTAAATATACATAGTGGTGCTGGCAGGACTGTGTGTAAGGGGCACTCAGAGCCCTACACACTAGCCCCCCCCCCCCCCCCCCCCCCCCATGCTAGTCAGGATCACCACACGCAGGCTCAAGGCAGGTGGTGGCCAGGGGAGCCACACAGCTTGGTGGTGGTGGACAGATCACTGGTAACCATGGGGACCAGGAATGCTGGATCCCTATTGGTAGAGCTAGAAATATTTGTTTCTCATTGGGAGAATGGGGTGGGGTGATACTCTATAGTGAATCCATGTACCATATAAATAATAAACCAGAGGGCTTGACTCTCTCTCTTCTTTCACACTTTATACTCTTCCTTTCTCTTTGCCTGTAATGATTTCACTATAGTCTGCCTACACAACTACCAATTCGAGCAGTAGACTTTACATACTGGTGACCATGACGAGTGGTAAAACTATTAGTTGGAGGAAGCATTCAACTTTATTTATGGAGACCTAGTCTTTACATAATTGGCAACCACAACGGTTATTGACACTATATGGTTAGTAATACTATATGGTTAGACTATGACGTATTTAAATTGATGGACGGTTCAATTTGACATTATCAGACACGATGGGTAGTTACTATGGTAGTTACTGAGACGGTGTTAATTTAAAAGCATAGAACTAATTGACTATTGCTTGTTTGGTGAGTTGTGTAGGTAGTATTTTTCTGCTATATTTTTAATTTCATCTATGTAAGGTTTAAAATTTGTTTGAAATTAGATTGTCGACGACTTTTTCGACAAATGCTGCTAGTCTTAGAAGGAATGTTAGTCTTTGGTAATGGTATATCTGTAATGTGCCGTTATTGAAGCCTCATGTTGCCGGTAAATATATTTTTTATCGGAACTACTTTCGGTAATTTCTTTAACCTTGAAATGACGCGCAAAGGGGGAGCAGTTGCCTGAAGAATTTCAACATTGGTTTCAAGGTGAGTGTGATTCGGGAAACTATACAGCTGAAACTGGACAGATAGAGAAGCATAGAGTCTTGACTTTATTAGAGAAGAAAATGAAGAACGTTTGTCTAATGTAAGGGAACATACAGAATTAAGAGAAGATAGAGAAGAACGTAGAGACGCATGTGAGCTTTTGCAAGTTGAGCATAGACAGCGAGAGGTACAAAATATATCTCTGAAGTCTGTACCCTTATTGGACGGGTCAGACAGGGGAGCATTGTGCAACTGGATAGATTTAATAGAACGTATTGGGACTCAGATTTGGGACATAATCCGCTTTGCTTTGTCAAATGCAACTGGTACATTGCCTGAAGTTCTCTCTACTGCTTTTCAACATAAAAATGCTAAGTCCTGGAAAGAAATAAAATAAGTAATAGCTTTGACTCTACTAACAGCAGATGAATGTAGTCATTTAAAAGGGATAGTAATAGCTATCAAGCAAAATGAAAGGGAAACAGTAGCCGCATACTGTCAGTGGTTCAAAACTGCTGCAGCTAAAAGTTGGAATCTTCCTTCTGTAGTCTTCGGTACTGATACCTTTGAGATACACCTTTCTAGATTTCTTGACTCCTTACTTAATTGTTTGTTTGTTGTTGTTTTACGTCCTAGCTTTTGTTTGTTTGTTTGTTGTTGTACGTCCTAGCAACATCTAAGGTCATATCAGGACGGGATTTACGTCCTAGCAATATCTAAGGTCATGTCAGGATGGGCTCCTTACTTGATGATAATACAATGTGGTATGTGGAGACAAACCGTTCAAAAACTCTTGAAGAACCCCTTGAAATGTCTATAGTCAGTGATAGGTCTGTTATTAGGCAGCAGAGATGTGTTAATTCAGCTATTTGTGAGCAAATGGATAGTCTAAATAGGTATATGTATATATATATATATGAGTCAGGATCACGAAAAGAGGCCAATTGGGGAAAGTTGTCGGCGTCGAGCATGGATGTCGGCATCGATTGGTATAATTATAATTTAGCATTGACAGAGGTGTTGGAAAATCCTTAAATTTATCCTGAATGTAAAGGTCGAGAAAATACAACCATATTTGTTTCTAGGATAATTTAATATAAAACAAAGAAATGCACTACACTTTAAGAATTGCGACGCCGACATCTTCAATTGACCACCAATTGGCCCATTTTCGTGAGGCTGACTCATATATAGCCCCGTTCACACATGTACCTTATTTTCCCAAAGGGTCCAAAGATTAAAATCATAATTTCACTTGAAGCTCCAATGAATGAGAAGGAATATTCTTTTTGAATTTTACAAACATTCCAAATTTTAAGTGAGATATGTGCATTTGAAATTTGAAATATTTTATATTAGCTAATGCAGCAGCCGTTCCATGCTGGCCACATCAGCTGGGCCTGAGCATTAATGGTTTGACTGGATCCACCGCAAATACACAGGTTTCCGGGTTTAATGCTATGATGGCAGCAGGTGTTCTGGCTATGCCTATCCGTTTGGATGGGATCCGTTGCAAATACGTGAGTAACGCATGTCAACACGCCGAGGGCACCCGACCCACCCGCAAAAACGACCGTTTGTGCTTCTTTCTCCTCCCTTCGAACGTTATATACATTAAGCGAGTGCCAGACGCACGCCCTATACAGCAAATACGTCGGGACACGGCGGTGAAACGCCAACCGCCATACATTATGCATACGTTAGAACGTCATCATACATTGGCGTTACGTTGCCTATGCGTGGACTGAATGCTCTCCATCAGAGGAACGAAAATCAACGTAGGACAACATAAGAACGTTCCTCCAATGCATGTCTAACATATCTCAATGTATGCCTGACGTAAGTACCCATGCATTGCCATACGTCAAAAGTTTTGTGCGTGCACAAAACTTCGCTGACCCCCTAATGCGTGCCCCCGTATGTCGATGTATACCAACACGATGTATCCCGATGTAGTGACAAACAATCACATACGTCGCCGTACATTTGCGCGATGCATCGTAATATGACAGCCCCATAATGAATTTGCAATTTCTCATGTACATGTTATTGTTCTGTTATTATTTACTGTTATGTCATCCATGTCTCATCCTCCCTCATACCATACAGTCCCGATGGCAGATGCAATTTTAATTGACAAATGTAAAAATTTAAATTACCCATATTGATTAATTATATTTATAAAATTGACCAAACAGCATTGAATATCCTACATGGAGGGGAGGGGCAAAATCCACCTCATTTCCCCTTCCCCTGCACTGTAGGCCTACTTGGGGGGGGGGGGGCTAATGAGGTCACGAGATTGGCCTAATTGGTTAATGGCCTCCCTGCATAATGAGGGTTTCAAAGGGAGTGTCCAAAGGGGTGCTGTTATAAATTCTCTGGTTATTCTGTGTATGCTGTCCCAAATCATTAGCTAATACACCAGTATCTAAATTGGATATATAGGATCAAATGTAAGTCGTTGTTTTAATTTTGACAAAATTATATTTCATTGGACCATGCAACTTTAACTACAATGTTGACCTCAAGTAACTCTGCATAGTTATGGTGGTATCACATACCACTGTCAGCTTAGTAATTTGCGTAACTCGGTTAAACAATATGATAGTTATACTAGACTTACCTGTAAGTTGACGTATTACTGAGATTCTTACGAATCTACGAATACGAAGTTAAGGATCAGGGGAGAGGATAAGCCCGCGCATGCCGGAAGTAGCCTCAGTATTCGTAGAATAACTTCGTATTCGTAGATTCGTAAGAATCTCAGTAATACGTCAACTTACAGGTAAGCCTAGTATAACTATCATATTCTTACTGCATCTTCCGAATACCGGAAGTTAAGTATCCGGGGAGAGTCTTTGAAGCATGGTTTTTTGTGACCCTACCTTTTGTGCTTCTTTCTCCTCTCTTCAACTTCCTTCCTTCCTCCTCTTTTCTCTGTAATATACACTTTAGAGGTGCCTCAGCACATATATTGGTCATATATATAATTCTATTATGCCCCTGTGTCTGTCTTCCTATTTTTTCCCACTCGGGCAACATGTATTCGCATACGTGTACATTTGTGTGTGTGTGTGTATGTCAATAATTTTAACCGTAAGCTTTTTTACACTTTAAACTTGGATTCTTTCCTTTTTATTTTGTTCTCACCAATTACAATGACTGCCATACTGTGTGCTTTTTGAAACTTAATCCTAATGACTGACAAGTTTAGACAACCTGCACTTCTTAGTACTTTTTTAAACAATCTCGTACCATTTATTGTCCATTAAACTGTACTCAATAAACCTTTTTATCTCTTACCATCAGCAATTGATTTTTATTACCATCATTATTTAGCATCCACCGTTTACTCCGTAAACTCTGTAACCATCTATAATACTTGAAAACCTTAATATACGTGATTTTTATCACTTAAACCGTGACCGGATTTTAACATTTACAACCCGGCATTTAACTTTGTTTTGTGTTAACCTTTCACTTGTAACAACTTCTTAACTTTAAATCAGCTTTCTGACAACTTGTGTTTAAATCAGCTTTCTGACAACTTGTGTTTATACTGTAACAATGTAACCATTTCTTGTAATTTTTTTATCCATATTTATGGGCGTCTCACCTTCATCTGTGCGTGTACTTTACACAGTCTTATAGCCTTATGTTTTTTGGGCTTTTCTATTTCTAACCCGGCTCAGAATCATATGTTGGACTCCGCTAGGGTCCTCTACTGATTTATGGTAGAATTGGGCAAAGCTCTTGCTGTCTCTCCAGCATGCGTTTCGCATAATTGCGTTGAGATTTGCTCCTATGGCCTTTGCCGTAGAGGCTGACACGCCTCTTGTACTGTAGCCTTTTGAATCCTCCTCTATTCTCATCCTATCCACAGTCAAGTTTAGGATAGTCTGTCCCCTCTGTGATGACACTAGAAGTAGTAGGATAGTAACTTTATAAGAAAGGAATTTTATGCTCATCTTATCGTTGTGTTGTAAACCTACAATCCAATTTAACACCACCTCCACACTCCAGAAGCTGTCATATCTGGGTTGTGGGGGCCTCTGCTCATAACAGCTTTTACAAATCCACTTCACTAGGTAGTGTTCACCTATTGTATTCCCATTTGATCTTGGTAATATCAAGCTCAACGCACATCTGGCTGCATTTACTGCACCGTGCCCCACTCCCGTCTCAAAATACGTTCTTAAGTATCTAAGTACGTTCCCAATGGTGGGGTTCAACATTTTTACATCCTGTTCTAATGCCCACAGGGCCCATCTATTGATGTGGGTGAGATAGTTCTTTTTGGTTGAATCTCGCCAAGTATGCTTAAAGTACTGAAGGGTTTTGTTGTCAATGTCATACCCTTCCAAAGTTCTGGCTAGGAGGGGTACTCCCTCTATCTTGGGTCGTTTCAGCTGTCCGCTGTTCCTCTTTCTGATCGTCTTCCTGTCCCACAGTGGTTTCTCCTCTTTCGAGTCCACCATCAGCCGCGTCCCTTTCTCCGCTGGCTTGGCCGTTCTTGTAACCGATCGTCCCTCACGATCTCGTCCACCACCAACCTGTCCTTCTGTCTGCTGCCCTCGACTTTCTGTTTGAGGCTGTATCCAGAGTTAGTGACTTAATATTCTCAACTTTTTGTTTATTTTGTTGCAAATTATTTATATACAATTAATATATAAATCCATATCTATGACCCCATAAACAGTAACTAATGTATCGCCATTACAGGCCCCAGCCTGTAAGTGTGCTCCTTTAACCGAGCCCCCCTCCTAGCCCTCTCAGTTAAGGAATTACTCCCCCGTTTTTTCATCAGTTATTCAGACGGTATTCGTTTATTCCCATCCTCCAGAAGCTAAAGCCTTATGAATCCCTACTGTTTCCGTGTAGGTGAATACTTTCAGTGTAAACCCTTAGTTTACCTCCCACTTCTCTGTATTGTTCCAAAGAATAAATATATACAGGAGTCATACTCGAGTTTTTTCCCCCAATGTGTGTTCCTGTTGCACCACACCTTTACTTATTTATTATAAAATGACCAACTTGGCCGTAGGATCATAACTGGAAGTTTTCACTCAACTTCCTCTAATTTTTTTTAAACCAAACCATAAGTGTATATACCTGAGTACATAACAATTATTTGTAAAATTAACACACTGCTTATCAACTATTTATAGTTCCATAAGTTTTAGTCTGAACTATTCTGTTGACAGCAAAACCATGAGTTTTTATATACATTTAGGTAACGTACCTCCTAATCAACTTAGGTTAATTTTATTAATGACACCAATTTGACCTCATCCCGACATTTCTACCAGCTTAACTTTAGCAATTTTAAGATGAGAAAAGAAATTTGGCTGTAAATATGTATCTATCTAAATTAAATACGTATATATAAGGGTTCCCTTAACCAATCCTAAGTCTGCAAAGTCCACCCACCTGGACAGGGTGCCTCACTTCGGAAAACCCCGCCCCGGGTTCCCCTGCCTCTCGCTCCCCTCAGGGAGCTTGGGATGTTCCCGTACAGTGCATAATCTTCATTTGTTCTGCCAAATCTTTTCTCTGGTGCTTGTTGCCTTGAGCCCCAGCTTGACACCGTTCTCATACCTCTAGGTCTAAATCTTCCATTTCCCCTGAATCTGTTGTAAGGTGCACCAGTACGTCCTTGCTGGTCAAAACCAGTCCTACGCTTCCCTCAGTACGCCATGTAACTGTTCATGCAGTTATCCGACGCCTTGACTGACTTCAGTAACTGCCTGTTTTTGTCTCCCAGGTTCTTGCCGAGTAGGTATTCCGTGGGTTCCGGAAGATCCCCGTACACGTCCCGTTTAGGCTGTATTAGTTCCTTCCCCAGTCTTGAATGAACTACTTTCTTGACACGCAGCTTTCTGTCCAGACTCACCTGGCTATGGGTAGCCACCAGTAACTTGATCGCATTCAACATATGTGTTCCCTGTGCATCTAACTCTGGATCCGCCGATCCCCGTTTCAGAATAATGTCCATAGTTGGGGTTATCGCCGTAAGTATGCCAACAAGTCCTTTTGTTGCTGTCAGGAGAGCACACTCTCCCTCCTTTCTGCCCTCTGCAAACCTAATTTCTTCATTTAGGGCCTGTACCCTTGCCGCTGGAACATCTGCCAATCCGGTGTAGTTTCTAGAAATTTCTCTAATCATCTTAAGATGTTTCATTCCGACTTCGTTAGTGCTGCCATAGAAATGGTGAATGGTGCCAGCCATACTCTCACTTATCGTTATCCGAGGTTTCACAGGTTTCTTTACTTTCTTGTACACTTCTTGTAACTCCGATAACAGTGCCGCTTTCTGGAGGGCAGTGTCCAGCTTAAACTCACGCCTTGGCCTTGGCTTGACTGTCGGTGTAGTTGTATCACCCTTCCCCGTAGTTGGTGTTGACGGGCTTGAGCCGCCTCAGTCGTCAAAGGCTTTGGTGGTGGCGGCCGTCTAAAACTACTGAACGGCGAAACTTTACTCATGTGCTCTTTCACTTCCGGATTTGTAGGCATTTCCTTCTGAACGTTCATGCCTAGCTTTAACGCTAACAACTGTTCACTTGTGCTCAACATGGAATCCTTATCGTCGTCCACATCCATCTGTTGATATCCCTCAAAGCCATCACCATCTTCCTCGTATTCATCCCAAGTACCAGCAGCGTCTCCCAAATAGCATGCTCCGCCATCTTGGTTTTCTGCCAAATCATGAAGCGATGCGTAGTCTTGCTCGCTCTCCAATTTCGCTCGATCACGCATTTGTTCTGACTCTAGACGAAAATCATTAGCTTCCTTCCTAAGAATAACCATCTCGTCATACATTCTCCTGAAATCCGCCATCTCTGGTTTAGAGGATGCCGATTCCGTTTGCACTTGACCTAGTTCTGGATGTTTAGCCCGCGTCTTTGTTTTTGGGTCACCCACCATTTTACTTTTCTTTGGCCTCGGCTTTGATTTCGTAGTTTCTACCGACTTGGTCTCCGACTCGCTTAATGCATGTAGCGAGATAGGTTGTTGATCTTCAACAGTCATCATTTTAGCCATTGTTCATTCAGTAATGCGACCACACCGTCTACTTTACGCTTCTTCACGCGTGTTCGAATCGGCCGAGAGTGTGTCAACCACCGACTCCCGCAGTCTTACTGTCACCGTCTTCTGCAAAGACACGGTGTGTCACATGATTAATTTCAAATAACAACACGTCTGTAAACCTCACAACGTTTAACACAATATCACCTGTGTTTAACGACTCAATCGCATCCTCCTATGGTCAACTTACCTTTTAAAATGGTAATCCTCCTCCAACTCGCTGTTGCTTCTCCGCTGCCGAGTTTCTAACTGAGGCTACTTCCGGCATGCGCGGGCTTATCCTCTCCCCGGATACTTAACTTCTAGTATTCGGAAGATGAAGCAAGAACTAGTATTAGTAATTGCAAATTAATAAAAAAGCTTTAGGAGAGTGACCTATGTATGTGTGTGTGTATGTGTGTATGTGTGTATGTGTGTATGTATGTATGTATGTATGTATGTATGTATGTATGTATGTATGTATGTATGTATGTATGTATGTATGTATGTATGTATGTATGTATGTATGTATATTAAGAAAGTTATGCAATTTTGAATTTAAGAAAAGATCGGCGACCAGGGTGAGAAACTTTGTTGATATCGCCTAATGTTCATCCTCAAAATGCATCTGATCACCACTCAATCTTCATGAAAATTGACGAATAGATAGAGAAAAAAAGGTATGCAAAAATGAATATGATAGTTTCAAAAGTGAATATCTTCAAATTTTACTCCTTTAATTTCTGTCGTAGTTCATACACATCGGCACACAGCCATGTCTCATGGCAATTTCCAATTCCTGACGCGTACTCAGCCTCGTTCTGACGCTTAATTAGGTCACGCGTGAATTGGATGTAGCCTACATACAAGCTGCAAACGCCCCCATGTGTAACCAAAGTCACACATAAGGGGTTCGTCAAAATTATCAACATTTTCACAAGCATACAAAACATACACTTTTTCATGACCCCCCTCTCCCTCCCCAATGTACAATAAAACATGTTGACATTGTAGTAGTCTGCCCCAGAATGGCAAGAAGTGTGAGATCGAAGCCTGCTTAATTTGTTGATGTTGAAGATTTAGACTACCTATCATGGATAGACTTGTTTTCACCATTAGACAGTTTGTCAATAGAAAGCCTGAGTCTACACTTTTACCGACCCATGGGATTTTTAAGCTTCAACACCACATAGACATGGTATGAGAGCAACTGGTCTTTGACGACTCTAAGTTATACACAACGGTGGAAATCCAAATTTGACTGTCAGTTTTAGAAAGTTAAGTGGGTCTACGCCCCTCCTATCAACTGTACGGTTTGTACGCTTGTGAAAACGTTGATAATTGTGAAGTATGCCTAATGGGTTTCATAATTTAATACTGATCTAACCGCCATCCACATTATTAGTACAGACAATGAGACTAGTGGCAGTCAGACTGACTTACTTGTAGTCCAGGAATATATCAAGAGGCCTAGACCAAAAATGGATAGTGAGTAGATGTAAAAGCTACGATATTTGTGCAGGGTGGTTGTGGTGGGATGAATACAGTCGGACTATAGAAACGTCACAAATCCTCTAAATGGGTCAATAGTTACACTCCCACTCTGTATAATATTCATAGCCACTTGTCACTTATCCTCAGGAATGAATTAATATCTGTACAGAAAGTTGATACAGCGCCCGCCAGACAGCACCCCTCCCCCCAACTATACGCCATAATCCTATAGTGTAAAAGACGAAGTCTATGTGCTGTGGTTACGAACTCTATGTGCTGTGGTTACGGTGTTGTACACACCAGTCAGTGTACAATCCTTGAGCCGAGCGCGCACAACAACAATGGTGTAATGTGGCTATAACATGCTCACAAGTCAAATAATTAACCTACAACAAAATGTACACATCTTTTAGGGAAACTTATATCACTTTCTCACATGTATTGAGATTATAGACTCTGTCCGCAATATGTATCTGAACAAGGTTCTTAGGTAGACCATCTCGTCTGAAGTGGATAGGTTCTTAGGTAAAGTGCAAGCATAATTTTGGGGAGAAAGGATCGGCGAGTTGTTAGTTAACCAGGCCGTTATACAGAAAATCCAAATTGAACACACGCTACTAACACATAACTGGCTATTATGAACAACGACATGCTACATAGGTTGCTCACTGAACGGGTTCAGACCAATTTCCTGTCCCCCGAGCCAAAGCAACGGGGCTTAGGTAAATCCGCTGTTGACGGGCATTGTTGGCCCACAATGCTAATCCGAAATCACCAAGGTTTTGTGTACAAGTGCTGCTATAAATACCCAATTTAGTTTGAGCCGGTAGGATTATTCAGTAGAATGTAATCCTCACGCGGGTTTCCTCTATATTGCAGCCATGCCCCCCCCCCCCCCGACTAAAACTATAAATGTGACCTGGTGCCACGCTATCGATCACAATATTACACAATGCTAATACTATTAGTAACCTACATTTTCACACCTATAACACATCGAGGGGTAAATTTAGTTATTTTGTTTCTAGAAAACATTAGATCCATCAACTTTAAGTGATGCTATAACTTATAACATACATTATTAGATTTAGGTCAAAATATAAGTTTTGTTGGGGTGTTTTTAAAAATAGAATTGGTCCTCAGACATACAGGGTCAACCAAACCTCCAGCCCCCATCCCGCACCCAAACTACAATTCAGACTGCCACCTGAGTTTTACGTAATCATGAGAGTAGTACGAGGAGCATGAATAAATGGGATAATTCATTAATAATGTAAAGTGGAACAGTCATAGCGTAACTGACAGAATGGAGTCAGAACACCAACCAGCGTGTCGGTGCTCTAGAACCATATTCAAATGTACCCACGTATACCGACAGCACATTTGATAATGTTAGCTAAGCTTACCTTTAATGGTTGTAACATCACCCGTACACACTTTAAATTTTTTTTTTAAATGATTACACAGATATTGTGATTACAGAAATGAGGGATGGAAGTGGTAGCTGGCAAAAACCAAAAATACGCACACAAAAACGGAAATCTGTGTCGTGGGGGTTATGAAAATGGAATATATTGCACCTAGAGTGGGATTCGAACCCACAACTCTTTGGTTTCCGGGCCAGTGTGCACCATATGTAATAGTAGTCAGTATCGTTTTACACTGTTACAGTTACATAGTCCAATCTCATGAAATTTCCGTGAAAACGAACGCGGATACTTTCCAATAGGCAAGGAATCGCGGAAAAGTCAGGTTTCATACAGCACTCTCCAAGCACTATCATAGCTCCATTCCACTGTCCTGGTTACAACTGTACCATCACCCATGGCCATGGCACCAATCCCTCTCCGTAATCACTCTTTGCTTTTCGTTTCATGTCCTAGCAACATGTATGACTATATAACAGGAATAAGACTGAATAATTGTTTATTTATATATATATATACTTGGAATGTCGTGATAGTTATCACAAAATCACGCCAAGCCCTGATAAATATCATATGAAAACCCCAGTCGTACATATTTATAACAGCTCCCCCCCCCCCCCGGTACACACAAAATTAAGTATCGGCTATTGGTGGTGGTCATATGGTGGTTAGCTCACATCCAAAACAATTATCTAAGTGCATTATGTGTGGCCCAATTCAGCGGGCCTAGATAGGCCCATTTTGACTAATGGAGTAATGACAATGATAACCCAGGTACTTGATGTGTCGATCCATTAACATAACGTACCTGACACCCCGAGGGCGTGGCACATGACTCAGCTAAACCCGTCACGCAACTGCCTAGTGTGGCTCAATAAACAACACCCCACACCATGGCGACAAGTTCCAAACAAAACGGTGAAATGCTAAAACATGCAAACGTGAAGAACAACCCTTGTATGATGTATACACAATGCCAGGGGGATGTACACTAGTTACCAGGCTTAGTGCATAGTAAACCAGCTATAGCTAACTTGCCAAGTGTCCGAATGTTCTGAATATAAGTAGTGATTTTACTTGGGTTCAATTAGCTCACACAATATGCTCTAGAGTCGTTAAATAAAACAAGCTTTTCAATTAGCTCACATAAAAAAAACGCATGTCCTCGCATTCATAGTAAGATGAAAATAACTTAATAAGCTGCTTTTTATTTAGGTTTTTGAAAATAATTTAAAATGAATTCAATTTTGCTACCTTAGTGTATACTCCCAAATATGCTACGCTGTGGCAAATTAAATTGTATTGTATAGCAAAAAGGGATCAAATAAAACCAGCACTGGGTCAACTCGTAGTCATACAAATCAGCAAATAACACATGCCCAATAATTAAGCCTGGTTTAATTTCAGTGTTCTTTCAGATGGCCATCCATAAATGTATTATGCTGTAAGGATTACCAGCCCTGACAACTAGCCGTCTTAATGCAAAGGCGGGGGGGGGGGGGTTAATGACAGGAGCTAAGCACTGCCCACCCACCGGTTTGGCTTGTAAGTTGTATGGGATCAGTAAATATTAGTATCACAATCTCGCAGACTTAAAGGGCGCATTCCTTACACACGGTATGCGGTATGCGAATGGCATGATTCCTTACACGCGGCATGCGGCGAGGTATATAAAAGCCCCTGTGGTTATGGTGTGTAGTGTATATTGCATAGTGTGTAGTGTATAGTCAAGAAAGAAATGGTGCATTTAGCATATGATGTTTACCTATCACAAATCCCACAAACGTCCATCTCCCGGGTGACCACCTCCCATCACCACCCTTGTGTCCATAATTATCAGTCGTCTCCTCCTGCCGTAAACCAATGGACAAATGTGACTGATGGTTTTCTATTCGCACACCGCGTGTAAGGAATGTAGTCCATTGACTTCAAGGCGCTTCGATTTTTTTGCCGCATTCGCATACGCATGTAAGGAATGCACGCTTAAGTTAGTAGGTTCATACCAATCAGATCGGAATAGTTCAAGAACACACATGTATACACACACGATTACACACAAATCCTGTCTAGCTATTCACGATTAGTGAGCGACGTACACGTGTAATTTTGATCGAAAACGGCAGGAACGGACAGTACACAGGCATTAATACTAGAATCTGCCCCCCCCCCCCTTTAAAAATGTTTATTCAAAATACAAAGAAAACCAAATAGATTTTATTTCAATAATGATATATTCTATGCTAGCACACCTCCATCTATCACTTCTAAATGTCGTATAGCATGTGGATGCTGTTATATCTAGCTAGAACTTTATAACAGCTTTAATTTGTTGTGTTATATCCAACTCCAAACCCAATGACACTGAGGTTGGTATCTTTATACCCCAGTCACACGAGGCCTGCATTCCCTTACGGTCATTTCGCGACGACCATACGTCCTCCTTACGACTCCCTTAAGACCTCCTCATGCACTGGCGCCGCGAGATAGTCGACCTCCCAGCGACCATTTCGGATGCAAGGAGGTTGCAGCTGGTGCATTTGCAACCAGTTCGGTTGGCGCCATTAAAAAGTGGTTGGTGACCTGGCATTGCCAGATCACCGACCCCTTGGATGGCGAGTTGGCACCGACCAGTTGGAGTCAACACATGCAATGCCGTGCTCACAGCGTGGTAGGTGCCATGGCGCCCTTTTGGTCGTAAGGAGGTTGGTGGCAAACGCTGGCTCTCATGTGACTGGGGTATTATTTGTTGTAGTTTGTGTGCGTGTTTTGTTTTAAAATCAAATTTAAATGAATAGCCTGCAAGTGTTAGATGATTTCATGAATTCGCTAAGTACACTAACATTAAACATACATGAATATAAACACATGCCAAGGAGGGGTTCTAGAGTACTGTAGAGTGTAGAGATTAGCCGATGACGAAAACAATGAGGACAAAAGTGGATTTCTCCAAGGTAGACTGCCTTTTGTAACGATCTGAATAAATGGCAAAATTAACTGATACCCGGGGTGCCTCAGACGTGTTTCTAATCGTTTGTATGACAAGTTATTTAGGGAAAACAGGAGCGGGGGAGGCGTTAACCAGTAACGTATACCATTGATGTACAATATAATTAACTTAAAGTATAATCACATGGAATCACTTCTTTTTTTCTAAATCAAACCATCTATCTAGATGTTATTCTACATTTCCAACTCAGATAGAGTTTAGCCACCATTCCTCATTTCTTAGTTTTCCCCCACCTTAAAGGAATCGGTTATAGCTCGCGGGTAAAACAAACAAACTTGGAATAGTTCTAATTCGTGACACAGGTGGTGCATGATTAGTATTGAACTTTGCCACTTGGTGATGTACAGTGACCTAGATTGATCATGTGACAGCTTCTGTTTTGAAAATGGCTGGGGTAGTGGAGAGAAGGGAGAGTAAAACGTAGGTATTTCAATTTCTAAGAGTAGTTCATACAGGAAATATATTTGCTAAAAGTATAGTAGACCAGACGGGATGCCGAGTGAGTTGAGCGTCCGTCTCCCGTTTTGGTAGATCGTTGGATTTGAACCCATGGGTTCGAACCCTGGTCGAGTCAATTGATAATATTCGCTTCCTGGCCAGACAGTTGACATTATTAGCATAGGGCAAAGACGGGTTGGCTCAGTCAGGATAAATTGACTGAGTGGGATATCAGATCATAGTGCGGGCAGCCTCTTTCCAAGTAGGGCAGCACTATAAAGTCGCCATGAGTGCGCAGTCTCAAGACGGTACCCGGCCTGATATGACCGTAGATGTTGCCAGGATGTAAAACTCCCAACAACCAACAAAAAGTAGAGTAGGTTCTAATTGTCAACCTGACGTATTTAACTCAAAAATATTAAGTATTTTGGCCGACGGATTATGTAACAGAATAGTAATGGCTGCTCTGGTTTCCCTGTGTATGGACTTGTACAGCAAATGACCCAGTCTCGCGAACAAACCTAACCTACTGGGTCACGCCCCTTCCAGCAAGCACATCCTGTGCCATGCGTGTTTGTTCTGTAAATCGAAGTCAATTGATGGTGCCATAAACTTATTACAAGTGGAATCGCCCCCCCCCCCCCCAATAGGGGGCGAGGGGCTCATTTTCTTCCAATTTAAGACATTCTCTACGTATGTCATGGTATGAATTATACTTTATTTTGTACTCACGATGGAATCATTCAAAGCTTCCTAGATTTCTTGTCAAATATAAATTTGCTATCAATTTATGTTCCGTCAATATACCAGTATATAATAATGTAATATGGACCATAGAAACTAGTGGTAAGCCATAACTACCATACACACACTCATTGCAGATTCTCTCAAACTTAAGTGGTTTAGCCTAAACATTAGGTGTATAATTACACATTCACCTTCTTTTGTAATTTATACAACTAGTCTTTTTTTCTTTACCCCGTTTTTCCCGATCACGTATAGTCGCTTCTTGATTTGCATAAAATAAATTTGTTTAAATATTCTTAATTGCTTTGGAATATTTATTAACTTGGAGCACTATAATTGACATTCACATATTCCGCAAACTAAATATCTGAAAAATTCTGTGAAACAGTGTCCCCTGTGAGTGTGGCTGTATAGTGTGTTAATGTTATAACACTGATAGGTACATCAATTCCTGTGTGGGGCGCTGTGGTATAGCTGTCTTCACTACTAGTTATTTATCTTTCATTTGATACATATATTGTGTCTTTGTGTTCATTAGGTTAGTCACTAGACATTACTTAGAAAGTTGTGTGCACATCCACCATCGTGTAGACACGGTAGGGAGTTATTTGGTCGGACTAAATTTGCGACGTTTCCATCGTGAATGAAAATGCAGATTTGTGGGTTTAGCTCTCCTCAAATTGTTGTGAATCTGCTGCTATTTTGAAGGGCACTAAATTGTACAGGTTTCAGTTTTTGTTTGATCAAAATCTCGATAAAGAATTGACCGAACTATAGCTTTCTGAAATTGAAGTAAACTTTCCCTACATTAGTAGTGTTGTGGGGGTGATGAAAATGGGAAATATTGTGCCTAGAGCGGGACTCGAACCAACATCTCTTTGCATTCCGGGCCAGTGTGCTAACCATCACCCCATGACACTGGTTGCCGTGACCACGATCCTGTACAAGCCACGTGCTGTATGGTTCTTGAACCTTCCCTGTGTATGTATGTGTAAGTGCATTGCCTGTATGTATGTAATTGTAGGCATTAAATGACCATTTAAAAGTCTTACAATTCCAGGGGGACAAGTGTAGTAGGCTGCACTGACCTCTCAGGCAAGTAACCACATAGACAGGTAGGCATGGGTAGTGTGTTGATATCAGGGAGCCTAGGTGGTGTAAATGTAATGGTTAGCACACTGGCCTGGAATGCAAAGAGATGTGGGTTCGAGTCCCACTCTAGGCGCAACATTTTCATCACCCCCATGACAGTAGTAAGACATTTGCAGAGCTGCTCTGCAAACAAGCGGACACATTATTGTTATTTGCAGAGCTGCTCTGTAAATTAGAAAAAGAATATCTATTATTCGCAGAGCTGCTGTACAAATTGTCAATAGCCTAAATCTGTGAATTAATGGAAGAATAATTATTATTCGCAGAGCTGCTGTTTTTATTTACATTGATTGTATACCTTTAAGTGTGCTCATTTTGTAGAACTGGTATACATGTTACTGATTATTTGTTGGGGTTTTATATCCTAGCAATATCTAATGTCATATCACGACAGTGCACAAATTACTAAAGTGTTTACAGAGCTTTCCTAAAATTTACTAAAGTGTTTACAGAGCAATCACTGTCAAACAGTGATTGCTATTTGGATTTCTTTTTCCTGAAATCAATTTGCAACTGGTATATTCAGAAAGATATTACCCTTCAGAATAGAAAAATGCATAATAAAAGCAATTAATCCCATGAGGATTTTAATACGATTTAAAAATTTAATTTGTGCACTAAATGTCCAACCAATTTTTGCAACTGGTACATTTGAAAAGATACTACCATTCTGATAGTAAATTAGGCCATTAGTCCTTGCTTTTAATTTTCTTTTTTTAAATTTGTTCCCTTGAATTATGCACACAGAGAACGAAGAAGCAGGAGTGGTAATAGCACAACTTTATTCTCTGGACAATTAAAGTCAGCTGAGTCTATCCTCCAATGAAGGTGGCTGACAGGAGCACAAAGTTATGCAGATATATACCAATTAAATGAGGAATGAAGTGTTACATATATCGTATCAAATAAATGTTAAATGATGGCAGTATGGTGCCAAATAAGATATGTAGTGTCTATGCGTACGTGAGCCATACGCGTAGCCTGACGGTCTAGGCCTATGTGAGGAACTAGGGTGCACATGTTTCGCGAAATGTGGGCGCATCTGTTTGAAATTTGCCACTTACACTGCTGGTGTTGAGCAATGTGGCTATGCTTATCACCAAAGGGAGCATTTATTTTTCAAAATAAATTTCAAAGCTTTCACTTGGTCGATTAAAAAGATCTTAATGTGCGATTGAAGAGGAAGATCTGAAGTATTTAATTTAACCTTAAAGCGATTTTCTCTGAAAGGATAAAAAGGGAGAGATAATAGTGAAAGTTGGGATATTCTGAGTGTCAGTCTCAATGCCAGTGGTAGCCATACCGGATCACGGCCTCAAAAACTATTTTTGCCAAATAAATTCCAATTGGCTCATTTAAAAAAAGCTGATTGTGAAATTGTAAGAGAAATTTGCTTTTAAAGCACCAAAAAGCACAAATTAGACTGGCAGGCTATGAATATGGCTCACGTATATGTAGCCACTGAGGCTAAAGATACGTGAGGAACTAGGGCGTGTGAGCACACACTGCCGTACGTCTACACCGACAGGGTACGAATATGGCTCACGTATGCATATGTGAGCCGTATGCGTAGCCTGACTGTCTTGACATTCTGCAATATCGCCGCTGATGCGGCGGCATTAACATCGCTTCGATTTTGTGTTTAATTTGACCAAATTTCGCTTTTTGAGTGTTAAACCCATTCTCATAAATAACATTATTTCAACCCCCTGAGTGAATATTCATGATTCTAAACATAATTAGATCGTAGTGCTCAATGACTAGATCTGTGCTTTTTGTTTTAATTTACATACACTTGATAGCAGAATGAACTGCTTCTATCCAACCACGATGCAGGAGTAGTGTGATGCCTAAGTCACTCAAATCGTGCATGTGCAAGTAAATGATGTACGCTGATTGGTCCACAAAAATTATGCAGGCTGATTGGTTGATTGTAGCTCTGCGAATAGCCAGTGCGTAGTAGTGATAGTACACTCTGACATCATTTTCATCGTGCACGAAAATGTCAAGAACAGGGCTCAATATGAATTATATAATTTACTATCTGAATGCAAATTATATGAAGTTACTAGGTCTATTTGCGCCCAAAATGATATCCTGGAATATTTAAACGGTCACAACTTAATTGCTATAATCAATAGAAAAAAATATTGATTTCTAGGAAACCTAAATCGTAGATAACTTGGAACAAATATTGATATTTACAGGATTTAAAAACCTCTTAAATCTATTCTGTGAGCTCTGTCTGTCTACCAATTTGCAGTACTGCGCAAAAGTTTTTCAATTTTCATACGATGTACCTAACACTAGGTACTCCAAAGTGATTTTTTTATTTTAATGTTTCGGTGTTTAAAATTAAATCCAGTGAATGTATATCAAAATAATCAGAATCAAAAGCTGCATATAATCAGGCAAAAACTGAAGTTCACTTTTATAGGCATTGCTAGCTGACTACAAGTCTAGGTCGCAAATACATTAACTTTATTAAGATGATTAAACAGATTCCCTCGGGCGACAATAGGCTTCAGAAATGTTTTCAATGTCTGGCACCTTCCATATGCTAAAGTCATCGTTGATGGGTGCCACGTCAAGCTTTTTCAGCCGAAACAGAAGCTTCAATCAACACCATATTCATCACTCCGGTACTGGAGACATGAAGACATGGCCATTTCTCAGACCAACCTTGCAGTATGATATAAATCTCAACCAAATATTGTTCTGATTAGGTAGAAGAAAACTTGAGCTTTCTGATGATATAATTTTCAGGAAGATCCTGATTAATTTTCAAGGAGAATGAGCGTATGAATGTTTTCACTCCTTCTGTTCAATCAAATTTCCCACTCAAAGACAGCCATGCTTGATATGCTAATGAAGCCTGGTTTCTTCTCCATCTTCCATTGGTAGTTATTTTTAGCTGAGGTGAGCATACTCAGCAAGGAAGCAATTTTAGGGATGGGAGTGGCTAAGACTGGATGCAAACAGAATGGCAAACATGCACAGAGCTGATGATGGTACACCCAAACAAGTGTCCATTGACTCTAATTTAATTCATCATGTTTTTTATTTCAAACAAAGCAGAATTAGTGGAGATTGATGTGGTTTTAGAATGGTTAAATTATGTCAGAGTTTGCGATGGGGACAGCGTATCCACGCACTTTGGGAGTACCTACTAACACTGATCAATAAAGTATTATCAAAGACCCTATATATATAGCTATGTGAGTATTTATTTTTAAAGCATTTCATCTCAATGGAACATATTCCAATGGAGAGAGCTTGAAGAGACCTTAAACTTGGTAGTCATATAATTTTTCTGATGTAAATATCAAGAAAGTTACATCGATTTGAACTTGAAAAATATGCCTAATTGTGGGCCCTTTGTTCTATAGTAAACCAGCCAAAAGTTGTGACCCATATTACTTGTTTTATGAGCCAGGCTCAGGTGTGAATGTCAATTGGCAATTTGTGTGAGACAGAGGGGACATTGTAAGCAAGTGCTGTGGATTAAATAACTCTCTTGGCCATCTATCAAACATCCTTAAAATTTCACATGTGGAGAACTAATAAAGGAACAATATGTGCATAGTTTGATGACATTTTAATCACCTGTGAGTGATTTGATGACGATTTTGTGGAGAAAAGTAAAACTTGAAATTCAACCATCAACTTTTTAAACTAATACTGGTCCAAATGAAACAATTAAAAAATGAGGATGTAGATAAATATGTGCTCTATGTCAGAAAACCAAGAGTTAAATTGTAGCTATAAAACCCTCCTTTTGGCGACCTGAAAGGTAACACCTATTGCAAAGCAGCGGAATGGAGCTAGCGTTATCGTCGTTGCCGAACCGCTTCACAGCGATCGGTGGTATTCGCACATAGCTACCCTATAATACTAAGACGGCTCACTCCCTATCTCTCCCATGGTAATGTAAATTTTGCAGTACCACCTTGTGGTGGGTTTGATCAGCCCGGCTGCTAGTTGGTGTTTCACATGTAAACAGATACAATTATATTATACATGAGATAGGTAAGTATGAAGACACATCAATATGAAATTGCTATGAACAAATACACATCATCATCACACATCTTTCACATTCATATATACATTTAATATAGCAACTGTTTAACCAAGAGAACAGCCAGCGCACCAAGTGGTGGGTTTGATCATTTTGATTACACAGTACAGGTTGAGTGAGCCGTCTTAGTATTATAGGGTCTTTCGTATTATTTAGTACAGCCACATTAATTGATTAGATTTCAAGTGGCGTTCTCTGTGGCGGAGTGGTTAGAGTGTCTGACTTTTTTCTAGGTCAGACTCCTAATCTGAGGGTCGGCGGTTTGATTCCCCATGCCCCCAGCTCTGCCAATTTGGATTTGCACCGCTGTGTATAACTTACAGCATCATCAAAGGTCGGTTGCTCTCATACCATGTCTATGTGGTGTCTATGAGGTTAAAAATCCATTGGGTCGGTAAAAGTGTAGGCTCGGGCTTTCTATCGACCAGCAGTGGAATGAGGAAGACCAGTCGTCTATGACTGAAATTTCCCCTGCTTAAAAACAACTAATGGACCCAAAAAAAGTACACTCGTTCTAAATCAAAATTAGTAACGATTTGACTGTGATAATTTTAATGGGGTTCCTTCAGGTTATCAGTCAACTTAGTAGGACTAAACTCAGGTAATGAGGTATAAATCTAAAAGTGAACTACCCTGTGCCTGTCTGCTGTGACCAACCATGATGATGGTCATGGATGGTCGACCGTCGAGTGCAGCACCATGCACTGTTATGCATTTTTGTGTATGCGAAGCAAGACAACAGACAACACACAAAAAGCTTTTTAAAGCCGTCAATAAAAGGAGGAAATCTTAATAAGATAATCATGTGCAAAATAGGGCTCTTGTGGGCTTCTATTAGCGGAATCTCGACGTGTACACATGGATGATCATGATGGAGTTGGGTGTACCGATACATAGCATACCGGTTCGTGGACATGGTGGCGCGAAGTCGTCTGCTGTAAATGTAATACCAGCCATCACCGGGGCGTGTCTCTTACCCACCAGCAATCCGGTAATAAAACCATAATAACGCACCACAATAATGATAACTGCGATGAATTTGATCAGTACATTAGAAATAGTAACACAGTGAACTAATTGAAGGGACTCACCAGAAAAACGGTCTTTGTCAACGCAAACCTCGCTATCGTCCATAACAATGCCAAGCTGCAAGTAAAGACCACATCGTATTGTGTAATTACACAGTACTTTTTAAAGTCACTGATGAAGATGGAGGGGGCAGTCGTAAAATCTAGATCACTGTGTTGGAAATATTGTTTTATCTTAGCTGAGATATCAGTTACACATCCAATGTACGAGGGCATCGGTGTGGCCTCCGATATCGCCGCCATGTTGCTCGCTGACTGAGGAAAATGGCACACTCTGAATCACCCTCTCGGTAGTACAGCAGCTCTACACTAGGGGTCTATCTAACTTTCTATGGTTGGCCGATTTTCCAAATGTATTATTTCTACGCGCGGATGTGTATGTGAAAAGGTTTGGAATATCACTAGAATAGCCAATATTATGACTAACACGTGTATTCAGAAATACAATATTAGTGCCAACCTATGAAATTCTGAGATATTACTGTTAATTATAAAAATTCAATAATCGATAGACAAATAGTACACCAAATCCCCTATTTTCGCCCTATAGCTTTGATCAGGGATGTGCAATTTTGCTTGCATTCTGTTTATGTTGTGATACAATCGAGTAATCACTGGAATAGAATCAATAATTCAAGATAATGTGATTAGATACGGTAGTCATACTCGTTCAAATGGGCGTGTGCTAAACAAACATGAAAGTAGTCCATAAGCGTCATTTTCCAAGCAAACCGTAACCACTTGCGGACCTCTCCCGCAAATAATGATAATGGTCTACTACACCATGGGCCATATGCATGTGTCAGGGTTAGCTCTGCGAAGCTGGTTTTCGGCGGGTTTACCGGGTTAGCGGCGAAAACTCTGTATGTATGTGTCGGCGTTAGACAAACACCGCGAGCTTAAAGTTGCCTGCACTAACCCCAAGCCATAGGATGGTTAACGTCGATGTTAGGGACCGATTAGGCCCAAATCTATTCAATGCGATCATATCTAACAGAATTAGATACGCAATAAGTGAAATTTTATCAATTTAACCCTAAATTCGAACCGTTATTAAAGCTGCCGCCGCATTGGCGGTGATATTAATAGTGTCGAATCGACGAATGTAAAGTAAACAAATCGCTGCCGCCGCAGCGACGTCGATATCCATACTGTCCAACGTCAACTAAACATGGCCGTCGCCGCCGTATCGGCGGCAATATATTAGGCCCAAATCTATTAAATGCTGTCATATTTTAGCAGAATTACATGTGCAATAAGTGAAATTTAATCAAATTACCCCTAAAATCGAACCGTTATTAAGGCTACCGCCGCATTGGCGGTATAATTCATATTGTTGAATCGATGAATGTAAACTAAACAAACCGCCGCCGCCACAGCGACGTCGATATCCATACTGCCAGGGCCCAAATCTATTTAATGCGATCATATTTAACTAACCCCACCGCGCTTTGGACACATACATACCCCGTGACACATCTGGAACACCGGCGTTAGATAACCCGGGACCCGCCGTTAACACCGGAGCCGATAAAAAGTTGCTCATACATATGGCCCCATGGGCGTAATCGATTAACACAACCCGGGTGATTCGGGTCACCCGAGTTGCTAGACAAATCGAACGCTGCGAGTGCAGTTCACGTGCCGTGTGCAAAATGACCCGACCCCAGTAACCCACCTCTTGGCTGGGGTTTGCTAGGAACGATGACGTCACATTTGTGATGGTACTGTCCTGCAGGATAATAGCTACCAGTACCAGTCCTACATGTTTTTTTTTGGGTAATAACACAGATTAATGAAATGGAAATATAACTAAACTATGCGATCATAAAATACTTTAAATCCTATTTTGCTGTAGTTATATCGGTTATTTAAAAAAGAAAAAGTTTTGGATTAGGCCACCTTTTTTTCCACCCCGAGCATGGAGAAGCGTATTTGATTATTCGACCCGAGTCTGTAGGATGTGTGCATGCGCCAAAAAGTGGCTTGGGTGACCCAAGTTGATTAATCGATTACGCCCCATGTTACCCACTGTTTCCATCTTTAACTTTTTCAAAGCTAGAATCCATACTATTTAATTGAGAAAAAAACAAAATGATTCAGGTCAGCACTTTGTGCATTCGTTTTTAAAGCTGCAAGCTCTAGTTCCACATTCCCCTTCGCAATACGCATTTGAACTGCATCTATCTGGACAGTTCAACAGGTTAACTTACAGGGCATATTAGATCCAAACAAATTCACCGCTGACACTGACCCTGTATCAGCGATGAATTCCATCCCTATGTAAAGGTTCGAGAAAAAGTGTCTTGATATTGATGGCCTTAGAAAGGCTTAGTTTGGCACTTGTACCTTATGTTGATAAACATTCAATAACTACAATCCAAGTGTATATGTTTTCCCTCAAGATATACACTCCAGAGTGTTCAAATCACATAATATCAAGACATGTTGACACAAAATCAATTTGAAGTGATGAAATAAATCCTCCATGTTTGAATTAACTGTTTGTACCACCTGACTACCTCAGCCACTGAAAGTGTACCACCTGACTACCTCAGCCAATGAAAATGACCTATCTTGGACTCTACCAAAATGGCTGACATGTGGATATGTCGATCCAGACTTTAAACTTCATACATAGATGCATTTAATCATCGTATAAGGCTCAAAAGTGTGGGTAAATACATCCAATTGAGTGAAGAATATATTATGCTTCTTAGATTGGGAATTTATGCTTTCATTTCATTTCCCCACCTTTCTCCAACTTTTACATAGGGTTGGTTTTCACTGCTGATACAGCATCAGCGTCAGCAGTAAATCGTTTATCTAAGGGCATATATGCTTATTGGTGATACTAATAGTGCCCAAATAGTACAATTGTGATGTACACGATAGGCATTGAATTGGTCCCATTTCACGATGCTGTATCTCACAAAGCAAAGGAGATAATGGTAGAGAATGACATATTCGGGAATTGAACACAATAGAAATTATAACAATGCCATCTTTACCTTAAAGTTAAAGAATGCAATGTCAAAATGTAGCGATTGTTGAATTGATAGAATCTACTAACTGCTAGGACACATGTAGGGGACTGTCAGGATTGCCACTTAATTATCTATCTGACACAGCCTTTTTTTAAATGCCCATATGATGCGAAATGAGTACACATATGGATGCATGTCGGATGAATGGTTATTTGTTGGAATTGTTTGTTGAAGTAAAACCTGAAAGACCCATCAAATAAAATCTTTTGAAGAATACATTTTTAATACTCCAAGCTAATCATGATATAAGTTGGAAAGAACGATATATATATATCCGGTAATAAAAAGAACGATATATATATCCGGTAATAAAACCATAATACCGACATATATATATATCGACAAGAAAGAATTCTTTTAGAGCCATAGTCTATAATTCAGGAATTGTGCCTGTGCCTGTGAGTCAAACAATTAAAGTGTTACTAATATTGAATGAAGTCTCGCACAATGTAGGCGTAATCCGTAGGCGTAGCCGAATTGGGCAATGTCTAGCATAATAGGTGCAGTATTCAAATTGGTCCCATATAGCTCTTGATTTACTCCATAAGTAGCATAGTCCAAACTAAGCTATACAAACTATCAATGAGTAGAAATCATTTGGATTCGTTTTCCTGAAATAAGCGAATCAAATTTTATGTAAGTGTTCCAACTATGCTAACTAAATATACTTAGGGGCACAACATAAGGATGCATGGTCCCGCGATACTTTACAATATCGTTATTCTTCAGCTAGTATTTTCTAACATATTTCCATCAAATGGCCAATATTGCTCCAATCTATACACTGTGGTACAGGACCATATAGTTTGCGTCTTGTGAGTACGGTGCGTGGGCACATACCAACGTTCACTCGAGATTTGTGAGTGAGTGTTGGCCGCAGCAAGAATGTGTGGCGTGACTTCCGGAGGGTTCAGGCGCATGCTCTAGAGCAGTCGGTGTTGAGCTGATTGGCCCTTCTTTCATTCCCAGGACTGCAGATAGATATGATCAAAGCACCGCTGGAGGAACGTCCCAACCCTGACGGCCCAGATTGATTGGCGCGGAGCTAACCTAAAGGTGGCATAAATAGCAAATGAGTATGGCAGGAAGTAGTTGCACTGTCGGTGATGGCTATTGGAGTGGGTACATATAAAGTATACCGTTAATGAGTTGTGACAGGTGTCCGTATTGCTAAATGGCAAAAAGTTGCATTCTTTTACATGCGTGCTGAAGGTTTTTATGGGCGCCTCCCCTGAGTGCGCCCCCACGCCGGGGGAGGAGGGGGGGGGGGGGGGGGAGTGGCGGCTTAGGTCAGAATGTGGGGGTGGTGGGAAAATTACATCGTGGGGTGATGCAGGAATGCATATTCATGAGTTACCTTAAATTCTCACGTGAGCGCCTAGTGGGCGTGGCTATGATTCACACGACCGTCATGACGTGGAGGTACAGATTTACGGGAAACCAGTTGATTTGCAAGTAGTAAGAGTCATTCCTCCAAGAAGGGAAATCGTGTGGGTCACATGTATGGTGATAGCTAGTTCAGGTTGCTCATAAGGTTTATTTGTTGTTTTACGTCTTAGAAACACATATGGTCATATCAGGACGGGTACCGACTTGTGACATTGACCTCAGTGTGGACTCATGGCGACTTTATAGTGCTGCCCCACTGGAGGACCGGGCTGCCAGCATCATGATCTGATATCCCACTCAGTCACATTATCTTGACACTGAGCCAACCAGTTCTTGCCCTATACTAATAACGCCTCGCATTGAAGCGAAAACTATCAATTTTTACGTCATTGGTTTAAGACGACCAGGGTTCGAACCCACAAACCCATAATACAAAGTATCCACCAATGGCAAGTCTGAAATGTAAAGAGTTGTTTCAATAGATCGTTTGAACTTGTATTCTAAACACATTGTGACCACAAGAACTGCATTAAAAAGAAAAACTTGCATCCAATGACAACTGAGCCCTCCCAATTCTTAAATCTGATTTTCAACCAGTATAATTCTTTTTTAAATGATAATAAAATAACTTCCTCTAACATTTGGCGCAGTACTCGTGGCGTTCTCTGTTGTGGAGTGGTTAGAGTGTCTGACTTTTTTCTAGGTCAGACTCCTAATCTGAGGGTCGGCGGTTCGATTCCCCATGCCCCCAGCTCTGCCAATTTGGATTTCCACTGCTTTGTATAACTTACAGCGTCATCAAAGGCCGGTTGCTCTCATACCATGTCTATGTGGTGTGGGAGGTTAAAAATCCCTTGGGTCGGTAAAATTGTAGGCTTGGGCTTTCTATCGACCAGCAGTGGAGTGGGGAAGACCAGTCGTCTGTGACTGGGATTTCCCCTGCTTGGGACAACTAATGTACCAAAAAAAAAATGATGACAAAAATGAGAGACAAATATGTGTTCACACTTCCTGTCTACCATTCGCTATATCACTATAAATCTAGTCTTTTTAATTCTTGATCTAATTGATGAAAGTTTCAAATGTGTAACAGAAACTTGTTGCAAATAAATACATAATCAATGTCTGATGACCCTACCCATTTACTTTGCAAGTTATTAACCAACATATATAAATAAAATAAGGAAAACTGACTCTGCCCTTGTTCTAAATCTAGATTTAAATGGCAGATGAATGTGCTGGTGAGTTTTATGTATAATCATTGATAGATAAAAGATTCATATATTAATCTATGATATTTTTTTATTTTATTTGCTATTCTAACTTTCCAACTCTAACAGAATTGTGTTGTAGTAAACTAACAAATTCCATAGCTGTACTCATCGCTTCAACATGAACAATGTGCTTCGCATGGGTTTGTTTTGCTTTTATGCATCCCACAATACACCATGCCACTGAAATTATGAAGTCGTCTATTACTATTAGTCCATTTGCCACTCGAAATAGCAAATGGTAGACAGGAAGTGTGAACACTTATTTGTCTCTCATTTTTGCTTGAGTGCAAGTAAATATGCAACACAAGGAATAATTAGTAGCATGTGGTGAATAAGGGGTCAATTTTCCCTGGATCATCAACCCATGCTTTTTCTAATCTGTTCTTGAATGAATTTATTGACTCGGCATCAATAACATTTTGTGGGAGACTGTTTCATATATTTATGATCCTGTTTGAGAAACTGTGTTGCCTTAACTTTGAAATGGCTCTGGCTCATCTCATGTGCGCTCTATAGTGGACCTATGAATGTACTATAGTATAAGGTTGTTTTTTTGTGGATTTGCAATCGCATGAGTCCCCTTAAGCATTTCTGCTTGTTTGTCTTCATGACAGTCTTGGGCAAATTTCTTAAATATGCAAATTAGGATCACCATTACCGAAAAAAACTTTGTTCAATATTTCAAGGAATATGCAAGGTAGGCTAATGCATCAAGGGTGTCTAAATCTATGTTTTCAGAGTCAATGATTAAGAGAATGACTTCAGTTGGGATGTATTAATGAAAATGTTGCATAATACTTGGAATATATGCAAATTATAGTCGCCATTACAAAAAATATTGTTTTATTCGATATCTTAGGAATGATCCAAGATGATGTGCCAAAGTCCTTTCAGACATGTTTTAAGGGTAACAGATTAAGAGTGATACTTCAGTTAGATTGTCCAATTGACATATTTGGGCAGTATTTTGAATAGGCGAATAGACTACATCATGGTTCTGACTGTGCATGCGCTGAAAACGGTGTTGGGAGCAAAGCAAAGGCATACACCCATTGAGTTTGCCGATATGCGTAGGGCAAAACTGGCATTTTATTCAAAATAACTAGAAATACATAACAATTTGGCATAAACATGGACGGAAGGATGCAATATAATAATATAATGAATACGTTAAAACACAACTCTCCATTACCATAGAATATAAATAAAAACATGAATAAAATAAATAAAACTGACTCTGGATATGGCTCTAACACTAGTCTGAGTTCCTAGATTTGTCTAAATCTAAATGCACATGGCATAAGATGTGTTGGTTATATTGATATAAATGCAATGCTGGATAAAAGATTAATATCTTAATTTATTATATATATTTTTTTAGTTGGTATTCTATGTTTCAAACAAGAGCTGAGATGAGCTGAAACTAGCATATTTCATAGCTGCACCCAGTGTATTAGCATGTGCCATGTGCTTCTCGGGGCTTTGTTTTGCTCTGATGCATCCCACAATGCACTGCGCCATTGGAACCGTGATGTAGTCTATTATGGTCGCAATGGGGCTTGCCGGCCAAGGTGGCGCTCGTGTAGGCCCTACTATCAGTCCATACTCTTTGTGAACTATGACTGCCTGCCTGACTATTTGACTGCCTGTATAACTGTATGCTTGCATGTATCACCGCCTGACTTCCTACCTGCCTGTTTGTCTGTATGACTGCCTGTATGTTTGCCTGCATATATGACTGCTTGCCTGCCTGTATGTCTGCCTCTATGTCTTTTTGCCTGCCTGCATGTATGATTGCCTGCCTGCATGCCTACCTACCTGTTAGTAGGTACTCCAAAGTGATTTCTAGTTTCAACAGGTCAGTATTACAAGTTATATATCTGTACAGATCTTTTAAATTGGATCTCAATGATATAAAAATCATTTAGATCGATTGAATAGCTGCAAAGTTATGAGTGTTTAAAGATTGATTTTTTTACCCCAATTTGTACACATTTCCAAATTAGCCAAATCTTGGTTTTTAGTGTTCCACCTGGAAGCTATTTTGCATATGATCTGTGCAATATTAAAGAATCTCATTCTCTATAGTACAAATAAGAAGCTCAACTTTTTACAGACCATCACTGTTAGTATTCTTTCTGAAATTTCATGTCAAACTTGCTAAATTCCTTAATTTCCAGCAACCACCAATAATAAATTCAGTAAAATAAAGAAAAATAGCATAATTCCCGTTCTAATTGTCCTATCACAGCATTCTTTATACCAAAATAACAGAATTAAAAGCTCTACATGATGACATCATTTTCTAACTGATCAGAGAAAGAAAGACAACATTCACTTTTAGGCATCGGAAGCTGACAATAAAAGTAAGAAAAATAGCATAACTCCCGTTCTAATTGTCCTATCACTGCAATCTTTATACCAAAATAACCAGAATTAAAAGCTCTACATGATGACATCATTTTCTAACTGATCAGAGAAAGAAAGACAACATTCACTTTTAGGCATCGCAAGCTGACAATAGCCACATTTTTGCAGCAGTCACTTCTCAGACCAACCTTGATGCGCATGATATAAATCTCAACCAAATATTGTTCTGCTTTTGTAGAGGAAGACTTAAGCTTTCTGATGATATAATTTTCAAAACGATCCTGATCAATTTTCAAGGAGGGTTAATGTCTTAATGTTTTCACTCCTTCCGTTCAATCAAATTTCCCACTCAAAAACACCCATGCTTGATATGCTAATGAAGCCTAGTTTCTTCTCTGTCTTCCATTGGTGGTTATTTTTAGCTCAGGTCACTGTACTCACCAAGGTATCAATTTTAGGGAAGGGAGTAGCTCAGACTGGATGAAAACAAACTCGGCGAGCTTGCTCAGAGCTGCCGATGGTACCTCCCAACAAGTGTCCATTGACTGTAATTTATTTCATAATAATAATTAAAAATCAGATACCCTAAAAGACAAAAGAACGGACTTTAATTTCATATACAATTTATTCCAAACCAAGCAGAATTAGTGAAGATTGGAGTGTTTTTAAAAGGGTTAAAATATGTCAAATTTCGCGCTGCGGACACTGTAAACGCCCACTTTGGAGTACCTACTGTTAGTGCTTGTCTGCCTCCTTGGCTATATGAATGTGTGTCTGTCTGTATGACTGCCTGCCGGTATGAATGTCTGTTTGCCTGTCTTCCTGCCTACCTGTCTGTTTGCCTTTATGACTGGCTGCCTATCCATATGACTGCTTATATGCCTGCCTGCCTGTATGACTGCATGCATGCCTGCCTATATGGATGTCTTTTTGCCTGTATAACTGCATGCATGCCTGCCTATATGGATGCCTTTTTGCCTGTATAACTGTCTGCCTGCATGTATCACTGCCTGTATATTTGTCTGCATTTTGACTGACTAAATGCATTATATATGTTTGCCTGCCTGTATGTGTGTGTATATATATGTTTGCCTGCCTGTCTTTTTATTTGCCCCCGTCCCTGCCTCCCTCTATCACTCCTTTCCTGTCTGTCTGTCCCTCTGTTTGCGGTGCCTCACATGACACTGCACAGACTGATAGTATACAAGCGCCACCTAGTGTTATCTCGGCAAGCCCCATTACTGAAGAATCTTCTTCTTTTCAATATCTCAAGAAATATACAGGGTAATATGTCATAAGTTGTAACTAGACCTATGTTTGTTAGGTTAACGATTATGGGGGAAAAAGCATGGAAACAGTTTCTAGATGTACATTTGTTCTTAATGCAAAGGTGGGCTATGTTCATCAATGAAAGCCTATAAGGATACATTTCCCACCTACGTATGACTGTGCTACTAACCCATGAAATGTACATATCATAAACCCTTGTTCTCGTGTTCATATACAAATCTTCACCAGACATATGTTTGCATACAAGTTTGTGATGTAACACAATTGTAGATATATTACATTTGATCATATTACATTGATACCTTCAAAATGATATTATAGATTTGGGATATTACTATCAATGCCTATACCCATATCAATGAATTTCGTGCAAAGCAAAATATGTCCAAAACATAAAGTACTTATATATATTAATGTAGCATTTAATGACTTATTACAGAAATACTGACATGGATAGAAAGAAAGGTAGAGCTGTTCAAGAATGGCACTGTTTAATGTAGTTAATATCTAAGCCACCTCTTCATCTGAAGTATCACTTTCATCATCTTTGTCGTCCTAATCACTGGCTCTAATTAGTGATGCATTCCGCACCTCCACACCTGTAGTAGATGGTGCAGAATATAGTTTTTTATAACAATTCTAAGAGGCAGTACCTCTGTTTAACATCGACAACAAAGAACACCAATTAGACCAGGGGGAGCTGGAGTACTGGTTAGGTGATGGGATTTTATCCTTCACAGTCCAGCCAAACTGACTGATGTTCACTTTTGGATGGCTTTTTTGATCAGCTGGTTAAAAGCAATGGTTGAATAAAAATTCAACAAAATACAAGTTGAACACTTCTCACCACGATCATGTCCTTTGGAGCTCACAAAGTGTTAAGCAACCACCATTCAATCAGTCTGACAGCTGATTTTCACTGAATCATCTGAAGATGTGCCCTTTGTACACGGAGAAATAGGTTACATCCATGGAAGGCAAGCCTGTGATACACATTGCTTTCCCTTTCTTTGTTGCACAGATCCTCTGCTGGGCTGCATTCATCGAGATGCCTAGTGGCTGACTATACATTGTTGCAAAGAACTGCTGGCCTGTTTGCACTAGGTCAGTAAGTTGTGTGGTGTCTTCTGGTAGGCAGATATTGGAAATGCATGGATTCACTTAGTCACCAACTCATGTGATACTGATAGTATCATACCTTTCAAACCACCCTTCCCGGTTGATAGCAGTCTGTTCACCAAAGTGGTCACTTGACATGGAGTTCCTGGAGCCTTCATGGTGCTGACAGACATGCTCCAACAATGCGATCTGGTGGCAAGATATGTACTGAGCATAATGTATGTGACCTGCACTGAAGAAGTAAAACAACATCCTCTCCTAGGATTCATTTTAAACTTATGGGCTATGACTCGGGTCTCTCAATGTCCATTAGGAGTTGAAACCAAGAAGTAAAAATGATCAAGCCATTACACGATAAGCCCTACTCTGTGAGTCATGCCCATTGTCTGATGTAGCAGATATATATTGTTCTCACCTGATAATTTTGCAGAAGACTTCTGGCAATGTATAACCTCATCATATGATACTTGGTAGTATGAATTCATGATCAGGTAACAGGTTGATCAACTCAGAACTCCCATACTTGTGATGCAACTAACCCAAGTGTTGTCTGGTTTCTGGTGCCTGTTATGTGACTCTGCACATCTTGGGTTAGACTAAGGGACTCCTGTAGGCCTATTACTTTTCTATTTGAAACCAGTTCTGAAATAATTTTGAGCAGCATGATGCAAGTCTGCTTGACTGCATTGCTGTCTGTAAGGTCACCAAGATCATATCTATATATAATACCAAACAGTGGTTAAGTTTGAGGGTCGTTCTGATCACTACTTCTCTGTTAATTGGCGCTGCCAATGCACATCATCATTCTCCACTGGTGCTTCGCCATGTATGGGGTGTTAATAGCATCCTTTTTGTGCCTACCGTACACATTTCATATTAATTTTAATAGTTTTTTTTACTAACTCTGGTCACTTTGACCAGAGTGGCATCCATTTTGAGTCACATAACGGTGAATGTTGTTAAGTCCACCATTAGATAGAGCAACCGATATGGTTTACCACATAATTATACATATGGATTCTACCAAGATGACGGCACTATATTGAAATGGGACCATGCATGAGTCTGGAATATAGCAGAGAACGTAGATATATATGCACAGTGTATGAAAATAGTCAGAGACGTGAATATATATATATTTTACTTCGGTATACAGCCTCAGGCTAGGGAGAGGGAAGCACATCTGGTCCAGCAATTAGCATAAACCACTCACGACCGGAGGACGTTCGTTTTTGCTCCAGTAGGATTTATCTACAACAAGTGATTTAACCATAAGTAAAGATCAGAACTATGGTTGAGCTTGTTTATGATGCATTATAGCATCTAGATTTGAAAGGTCAGAACTTTCTTAAGTCCAGTTTGGACTAGATTAGCATTTTAAAAATCGATACGGATAGAACAAAGGATTCTTTGGGCATATCGAAACCATGGTTCTATCAACCCGCTTTGATACGGGTAGAGATGTTGGCACGGTCACATCTCCATGATGCCGGACTAATAGGTAATCTTTTTGGTTACAGTGTACCGATGGCTACAAAATGAAAGAAACCGCCGTCCGCGGCTGCAGAGGGGCGCGTGCCAACCGGCTATAACTCATCACCAGGGGTGACGGCTCCCCTGTCCCCACAGCCAGGGGCTGACGGCGCTTCAGACCGAGACAGTGATGAAGGCCCGATTTACCCGGGGGACCTTAAGGCTCAAATCAATCAGCTGGTGGAGGAAAAGCTGAGACAACTTCAGCCCAGCGGCCAAGGTGACTCAAGTCGACAGCTCCCCGTTCTAGACTCTGAATGGGAGGACATATCGGAGCTGGAAGACACAGACTCGGCTCTGGAGACCATTGCCTAAGAAGCGGAAGAGAGCGGGGAGCTCGTCAGGAGACGAGTTTACGAAGGCGTACAAAGGCAAGAAAACCAAAAAACCTAAGAAGAAGAGTAAGAAGAAGAAGGACTCTTCTTCCGACTCTTCATCGGACTCGTCAACCACAGAGTCCGACTCGGAAACCGAGAGAGCTGGGCTTTTTGCCAAAATTGGAGGAAAAGTCCGAAGCGCTGTCGCCAAGAAAAGGCGAAAAAGGTTAAAACCACCACGATGATGCGGGAGACGATTAAAGGGCACTTTAATATGTTCAAACCGGCGGAAATTATCACCAAGCTCACAGAACAGATCATGGGGATCAAAGGAATCCCAGAAACAATAGTCAAGGAGATGGATTCGGGAATCCATCTCAGTGAAGAAAAGAAACGCTTTGAAAGCGTCCTGTTCACACTGCACAAAGCTGTCCTAGGAACATTGACTTCTAAAGCTCCGGTGACAAACAGAATGCACACCGAGAATAAGTTCTCATTGCTCGCGAGAGTGATGGACAAGAGCCTCGCCTTGCTCACGGCTGCAAGCAATTTCCTTAGCTACCGCAGGTACGAAAATGTCTTTAAGGCTGTCACCACTCCCGCCGGTAAAGAAGTTGCAAGATCAAAGAAGGTGACTGATAATGATGGGAAGGAATACACGCTCTTCCTACCGCCTAAACCCATCAAAGGCAAGCCTCTTGACAAGTCAAAGATGTTTGGGGGCCAACTGCCATACCTGTTTAAGGAAGTAGAGGCACACACCAAAAGTGGGAAGAACATGGAAATGGCCCGGAAGTTTGATAACACTTCCAAATTCCGCTGTCCTCAAGGGGATTTTCGGCCACGCCGAGGCAACAGAGCTGGGAGATCAGGCCACTCATACGGCTATCTGCCAAGAGGCAGAGGACAGGGAGACTGGCAGAGCTGGACCGACGGAAACCACCCATTCCGAAAAGAGTTTGCGCCCAAGCAGCTCTTCCCATGGCCAGGGAACAAATAAACACTGCTACACAAACAACACCAGTGATAGCAGAGATGATAGCAGAAGAAACACAAACAGACGTAAGAAAATTTAATGCAGGCAATATTTCTAATTGTTTTTCAGAATGGGTCCAAATTACAAATGATTACGACATTTTAGAAATTGTAACAGGAGTTAATATCCCTTTTACGGAATTACCAGTTCAAAGCCGTATTCCCTTTCCGTATAAATTTGATGTATTAGAGAAACAGGCCTTAACTAATCAAGTTTTGCTGTTTGAATCCAAAGGGATTATTGAAAAAGTCGCTCACACGCCAGGCGAATTTATTTCTAATATATTTTCCAGACCTAAACCTAATGGAGACATTACGATGATTCTTGATTTAACTAAGCTAAATGAATTAGTAGAATATAGCCATTTTAAGATGTTTTCGTTAGAAACTGCTAGGGATTTGGTTACACCTAAAGCATGGATGGCCAGCATAGATTTACAGGACACGTATTATACGGTCCCTATTTGTACAGAACACCGAAAGTTTCTTAGATTTATTTGGCAGGATGAACTTTTCCAGTTTACTTGTATGCCAAATGGTTTAGCTTGCGCCCCCAAAAAAAACGCCTCTTTACTAAGTTTTTAAAGCCGTTTTTTTCAGCCATGGCTAGGAAAGGACACACTATGTTTCCTTATATAGATGACTCCTTTATTGTCGCACAGTCATTTAATGACTGCAAAAATGCTGTCAGTGATTTATGCCTTTTTCTGACTAAATTAGGTTTTTATATTCATGAAAAGAAGTCGGTTTTCATACCAACGACCGAACTAAAATGTTTGGGGTTTATTGTGAACACGCATACAATGAAGGTTTCCCTTCCAAAACAGAAACTTGAGAAGTTTCTAGATACTGCGACCCACTTGGTCCAGTTACCCAGGCCAAAAATAAGGCAGGTCGCCGTGTTGGTCGGTATAATGATATCATATGCCCCAGCTATTCTATACAGCAAGGCACACATAAAATCTCTAGAAATAGATAAGAATTTTGCGTTGGCTCGCACAAAAGGAAACTTTGAACGAAAGATGTTTATCTCTGACGAAGGCATGAATGATATTAATTGGTGGTTTGAAAACATTCATAACTCTCCCAATCCCATTAGAATGGGTGAACCGAACACGGTAGTGACTACCGATGCCTCACTAGAAGGTTGGGGTGCACATCGTAATGATGTCGCAACGGGAGGCAATGGTTACAAAATGAAATTTCGGACCATATTAATGTTTTGGAATTAAGAGCTATTCATTTAGGACTAGCAAGTCTCATAAAGGTGCCAAGAAAACATGTTAGAATATTAACTGACAACACTACAGCAATGGCATATATAAGAAACATGGGAGGGACAAAGTCCAAACCATGTAATGACTTAGCAAAAATGATTTGGGATTGGGTGCAGCTAAACCATGTTTGGATGACTGTGGCACACATTCCAGGCAGTCAAAATACGCTAGCTGACCGAAAGAGCAGATATTTCCATGATCATTTTAGAATGGGCCCTTAACCCAAACATTTTTGAAATAATTTGTCAAAAATGGGGCTGACCTGAGGTCGATTTATTTGCATCCCGGAATAATTTTAAAGTTAACAAATATGTGTCATGGCATCCAGACCCAAACGCCTGGCAGATAGATGCGTTTTCTCTGAGTTGGGGAAATAAATTTTACTATATTTCCCCCCTGTTTAGCCTGATCAGCCGAGTGGCCAGAAAGATCAAGATGGACAAAGCGCACGCAATATTAATCGTTCCTGAATGGGACACACAACCTTGGCTACAGGGCATAGTGGCGACAGCCACAGATTGCCTGCGATTCCGAAGATCGCCAGGAAATCTGACACATCAAGGCCCCCTAAAACAACGCTGGGACGTGTCAATGACACCTTTGCTGGCATTCCTTTTTAAAATAAATATTTTGAACAATTTGGACTAGACAAAATTACACAGCAAAGAATAGTTTCACATGCATGGCGGAAAGGAACAGTAAAAATGTATACAACTTATTTACGAAAGTGGGGGCGTTCATTGTCTCATTAAAAAAGTCAAACCTATGAACCCGACCATTTCCCAGGTAGGGAGGTTCTTACGTATGTTAGAAGATGAAGGGTTAGGTTTTGGAGCCATTAATGCTGCCAGATGTGCTTTGTCGGTTATCCTTCCAAGGATAAATGGCCAAACTATAGGTAAACATCAAGTGATTCACTGGATTCTCAGGCCAATTTACGAAAGAAATCCACCCAAACCAAAGTATAGCCATTTTTGGGATGTGTCTGTGGTATTTCAACTGTTTAAACAATGGCCATATAACAACCATTTAGATGTTAGAAAATTAGGGTTTACGGTAGCGTTGCTCCTCTTACTAGTAACAGGACACAGGGGACAGACCATTGTTGCATTATCACTAGATGGCGTCGAAATAAATAACAAAGAAGCCACGTTTGACTTAACACAATTGTTAAAGTCAAACAGATTAAGAGATCCTCTGTCTACAATTCATGTGACAAGCTTTACGTCATTAGGGTGTATATATCCAAGACCAAGGACTTAAGGACTTCAAGGCAGCTTTTGGTGAGCTTTATTATGCCACACAAGGGCATTTCGCGAGACACGCTTGCAAGATGGACAATTACAGTGTTAAAGTTGGCAGGTGTGGATACAGACAAATATGCATCTCACTCGACGCGAGGTGCCATGGTGTCAAAGGCACATATGCTGGGAATTTCCGTTAAACGGATCTTAGCCCATGCAGGATGGAAGACTGAACGATCGTTTGCCAGACATTATAACAAACGGTTGGAAAAGTCCAGCGGTGTTGCCCGACGATTACTGAAAGACTAAGACTACATAGGTGAGAAGACACTTTATTTTCTTCAAAAATCTTGTAGATTACTGATTTCCAATGTGATATAACATGTCAATGAACAGTTAACAATACGATACAGGATAAAATGATATTACGTAAACGTCTCCCTAGCCTGAGGCTAGCCTGAGGCTGTATACCGAGGTAAAATAGATTAGTTAGACGAATCTCACCTTGGTATAGATGATGGATAACTGTTGTTTTACCGAGGTATAAGCCTCGGATAGACGTGGGCTAGGGCCCGCCCACCACACCCTTCCACGTCTATTCGATTGCCTGGTACCAGGAAAACTTCACAGTTCTAGGAATATTTTCATTATTATTGTGTTATTTAGATCATTTTATGCTGAATAAGAACCCGAGAGGAGGAGATCATGGTTGATGGAAATAAGCTGAACTCTGTTCCGGAATTCACCTATCTCGGAAGCACTATATCAAGTGATGGACGCATTGATGCTGAGATACAGAGGAGGATGGCCAGAGACTCTGGAACAACCACCATGTGTCCATTCGCGTCAAAGGTAAGATCTACCGCGCAATCGTGCTATCCACCCTACTATACGGAGCCGAGGCCTGGACAGTGTACAGATGGCAGGTGAAAAAGCTGCATGCCTTCATGATGCGACATCTGCGTTCAATCATGAGGCTAACCTGGAAGGACAAAGTGACGAATAAGGAGATACTCGAACAGATGGGACTGCCCTCTATGGAAGATCTTCTGATCAAAAAGAATCTCCGGTGGACTGGACACCTCATGAGGATGTCATCAGACAGGCTACCAAAGCAGATCCTCTATTCTCAACTGTCTTCTGGCTACAGAAAGAGAGGGCGCCCTCGTCTCCGGTTCAGGGATACCATCAAGAGAAACCTGAAGCTGAGAGACATTATGACCGACTCATGGATGCAACTCTCACAGCAGAGAGCTAAATGGAGAGCGGCAGTCAAGTAGTGAAAGCAGTCTTTGTCGCATCGCGACCGACAGCATGATGATGATGATGAAGTAGGTAAAAATTGTGCACCGGATGTGCTTCCCTCTCCCTAGCCCACGTCTATCCGAGGCTCATACCTCGGTAAAACAACAGTTATCCATCATCTATACCAAGGTAAGATTCGTCTAACTAATCTATAATGACAGTTCAACACAATATTGGTCCAGGGATTGAAGCGGCGCCTAGCTTTAACCTGTGTGCAGCACTGCTTAAAACTAGTGGACTGTATTATACTGCATGGCTTGTGCCTCACGTCTGACCTTCCTTACCAAATGATCTACACTTTCATCATCCACTGAATCCACTTTGACCAGTTTTTGTCTTAGCCATCCAAGGCAATGTGGTCAAAGATGTGGTATGTAAAATATGATGACCACTCTGGGAATTAATAGTGTAGTGCTCAGCACTGACCTCTCAACCAAGGAGGCACATATAGAGGTAGGCATGTGTAGGGTGATTTTCATCACCTCAACGAAATTGTGCCACGACATGTGTGCTGTATAGTTGTTGAACATACCCTGTGTATGTGTATATGTAAGTGTATGGTTAACTATATGTATGTAATTGTATGTAATAAATAATTTATGGATGTACACCAGTTAAACACTTCCAAGTGGGTGAGTGTAGCAATTTGCACTACTGACCTCTCAGGCAAGAAACAACACAGATGTGTAGAGAGCGTGATTGAATGAGGGAGCCCCAGAATGGAAAGAGGGTGTGGGTTCAAAACCTGCTCTAGGTATAATAGCTCTAATTTTCATCACCCCAATGACAGTATTATGCAACAGGTGCCTTTTACATTAATTCTAGTAACATGATGTGCAATAGATAAAATATATCCATATAACAACTATTTTAATATATCTACTTCAATCATTAACCATGAAAACCTAGGTCTAGACACCATCTTTGTCACATTACGATGCATAGTTCTGAAAATATTGAAGAAACTGGGTGGTTTAAAAAAGGATGATAGCCCTAATTTGCTTATTTAAACAAATACCCACAGTTGTCATGAGGAATATCAATCTGAAATGTACTAGGGGACCCATAAGAGTGCAAAGCCACTCTGTAATATAAAAAAGAATGCATATATACTATATAGGCCACAAGAAAAAAGGGCTCGAAATGGAAGACTGCCACCTGGTGTCATTTCCATACTCTGTCGTGCTCTTTGTCAATCTCAAAAGGTGGCGCCATCGTACCATAATCAAGCCTCCCGCCAGACAACCCTACGTGGACAATCTGACGTTGTACAGCATAGATAATTTATCCACGATTACATGTCTACACCTATACCGCCGGATTGCAGTAAATATACTTCGCATTATATAGTTAAATACAAGCTGTCTACATGGTGAATACGATGTGATAAAGTTTCTGGAGATTGGGATTCCAAACCGTGTATTTTAGTTTGCAATTTAGACAATAGGCCCTATGGGTTTAATATAAATGAACATATAATCAGACAATCATGCTGCATGTCTTATTGTATAACGTACAGTCGAACAAGCATATATTCCAAACATAATAATATATTAAATTAGCGTATTGTTGAATGTCTACATCTATAATTTGTTTATGCCTTAATGCTACTTTTGAAGCCTCCTTCCAAGATATTACACCTATCAAATTGGACTAGCGATGTCCAGCGGTGAAAATGTGTAAAATACTTATCGGTTATAAGCAGGGTAAATAAGTTCATTAAAAAAGAAAGTCAAATGATTATGACTATTGGCATAATTTGTTTGCTAGTTATCTGTCAAATAGAATGTAACTTACTCTTTAAAAATATGGACAAACAAAACGCAGGTAGTCGGTATCTTTTTAATCTGTAGGTATATTTTGAGAGAGTGCACATGACGTCAGCAGTCAGCGGTCAGCCATTTTGGATTATGAGCACCCTCCCTAGCCATGTTGTGAATGCATGCAGATGAGGTAAAACAGAGTTTTCTTGTGTTCTGGGCAATTTACATCCAACGTGTTTACTTACAGCACTTTAGCAACAATTTCTGAGGCCAAACTGCTCAAAACAGTGACAAATAAACCAACATATCAGTAAATAAGCACAGTGTAGACAGTTGCAAGCCTTCTGTATGTAATCCAATATGACCACCGAAAGTTGACGTCATTACACCCCCACCCCCCCTCTATATGCACGTGTCTGGTTTTCTTCCATCAATTAAGTTGTGTGTGGTGGCGAAAATACGGGCTGGTAGGTTGGCAGCTTTAAATGACACCCCAAAATGCTATTACAAGAATAAGACCGCTGATAGCGGATGAGTATGAGTGAGATACTAGCTGTGGGATACTGACGTTATGTTTTTCCCCTCCACGCAAACTTTCATTAGAATGAACTCGGCGCCCCATACAGATACTTGAGGTGGCACATAGTGCAATGTACCCCTTAGTGCATATTAGATGTACCTCTTATCTAGATGCGTGGGCGGTGTGCTGTTATTACGGGCTATGGTCTGTTTTGGACGTCAGTGACTCACCATCTCTACACCAAATCAATGAATTGGCGCAATTGATTAAACCAGTGAGATATATAATCATAACTCTTGTCATTCAATCACTGAATCAGTCTCACAAACATTAGTAACAAGACACATCGATTTAGGTTTGATCTGCTTAATTAAGAATAAGAAACTCATAAAAAATGATAATAATACATATGAATAGCATCGCCATTGGGCAGCCGCAGTGTAGGACTATTATCAATTATGATCCGAACCATATTTGATTTAATAAACAGCATCAGTATGGTCACAACATTTGTTCACACATGATAAAGTATTCAATCGCAGCGACTGTCACAGAGTGGGAAGCCTGTGACCATTTTAATATTGATGTATGCGGCCTCCCTGACGATCATCCGGGCACCTGCTCTGTATACGCGCGAAATGGCATCTGCGAGTTTGAACGGGGCCGTCTGAGCCTAGAGGTGAGTGCCTTAAATGCAAGTTTTGATCACTTAGACGAATGTTAAGCAGGTACATGTTAGCACCAAATAGGACCGAAATGTCACGGAGTTGTGCTTTGTGAAGTTTCAGTGCAAGTCATTTACGAAAACTGCCACAGTCGAGCTGTAAATATTGCAGCCCCGAAAACGTCGATAGAGGAAGCTGTGGTATTGGCAGGCTCCCCGGCGGTACACGGCAGCACTGTTTACGTCGGCCGCCAACCGCGCACTGGCACCGACACCCTTCCGGGTGTATTTACGTTTGTAGTCTGGAGGGCGGTAGTTTTTAAATGTGTACATCAATAGGCTTTTGCTGAAAGCTACGTCCACATATGTAGATCCACGGGCCGACTCACCTGTCTAATGAAGGCGCATAGTCGTTCTATTACCTAGCAAACATTAACATTGTATCAGAATTGCAACCGTAGACGGGCGTAGTCGTACCAAAGACCCTATAATCCTAAGACGGCTCACTCAGCCTGTACTGTGTAATAACAATGATCAAACCCACCACTTGGTGTGCTGGCTGTTCTCTTGGTTAAACAGGTGCTATATTATATGTATAAATGTATATTCTCGATGTCGGCATGACGTCACAACCCCGGAAACTAGCCCGCGAAGGGTAAAATACTGCAGTGATGTGCGCTTCAGCAATGCTATGTCTATGCGAAGCATTTATTTTTGTAAAATACATTTAAAAGCTTTCATTGGATCGATTAAAAATATCTTAATGCGCGATTTAAGACGAAGATCTGAAGTATTTAATGTAACCTAAGAGCAATTTACTTTGAAAGTATTAAAAACAGAGATAATAGTGAAAGTTGGGATATTCTGAGTGTCAGTGCCAGTGTTAGCCTTACCAGATCATGGCCTCAAAAACTATTTTCGCAAAATAAATTCAAGAACTTCCAATTGGCTGATAAAAAAAAAGCTGAATGTGAAATTGTAGAGAAAGATCTGAACTATTTAATAGAAACAAGAGAAATTTGGTTACAAAGCACCAAAAATCACAAATTACTGTGATAGTTAGGGTAGTTTTAATGTTGTCTCTATGAGACTGGCATTTGTTTTACCCTTCGCGCACCGTGAACCCCAAAAGTGCCCGGATGTCTGACATCGAAAATATGAATGTGAAAGATATGTGATGATACTGATGCTGATGCTGATGGCTATTTGTTCATAGCACTTTCATATTGATGTGTATTCATACTTAGCTATCAATTTGGTGCGAAATTCTTACGACCAGACGGGATGGCCGAATGAGTTAGAGCATCCGTCTCCCGTGCTGGTAGATCGTGGGTTCGAGTCCCGGTCTAGTCAAACCAATGACTTTAAAATTGAAACTTGTCGCTTCCTAGCCAGGCGCTCGGCATTATTAGGATAGGGCAAGGACTGGTGTGCTCAGTGTCAGGATAATGTGACTGAGTGGGATACCAGGTCATGGTGCCGGCGGCCTGGTTTCCCAGTGGGACAGCACTATAAAGTCGCCATGAGTGCGCATTGTCACAAGTCGGTACCCGTCCTGATATGACCTTAGATGTTGCTAGGACGTAAAACAACAACAAACAAACAACAAACGAAATTCTTACTGAAGGAGTCATAACCATTTTAGAATGTATTTACCGTAGCCCATCTAGCAATGAGCAAAACAATAATGCTCTTCTAGAATTAGTCAATGAGGTAAAAGAAATGAAACATGATAACCTGGTTATCGTTGGGGATTTTAACTTAAAAGAAATCGACTGGGCCACTGGCATCTTACATTGCCATGATGACCATTATGCGCGGATTATTTTCGACCACCTAAATGACTGTTTCCTGCAACAATTTATTCAGGAACCAACCAGGTTCCGAGGAAATGAGACCCCAAATCCCTTGGACTGGGTCATTTCCAATAAGGATAATCTCATAGATAATGCACTCCCCACGCCTACCTGTCTATGTGGACACCCGCCCGAGAGGTCAGTGCAGACCACTACAATAACATCAGGATAGGTGCCCCGATCGGAAAGAGTGACCATGCTGTCATATCCTTCAAAATCGATGTTAAAACAGAAAATGAGACCATCCCACTAAGATACTCATATTATAGAGGGGATTACATTGCCATGAGTAATGATATCATGTCCCAAGACTTGCTAAATAAAGTTAAGGAGAAAAATGTGCAAGAGTGCTGGGACCTGTTTCAAAATGTGTTATCAGGTGCTATCAAAAGGCACGTACCACTAAGAAAATTCACAACCAGGAAACAACCTCCTTGGTACTCCAGGGATATTACCACTGCCAAAAAATTGAAAAACAAAGCATGGAATGTCTACTTCAATAATAAGACATTGGAAAATTGGGAAAAATACACTATGCCGCACTATGCCGCAAATGACATTGTCAGTGGACACAAAGAGACTTGAGGACAAAATTGTCCAAGACATTAAGAATAACCCGAAAAAATTTCTGGAGTTATGCTTCACATAAATCAAAAAATGGCAATGGCATACCAGCTCTAGCCAATAGTGATGACGAACTAATCGTAGACGATGAAGGCAAAGCTGAACTACTCAATGAGTTCTTCATCAGTGTGTTTACCAATGAAAATACGAATAATATCCCACCCTCTCCAGATTCAGGACTCACAGAATTCATCAGTGACGTTGACATAACAGACGATAAAGTTGACAATTTTTTTTTTTTTTAATTGTATGTGTTTACATGTGAAACACCAACCAGGAGCCGGGCTGATCAAACCCAACACAAGGTGGCAATGCAAAATTTATATTACCATGGGAGAGATAGGGAGTGAGCCATCTTAGTATTGTGTATGTTATGTAGTAACATAAATAATTCAAACACGACAACTAGGTGCCACTGGGCCAGGTAACTAACTGCCAGGGTAGCTTCTCTGGTATCCTGGCAACGGACACCCCCGGAACCAGTGTAGGTGCCAAACATTCTAATTACCAGGACCAACATCAGTCACGAAGAAGCATTCATAGAGCCCGGTTACTGCATCAAACCTCCCTGGTTTTACCATCCCACCCACCCCACAAGCCTGTCCTATTGCGCCTCAGGGTCGAGTTTAAAAGGGGAACTTCGGTCGTCTGCGGCTCAGAGCCTGCTGTAGGTGGGGAATTAATTTCACATATGGACGATACCACGGGAAGGTGTGGGTATGTACCTATATAAGGACATCTGAACACTCGGTACATCCAAGGGTGAACAGAGCCCTGTAGGTTAGACCTCAAGTCTTTAGCTTACTCCCGGACTCCGCACCGGCTATGTACTACTATTCTTAAGACCATTGGAATTAACTAAGGTAAACAACTGTAACTTACTCTCCTAGCACAATGACTCCCTTGGTGATAGCTGTTAACTACTGCCGGTTCGTCTCAATAAACCTTGGCCCACTGTACCTATGTCTTGTCGTGTTTGAATTATAGGGTCTTTGGTCGTACGTAGACAAGCCCAGAGTGGCAGAGACTTATCTGTAGTGTTCAACAGTGCCTGTGCAGGCTGTGGTCTAGATCCTGTCAGGTCCACATTTTACTTTGACAAGTTGAATTAAAGAGCTCCTCTAGAAGATTAAATGTGAAGGACGAGCGTGAAGTTGGTCTACCCATTGACCTAATACTGGGATGTAGGACCTTGGGGGGGGGGGGGGGGGGGCAGATCGCATACAACTGAACTTCATCGGAAAGTCAACAACATATAGAAGGGGTGTCATGATGTCACAAGACAACTTTCGGTGGCCATATTGGATTACATACAGAAGACTTGCAACTGGCTACATTGTGCTTATTTACTGATTTGTTGGTTTATTTGTCACTGTTTTGAGCAGTTTGGCCTCAGAAGTTGTTGCTAAAGTGCTGTAAGTAAACACATAGGATGTAAACTGCCCAGAACCTCCCAGAACACAAGAAAACTTATTAGGTACTCCAAACTGAATTTTTCCTTTCACAAACTTAATTTGCAAATCGTACAGTTAGAAAGCTATTATCATTCTGATTGCAAATATATATATATATAAATTGGTCGATTAGTCCCTGAGTATGATTTTTTAAATAATATGATTTCATAATATAAGTGAACAGAATTAAAGATGCTGATGGAAGGTCTGCAATATCAGTACTCTGAATGATAGACACAATATTTAAAAAAAGTTTGCATATAACTAGACAATACAAGTTCCCGTAATAGAACTATATTACTACTACTACTAAAATACTACTACCTATGCAATGATGAAATCCTTTTCTTTTTTTTTGCTGCATAAAAGGGGTTACTAAGTGATTTTAATAAGACTCTCTTCTGAAGGTGTTCAGTGTTTTAGTGTGATGCCAAAAGTAATTTTGCAAGTTTACTCTTAAAATATGTCCATGGTTCGTTATTTATAATATAAGTTACTTCAAGCTAAAGTATGGAAACATATTTTTCTTTCAAAATATGACACATTTAAAATCATTAGAACTACAGATTTAAATGGCTAGTACTAATATGGACATTGTCAAACTTGCCATTAAAATATTTTAAACTAATATTAAAAATAAAAAAATCATAAAAACTTTCATCGGTACCATTTCTATAGTCTTATTGCAGGCGTCTCATAATAATAATAAGCTCGTTGTGGTCTCGGATTTGGAATGATTATTTCTAAGTAGTGCATGAGTTAACAAATTGATATATATAGCCAGTGTATATTATATCAACGCCCGGTGTGGTGTAAATCTCTCAGATAGCGTGGTGTAATCAGGGGAGAGGGGTTACCAGATGTGCAGGGCCTCATTCAGCGCATAGCCACGTCAGGACTGAGGCAGATATCGGGCTACTTACTAATCAATGTGGGTTCGGTTCCTCTTTCCACACTTCTAAGCTATCGGTGTAGTCTGCCCTCCTCCCACAAGCAAGGAACTACATGTACAGGTAAGCGGAGATCGGTTGACTGCATCATGGAGTTTAGATATATATCCTAATGATTAGACGGCTCGCCCCTGAATGACAAATGTGGGTTCCAGTCCCGTTTGAGTCATGATGTTCACATTTATTTCCAACAGCCCCCGTCGTCCCCCCCCCCCCGCCCCGATACTATTTTGAGACGGAAGAGAATTGTGTGCATACATTAGTTAATTCTCTTTTGTTTCGGATATATATTTATATGTGTAGAGACGAGTGATTTTAGGGCATGATGAACAGGTCAAACATGAACAAATATCTTGTATTCAAGTTATCGTGTGTTCTATAATTGTGGGTCCATTTTGGTCCGTTGTTAGGTAATTTTAATATATATATATATATATATATATATTATGTATATATGGAGACAGCCTCTCATATAGTACGTTCTTAGTCACTATTTTTAGGTGGCACAATGCAAATGCCAAATATGTCTGAAGTAGATGCTGTTGCTTGTGCAGCGCAAACAACTGAGAAACAGGATAGTGGTATCTTTGTACGTAGTGTCTACGGGTACGTTTGTCATTTCCTCCACTCTCACACTGCTCCCCCCCCCCCTTCCCAGTTTCCTCCCCCTCAAATCCCTCTCTATTCCTTTCCCCCAATCCCCTTTCTATTTCTCACTCCACCACCCCACTGTTCACTACCCATTCCAGAGACCAGACGGGATGGCCGAATGAGCTGGAGCGTCCGCCTCCCGTGCTGGTAGATCGTGGGGTCGTGGGTTCGGGCCATGGTCGAGTCAAACCAATGACTTGAAAATTGGTGCTTGTCACTTCCTAGCCAGGCGCTCGGCATTACTAGGACAGGGCAAGGACTGGTGTGCTCAGTGTCAGGATAATGTGACTGAGTGGGATACCAGGTCATGGTCCCGGCGGCCTGGTTTCCCAGTGAGACAGCACTATAAAGTCGCCAGGATGCGCACTGTCACAAGTCGGTACCCGTCCTGATATGACCTTAGATGTTGCTAGGACGTAAAACAACAACAAACAAACAACAACAACAAACCATTTCTCAGTTACCATCTCAATTTATCAGGGTTTTCAGGCATCGGCGGGGACGATCACCATTTTTTAAAGTTTGGCCTAACTTTGAATGCCATACTTTTAGAAACGAGTGCCATTCTTTGAATGCCATTCTTTTAGAATCGGGTGCTAAAGATACAGTAATTTTGAATGCCATACTTTTAGAATTGGGTGCTAAAGATAGTCATTTTGAATGCCATACTTTTAGAATCGGGTGCTAAAGATACAGTCATTTTGAATGCCGTACTTTAAGAATCGGGTGCTAAAGATAGAGTAATTTTGAATGCTGTACTTTTAGAATCAGGTGGTAAAGATAGTCATTTTGAATGCCGTACTTTTCGAATCGGATGCTAAAGATACAGTAATTTTGAATGCTGTACGTTTAGAACCGATTACTAAAGATACGCCCAGAAATAAGATGCATGCACAGTTAGTCTTTCAATTTGAATTCCTGGTGAGCAATACACAAACCCACGCCATGATGCGATGTATTTTGTTCTCGAAGTTGTTTGTGATGTGTAGAACTAATTAAAAAATAGCAAATTAATTGTGAACATTTGAACTGGAAATATCACCAGAGGACACAAACTTAGGATTCAAAATCCTAGGACCAATCAGCGAGTGGGGCAAAACTTTCCCCTCGATAGAGTGGCAAACACATGGAATAGGCTTCCAGTTGAAATAATGGAAGCTCCACCACTAAATGCATTGAAAAACAGACCTGATAAATTTTGCAATCAGTATCAGTATAGTCAGTCTTAGCCGCATGACCACTATAATTATGACAGGTCATAGACAGGCCAAATCCATTAACAGGTATTATGCATAAATATATAAACAGAAGCAGATAAGTATAAGTATATTTTGTTTCTCATTTTCCACAAATGTTATATTGATGGGAAAAGTCATTGTGCAACCACAAAAATCTCCATGCACAAAAATCTTCATGTACATATTTGATTACACAGACAGAAATAAAAACAAGCATTGTTGTGCTGGAGACCATTTGAGTAAAGTATAAAGGGGGCTGTTTTGTTCTGGAGGGGGCAATATAATGCTGCCATATAAGGGAAGCGTGGTTTCACTTTCAGTATACCGTTGACCCCATGACCACCCCTACCACAGTTTTTTCTGCATTATTATCGTGGGAGTGCGTTTGTTTGTTTTATATACTAGCAACATCTAAGGTCATATCCGGACGGTTACCCACTTGTGACAATAGTACTAGCCATACCATGATGAAATCAACAAGAATTACTCAATAAAACGGATTACTAAGTTAATTTAATAGAAGCGCTTCAAAAGGTGTCCAACATTTTGTTGTAATGTCAAAAGTAATTTAGGATGTTTACACTTCAAATAGTTTTAAAGTGTGTTGGCATACATAGATACATACATACATACATACATACATACATACATACATACATACATACATACATACATACATACATACATACATACATACATACATACATACATACATACATACATACATACATACATACATACATACATACATACATACATACATACATACATACATTTTCTGTAATTTCCTTCCTGTAAATTGCTCCCCAAACCCAACAATCACTAAATAAACGAGCTATGTTTGCTAGCTACACAGTGCCAGTGCTCTTTTGTTTCTCCAATGCATCAGTTTAGGCCGAGAGCCTTACAAAATTGTCGTCCTCCCAAGGGTTCACATTATGTTGCTATGGCAGTATGGGGGTGGTGTTTGATCTTAAAGCTGCGTAATCCGATGAAAGCTTCAAAGTTTCAAAAACAAAAAACATGCAATACGTATCTAACTTAAATACTGGTGCACACATTAAGCATTTTTGTAATATGTATAAATTTCTCCATGATTTTGATTGAATATTTATACTGCATATCATGGATAAGTCTGAATAGACTTCGTTTTCACCATTAGACAGTTTGTCGATAGAAAGCCCGAGCCTACACTTTTACCGACCCAAGGGATTTTTAACCTCCCACACCACATAGACATGGTATGAGAGCAACCAGCCTTTGATGACGCTGTAAGTTATACACAGCGGTGGAAATCCAAAGTGGTAGAGGTGGGGGAATGGGGAATCGAACCACCAACCTTCAGATTAGGAGTCCGACCTAGAAAAAAGTCAGACACTCTAACCACTCTGCCACAGAGAACAATTACCTCCAAGTTTGGTTATCACGAGAACTGTGGTTGTAGGTGCAGAATAAGTTTAAAGTATAGGGTTTACTGAAAGATAGGGTTGGGAGGGGCAACGCTCCCGAACATCCGGTGTGTAAGCTGAAGATGTGACCCGACGTTCTGGGTCGCAGGTTCAGTACTTCCAAACTCGGCCACCCTGTCACTGCTGTAAGTCATGGACCCGGAAGAGAGTAAACAAAGCTGCACTGGGTGCCAGTGTAGCTCGAGGTCTCGTGCTACTCTCCCGCGATTACGCACCTGTGACGTTCAGTGTCTTGCAGGTGAGTTGGATGATCCTAGTCTATGCTCGAAAAGTGTATGCAAGTCTGATTTACAGAATTTCCGGTTGTACACCAAAATAAATATGACAGTTTTACATCTTAGCTATTGTCGTGGGGGTGATGAAAATGGGAAATACTGCGCCTAGAGCGGGACTCGAACCCACATCTCTTTGCATTCCGGGCCAGTGTGCTAACCATTACACCACCTAGGCTCCCTGATATCAATACACTCCCCACGCCTACCTGTCTATGTGGTTACTTGCCTGAGAGGTCAGTGCAGACCACTACGCTCGTCCCCCTGGAATTGTAAGTCTTGTAATGCTTACAATTACATACATACAGGCAATGCACTAACACATACATACACAGGGTAGGTTCAACAACCATACAGCGCAAAGCTTGTACAGGATCCTGATTACGGCAACCAGTGTCGTGGGGGTGATGAAAATGGGAAATACTGCGCCTAGAGCGGGACTCGAACCCACATCTCTTTGCATTCCGGGCCAGTGTGCTAACCATTACACCACCTAGGCTCCCTGATATCAATACACTCCCCACGCCTACCTGTCTATGTGGTTACTTGCCTGAGAGGTCAGTGCAGACCACTACACTATGTTTTCACTTCAAATACCACTTTTAGAAAGTACGGTACTTACAGCTAAAGTGAAGCGCATTATAGCAATCAACAATGTTTATCTAAAAGAAAACATGGTAGAAACTGAAAACCATCGGATTATGCCACTTTCATAGCAAACTGAGAATATGTGTACCCGTCTTGGTACTAATGGTAAAATATTCATATCTCCCCTGATTAAAGGTGAGAGCTGGAATGGGGTGGTGTCAACTACCGACTGTCACACCAAAGAAGTATTATAATTGTCCATTACTGGAGATATGACTTAGTTGCATATATTAAAAATGTAGTGGTATAGATGTGTGACCTGACCCAGGGGTCGAATTGGCTGAGCGAAGCTCATGTAACTGAGTGGGAAATACAGTCACAACAAGGTTAGTTGAAAACTGACTTCCGGTATTTTTCCGCGAATCCCTGACAGTGCTATGTCTATGGGAGAAGATCCACGTTATCGCAGAAATTTACCGTTGGCGGCCTGATTTCCGCGATTTTAGCCGGAGACCACTTTCATCCCTGTTTCTGTTAATGGTGTTGGCGAGTGGTACTGCTGCTGCACAACTTATGGCGGCGCTTCCTCCTCATCCTCATCTTCATCCTCATCCTCATCCTCATCCTCATCCTGCGATATGGTGTGGTGTGTACTGCGATGCTCACATGCTACAAAGTTCCAGAATGACCGATGTTTAAAAGCTCACCACATCTTGTGGTCTTCTCGATTAGCTACAGTGTGCCGACTTTACATAAGTGCTATTTTGTGAAGACTCGTTGAAGAGGCAATTGGGAATAGAATTGACTTGAGTAGCTGCAGTCATCTCAACTAATGAATTAATAACGCAATAATCCTTTCAGAGTATACCAAGCCCACATAGCTAGTGCCAATTGTGGTTCTAGTGGAAGTTCCTTGGATGATCTTTAATTATATTTGATAATATTCAAAGCGCTTATTGTCTGATATTAGGTTTTGGGGCCTGAGGAACTCTTGACCAAGGTAATGTCAATGGCGATGCATATTCCATGAGCCAGAAGAACCCAAAGACCATTTTAGGGCGAAGTAGGGTTATTTCAATCAATTTAGTTTTCAAACTGAAGCCATTTTGAACAATAGAAGCTGATATTTCAGTCATTTAAATATGTCGTAAATATGTAATCAACCATAGCAAAAGATACCAAAATATTATATCGGACTGTATCAGTATGATAGCGGTTTTATCAGAATCCGGGTGTGATAATTGATGTCACCGTAGATTATGTATTATCGATACTATAGCGCAGATACATGGGCAGTGTGGTAACAGAAGAATATATTTTTGTGGGCATAGCTCGTGGATGGATGGATATCTAACAGGCATAGCTCATATCAACATGGATGGATATCTGATGGGCATAGCTCATGTCAGCATGAGTGGATATCTTATGGGCGTAGCTCATATCAGAATGGATGGATATCTGACGGGGATTTGTTGCTCATGTCAACATGATATATGTCTAGGTATAGCTCATGTCAGAATGGATGGATATCTGACGGGGATTTGTTGCTCATGTCAACATGATATATGTCTGGGTATAGCTCATGTCAATATGGGTGGATGTCTGACGGGTGTTTATTGCTCATGTCAGCATAGATTGATCGATGGATGAATAGATAGATCTCTGACTGGTCTAGCTCGTGTCAGCTTTGTGGCGGCTGTAGCTCATGTCAGCATAGATGGACAGATAGATGTCTGACGGGTGAAGCTCATGACAGCATTGAAGGATGGCTAGACAAACGAATGGTCATATAGATGAGACTGTCTCAAAAGGTGCTAAGCAATATGGGACAAAACTTTGTCCATAGTAACGATCAACACACTATCTACTTATAATGCATTTGCTCAGGATAAACTGATTTGTTTTTTACAGGGTGTTTCATAATCCCAATAGAATACATATTGATTTGAAGCAAATGTCCTTGCGTTTTCAGTGTAACCGTTTCTGTGCTTTTTTGTGTCAATCGTTACTATGGACAAAAGAACGAAGAGTTAGCACCTTTTGAGACAGGCTCAGTCTATGTCTGACAGGTGTAGCTCATCCCAACATAGATAGATAGATAGATAGATAGATAGATAGGTAGATAGATAGATAGATAGATAGATAGATAGATAGATAGATGACGGGGGTAGTTTCTGCAACATGGATAGATATATGGGGAGATAGATGGCTGAGAGGTGTAGCTCGTGCCAGCACCATTCACTGCAGACATGGTGCTGATCAATAGGTACTGGTGAGGTGAATAGACCACCCATTTTCCCAGCACGCCCATGCAAAGAGTAACATACGGGCGTAGAGCTGCACGCACATGTAATAAATAATATGTGCACTGAAATGGTGGCCTAGAGCGAATCGTACAGTTAATTATTTTTAAGCCTAATATTTCTTTTTAAAGAGAAAGAAAAAAGGTAGTTCTGTATAAATTATGCATGATTTTTCAAATGTATTTTGGTTTACATTTCTTCAAAGTCAATTTGTAAAGAAAAAAATTATATAATCAATTGGGTCTTCCTCATTCCACTGTTCGTTGCGGTATCCTAGTGATACCCAGTTCCAGGACAGGTAGTGACGCAGGTAAATTAGTTTAAATCATTGGTTTAACTCGGCCTTTTTCGAACGCAATAAAGTGTGAATCTCACGACCTGCCATCTGGGAAGTATCAGGATAATATGACTGAGTGGAATATCGGGTCATGGTACTGGTGGCCTGATCTCCCAATGATGCAGCACTATAAAGTCGGCATGAGTGTGCACTGTCACAAGTCAGTACTTGTCCTAATACGACCATAGATGGTACTAAGACGTAAAACCCCCACCAACCTAACAATTCATTCAGCCATCCCGTCTGGTGTGTCTGCTGGTACTGTGAAAGACGGGTGAGGCAGAGCGCCGACTTAGGGGTGGGGGTGGGGGTGGGGGTGGGGGTGGGGGAGGCAGTGCTCAAGTAGCAGGGTGTGCAGGTAATTGTATTCTACTATAATCAGCCGTCCACATGCGCAGGTGCACATGCCCCAGAGTGCTGCGTTCAGGAGCAGGTAAGCAAATCTGTGTGCGCCAAAGCTAGACACAAACTGTTGGCAAGTGAAAATTAGTCATAGCCATTCAGCAGTTGGGTCACTCTCCTGAAAACTGGCCAGAAGTGTCACCTGGAGATCTAAAATTTAGTATTTGAATTTAAAAAAAAATTTGGTTTCAAATGAAAGCTGGAAAGCTTCCCTTTACATCTACCTAAAATATAAATTGATGAGATAATATTAAAGGCGTAGTCCATGATTAAGCTATGTCATATGGCAGTATAACATGTGTTGCTCAGAATCAGTTTTCGTTTCCCAAGACAGTCATAGAGATTAAGCACTCATAAACCATATGGAACTTTTATATCCTTAACTTGGGTGGTGGAAGCGATGGTGATTGTGAAAGAACAGTAGCGCATATCCCAGGCAGTCAGCATACTTTGGCTGATACTGATAGGAAAAGTCGACATTTCCGCTGTTTCTCGCTATTCACAATTCAAGTTGTAGGGCGATCTCCCTACTCACACTATTATAGATCTACTTGGCACCTCTGTTATATATCATGGGGGGGGGGGGGGCGTTGGTCTTAATTGTTACGATTTTTGTGTAGCGTCAGCTGTCGGATGGACACGCTGTAAACTAGGTTACGCCGTGAGTCAGCCGGGCACCAGTTACAGTAAAGAAACCTGCATGGGACAGCTGGGTATAGTCACACGTCTGTACTATCGCGCAGAACAGCACAAGTGTCTGGGAACTTGGCTATTAAACGAACAGGGAGTGTCAATTACGACCAATAAGACGTGCCTTCTACTTGCCATCTCCATAGTGGGACTGATGGTTTAACAGTGACAGTAAACGTAAAATGCTAATTATCAGGTTATTGTGCCAATTGTGTTCTGGTAGTTTATCACACAATTCTGATGGCAGTTATTGTTTGTTTGGAAAATATAGCTAGGTGTAAAACAGTAATTTGTTGTACTTATTGATGCCGTCATGACTAAGCATAATTTGAGGGATGGTTGGAGGGGAGGGGTCGGTGCCCGAATCGGTAGTAGAGCGCAGGATTCCTGCGTGGAAGGTCGTGAGTTCGAATATTGGCCGAGTCAAACTAATGACTTATAAAATTGATACTTGTCGCTACCGAGCCCGGCATTAAAGTTGCATAGTCCGATGGTTTTGAGTTTCTGACATTTTCTGAGATAAATTCATTAGGTTGATCGTTACAATGTATCTTACTTTAGATTGAAGTAACTTTTATTTTAAATGGCTAAATTTGGAGATATTTACGGTGCCGCCATTCAAAACTAATTTTGGCAAGCACACCAAAACTCTGATACCATACCCTTCTGCAGTAACAGCTATTAAATTGACTCAGTATTCCCTTATATATGGCGACAAATGTTTAATAAGTGCGCCAGTATCTAAGTTAGATATGTAGAATCAAATTTAGATCATTATTTTGGTTTTGAAAATTTTATGTTCTCATCGGACTATGCAGATTTAATAAGATATGGCAAGGTTTCCGGTGGGCTGGCCGATTCAAGTTGAATCTCTGCTTCCCGTGTGGCAGGTCAGTCGGTTCGAACCCTAGTCAAATCAAACTAATGACTAACACATTGAGACGTCAACCCTAGCCTCATGCTCGTCATTGCTAGGATAGGACAAGGAGCATTGGAATCAGGGAGATTAATTGGCCTGCCCACCCTCCCCTACCACGACTATCATGTTTCGCTGGAACCAAAACGAAAACACAATAGTATCCATAAATAATTTTTTTATCCTATTAAGTGCATAAAGATTGCTGGACCCGGGTGTGCTTCCTTCTCCCTGACCCACGACTATATGAGGCTAGTACCTCAGGAAAACACCAGTTATCATTCATCTGTACCCAGGTAAGATTCATATTATGGGTCACTCTCCTGAAAACTGGCCAGAAGTGTCACATGGAGAGTTAAAATATCTAATATTTGAATTATTTACATTTTTTGGTTGCAAATCAAAGCTGGAAATCTCCCCTTTACATCTATGTGAAATATAAATTGATGAGATAAAATATTACGGTGTAGTCCATGATTAAGCTATGTCTTATGGCAGTATAACATGTGTGTCACAAGTGTAACACATGTTTAGGACACCACACAGTCTGCTTAATAAAAAATCTAATCAGAATTAAATAATATCATACTTAGAAGCATATTAATCATGGCATAATATACAGAAATATGTAGTGCTTATATTGATTTTAAAAAAAGTAATTCCCAGCCATGCTTTATTCACTGATTGATTAGTGTACAATATTTGTGTGGCATCCAGACACCACTGGTTGCACGTGTGACGGAAATGTGTAATGTTATTTCTGAAGACATCACATTTTTAATTCATTTTTATTTAAGCATGCATACATGTTAATAAATAGTTCCTTTTTGATTTGGGAACTGTTTTGTTTGATAATCAATGAAATACAAGATGTTACTAAGGATTCAACAATGTCCCATATGTCATGTTACAAATGGCTGACTGTAAAATTTGTTTTTTTTGTACAAAAACCCTTCATAACTAAAAGTTACACACATTTTATTTCCCTTATTTCTTTCATCAAATCTGATGCCTGCCTGCTTTTGTCGGCATCCAGGAATCAATAGGACCTGCACAGACAAACAGAGAGACACAGACAAACAGAGAGACACAGACATAGAAATTATGAAGAAAAGCACAATGAGGGAGAGACAGACATACTTACAGATACAGAGAAGGCTTAGTAAATATTAAAACATCCTAGTCAGCTTGGCTGTTTTGTATTTATTGGTCTGTTTTCGGCGATGGACCAGGTGTGCTGAAAGATGTGGTACCCTAAATTAACAATCTCAGAGGCCACCAGAACAGACACCAAATTACAAGGGCCACCAGAACAGACACCAAATTACAAAGGCCACCAGAACAGACACCAAATTACAAGGGCCACCATAACAAACACCAAATTACAAGGGCCAACATAACGGACATAAAATTACAATGGGCCAGTATCTGTTTTAGGTATATAGAATCAAATCTCAATGCGTGTTTTAGTTTCGAAATTTGGATGCTTTCATCAGACTATGTATGCATCTTCAATACCTACACTCACAGTTTATCTCTAGTCCCGTATATAAAGAGCCATCAAAACCTACAGTCGCCCTCCTCAGTTCCCGACCTATTAAAGACGGTACTGTGAGATCACTTTTATTTTCCCACATATGCCACACCATGTGAAAATTGAGCCACCCACATAGGCTGTAATCGATTAACACGACTTGAGCGACTCGGAAATCGAACACTGCGAGAGTAGAGTCGACAAATACACGTGCCGTGTGCAAAACGATCCGACCCAAGTAACCCATCTCGTAGCTGGGGTTGGCTACAAGCGATGATGTCACATTTGCGCTGGTACCGTCCTGCAGGATAACAGCTACAGTACCAGTCATACATGTTTTTTTTAAAGAATAACTTAGATTAGTGAAATGGAAATATAGCTAAACTAGGCCATCATAAAATACTTTAAATCCTATTTTGCTGTAGTTTTATCGGTTATTAAAAAAGAAAATACTTTTTTCCACCCGAGCGTGGAGAAGCGTATTCGATTATTCGACCCGAGTCTGTAGGATGTGCGCATGCGCCAAGAAGTGGCTCGGGTGACCCGAGTTGAGTAATCGATTACGCCCAATCGTGCTGGTGACTGCTGTAGCTGCGTGCGTTTTGCCCGGCCTCAAAGCGGGCCTGTGCCCGTGCCTTATGGACAATGGGGGGGGGGGGGGTCGCGATTTGCCTCCAGCAGGCCTGGCCGTCGAGGTGTCGGCGCACACTGCTGCTCTTGCCGCCGGTGTGCTATGTCGGGGGGCAGTGGGGGGGGGGGGAAGGAGCAGGCTGGCCGTGCACACTGGCTATTGCTGTTAGGAATTGGCACCTAGCGCCTGCCTGCCTGCCTGCCTGCTTTTGTCGGCATCCAGGAATCAATAGGACCTGCAATTACAGGCCAGCGGGCTTGCCGACAAAGCGGGACGCCGCGCTCATTACACGCGTCCACGGCCGCCCGGCGGGGACAGGAGCAGGGGACAGGAGCAGGGGGACAGGGGAAGGGGAGATAGCGGTCTGCGATGAGGGAGGGGGAATAGGAGTCAGTGGGCTGGGGACGGGCAGGGGATAGTGGTCAAGGACAGTATCAGGGGATCTGGGACAGGAGCAGGGGATAGGGGTCTGGGATAGGAGCAGGGGATAGGGGTCTGGGGAAGGAGATGGGGAAGAGGAGATATGGTCTACAACTGGAGCGGGGGGGGGGGGGTGGAGGCTGGTAGGGGGATAGACGTCTAGGAGTCAGGAGGATGAGACAGTGAACATGAACAGGAGCAGGGAGTCAGAAGAGGTGGGGAATCCAAGAGGAGGCAGAGGAAGGGGACAGGGGATGAGACTGGTGTGGCACAGGAGCAGAGGGCCAGAGACGCGGAATGGGGGAAGAGGATGAAAGGGTTGAGGGATGGCAAAGAGGAAGCTGCGACATTGAGCATAGAACGAGGCCGGGGAAGGGAGGGGCAGGAGTAAGGGCGGGGGGGGGGGGTGCGGCAGTGCCCGTGGGTGGGGACAGGGAAGGGAGTCTGGCAGGGGATACGGAGGTGGGGATGGTGTAGGGCATGGTTGGAGCAGAGGAAGACAGCTGCGGTTAGGACATGGGATGAGGACGGCGAAGGCGAAGGCGAAGGCGAAGGTGAAGGCGACAGTCTGGGTTGGTGTGGCCATACCACACGGCTGGGCTGGCAGCAGTACGGGGTATGGACTGGGCGTGGCAGGGGCGGAGGCGGGGGAGGGTGGCAGGGGGGGGGGAAGGAAGCAGGGGTGTTGCGAGGCGTGCGGGGTGCTGATAACAGCCCCGCTGCTTGCGCTGATTGTGATAGTAGGCGTGCTGCCGCTGTCTGGGCGCCTGCTGGTTCTGTTTCTGGGCGTGTGCTGCCGGCGGGTGGCTTCCTGCGCGCAGTGTGCTCCAGGGTCTGCGTCAGCATGTGCTCCCGACAACCCGCCCATTACCTGCAAGTCTGCCAACTGCCATCCTCTGCCGCCACCTGGCCAGATCTGTTGCTAATGTAGTGAAATCTACACGGGGAGATCAGAATCCCCAGTCACACTTTGTCCTAGGTTAGTTTTAGTCGTAATTTGGTGTACACGTCACATTTAATCGTATACCAGCCGCGGTGGCCTAGTCGGTAAGAGCGCAGGTTCCCTTGTGGAGGGTCGGGAGTTTCGAATCCCAGCTGAGTCAAACTAATGACCTGCACAATCTATACTTATCACTACCTAGCCTGGTGCTTGGCATTACTAGGTTAGGGCAATCGACTGGTTAGATTAACATTTTTTAATGTACAAACTAGTTAGCTCAGTATCAGGATAATGTGCCTGAGTGGGGAATTGGGTCATGGTGCTGGTGTCCTGGTCTCCCAGTGGGGCAGCACTATAAACTCACCATGAGTGTGCACTGCCACAAGTAGGTACACAACCTGATATGGGCCGTAGATGTTACAAACAAACAAACAAACAAAACTTGAATATAGAAAACTTTTGTTTCATTTCATTGCCCCCCCCCCCCGACCCCACACCTGCTCTTTGAGGACAGTGTTGGTTCTGGACGCGGGGTGGTCTGTGGGAGGCAAGTGCCGCTGTAATCAGATGTGCGCTTAAAGTTGCATAGTCCGATCAAATATCAAATTTTCAAAACCAAACCAATTATCTAGATTTGATTTTACATATCTAACTTAGATACTGATGCACTTATTAAGCATTTGTTTCTGCGTAGAAGGCAATACTGAGTCAATTTAACAGAACCTGTTACTGCAGAAGTCTATGGTGTCAGAGTTTTGGCAAGCCCAAAAGTTTACCATTTAAAATAAAAGTAACTTTGAACTAATGTAAAGTAGATACTAGTGATCGATCTAATATATCTATCCCAGAAAAAAATACAGAAATTCAAAACCATCGGACTATGCAACTTTAATCACCACGTCGCGGCGAGGCACATCGGTGGCCGTGGAAGGGCGGGGTATTGGGAATTATGACACAGCGCGCCCAGTCGGCCAACGGCAGGCAGCGCTGTGAATAAGTAATGGTGGCGCGTCGTGTTTAGGTGACGTCACGCTGTAGGTGCTGGCCGGGTGCGCCTCCCCGCCAGCCAGGCGTCCCTCACCCCGCATTAGTAGCCACCGCCCCGCTCCTCAGTCGACCCGTCTTGTCATACGAGAGCATTTAGGGATATTTCTGTGTAACGCATGCAGACAGCGCTGTATTTGGTGTGGCAATGGCCTGCTGCTACTGCCACTGCCACTACTGCCATCACCACTACTACTACCACCACAACCACCACTACTACCAGCACAACCACCACCACCACCACTACCACTACCACTACCACTACTACTACCACCACCACCATCACCACCACCAACTCCTCCTCCTCCTCCTCCTCCTCCTCCTCCTCCTCCTCCTCCTCCTCCTCCTCCTCCTCCTCCTCCTCCTCCTCCTCCTCCTCCCTCCTCCTCCTCCTCCTCCTCCTCCTCCTCCTCCTCCTCCTCCTCCTCCTCCTCCTCCTCCTCCTCCTCCTCCTCCTCCTCCTCCTCCTCCTCCTCCTCCTCCTCCTCCTCCTCCTCCTCCTCCTCCTCCTCCTCCTCGTCCTCCTCCTCCTCCTCCTCCTCCTCCTCCTCCTCCTCCTCCTCCTCCTCCTCCTCCTCCTCGCTACTGCTGATGTTCTTCCTCCTCTTCCTCTTCCTCCTCCCCTTCCTCCTCCTCCTCCTCCTCCTCCTCCTCCTCCTCCTCCTCCTCCTCCTCCTCCTCCTCCTCCTCCTCCTCCTCCTCCTCCTCCTCCCTGCTGCTGTTCTTCCTCCTGTTTTTTTCTCCCCTTTCGCACAATGCAATTGTGATATTTAGGTGGATTGTGTTACCCAACTTACACATGTGGGGCAAACTAGTGTGCACTGACAAAATGGATAAATAATAATAATAATAATAATAATAATAATAATAATAATAATAATAATAATAATTAATAAAACCTTCTGCATTACTCATTCCTGTATGTCATTACTTTGCTTCGCCCCGCACCGCCCCACCCACCCCACCCCACCCCACCCCACCAGCATCCACGCGCGCACACCTGCTCACCACCGCCATACCCCTAAAGCACAGGAGGTTGAAGGGAGAGGGGTTGGTGGTGGTGGTGGTGGGGGCGGGGGGGGGGGGTGTCTGCACTCATCAGTGTCGATGATGGACATGAGCAGAGCGTCTGACCATTAGAGTAGGACACTCCCCATCGTTCTACTTTGTGTCCCCGGCGCATGACCGTATATTGGCCAGGTGTGCACACGATGGTTTTAATCAGGGGAACGTAATGAAACGACGACTATTCGGATTGTGTCTGTGTGCGCGTGTCCGTGTGCGCGTATCCGTGTGCGTGTGCGTGTGCGTGTGCGTGTGTGCAAGGTATGTTTATTTTGGTTGGTTGTTGGAGTTTTATGTCCTGGCAACATCCAGGGTCATATCAGGACAGGTACCGACTTGTGACAGTGCACACTCATGGTGACTTTATAGTGCTGCCCCACTGGGAGACCAGGCCACCAGCACCATCACCTTATATCCCACTCAGTCACATTATCCTGACACTGAGCCAACCATTCCGTTCCCTGTTCTATTAAGGCTAGGAAGCGACAAGTACCAATTGTGTATATTATTGGTTTGACTCAACTTGGAATCGTACTCCTGATCTCCCGCATACGAGGCCCGTGCCCAACCGATTCAGCCACGGCGCCCGGTGTATGTTTATGTACATGCGTGTGTGAGAGCTTGTGTGTATGAGAGAGCGGGATAGATAGACAGACAGACAGACAGACAGACCGACCGGGAGACACCAAATTACAAGCTGGCACCTAGCGGCAAAATTCCGCTAGGTGTCTGCACTCATCAGTGTCGATGTCGACAGACAGACAGACAGACAGACAGACAGACAGACAGACAGACAGACAGACAGACAGCTCACCCCACACCGAAGGGGCGCAGCTCGTGACGTGATGTGTGTGTGTGTGTCGAGGGTGGGGGTCTGAGCGTTGGCGGTGATGCTATCAGGCGATTATCAAATCCAATACATGTACATCCAAATGGTGGCGCCTCCAACGTGAAACATTGATTTGAGAAGATTATGCCTGAACGGAAATCAAACATTTCTGGTCCGTGTCACGACAATTTAGAAACGGCATTCTCACGTTGGGGGTGGAGAGGGGATGGGAGGGAGGAAGATGGAAAGCAATTATTTCTGAGTCATTGTCTCACCAGTGTGGAAATGGCATACATCCTCTTTAAATTAGACCAGACGGGATGGCCGAATGAGTTAGAGCGTCCGTCTCCCGTGTTGGTAGATCGTGGGGTCGTGAGTTCGAACCCTGGTCGAGTCAAACCAATGACTTAAAAATTGATACTTGTCACTTCCTAGCCTGGCGTTCAGCATTATTAGGATAGGACGAGGACTGGTTGTCAGTGGTTGGCTCAGTGTCAGAATAATGTGACTGAGTGGGATATCAGGTCATGGTGCTGGTGGCCTGGTCTTCCAGTGGGGCAGCACTATAAAGTCGCCATGAGTCACAAGTCGGTACGCATCCTGATATGACCTTAGATGTTGCTAGGACGTAAAACAAACAAACAAATCTTTAAATTACAGCACTTGACATGTTGATCACTGTAAAGGCCCAGTCACACCTTACCGGACTGGGGAACCGGACACTGTCTGGTGAAATACGGCAATGTCCGGTACCCATCCGGCAGTGTCCGGTGGTGTTGGGTACAAGTTTTGAACATGCACAAAACTACTACCGGACACCGCCGGACTGATGTGTGTGGTTGGTGTCTGGCACCCATCCGTTGGTGTCCGGTTCATGTCCGGTACCCATCTGTTACGTGTCCGGTTCTCGTCCGGTACATGTACGGTACTTGTCCGGCGGCAATTGACCCAATTACGCTCCATTTCGGTACATTGTGATACATTTTGTCACCGGACACCACCGGTTCATGTCTGTTGCTCAATCCGGTAAGGTGTGACAGGCGCTTAAATGACGAGCTGTTATTTGAGGGAATGGTGAGAAAATAGGCCTGGTAATTTGGGTTAGGATACTGTGTTGCAGTGTCACACCTTTCGTCGCACTGGCATGTGTTTGCGTAGGTCTGAGGGCTTACTTTGTGAACAAGGACGCGGTGACCGGTAGGCGGTACATGTGCACCCATCTGTGAGCCATCTGCACCGATTTTGTAGGAAGACCTCCGATTTTGGCTACTCTCTTCCAATATTAAAATTCCATGTGCAAATCTCCAGATTTTCATTCTCACCCACCTAAAAATAATAATCCGCTAATACGAAAAGCAAAATTGGTTACATCAGCAGCTCAAGGTGCAAGCAGAGCCTAGAAAATGACACATAAGCCCCGTTCACACTGGCGAGTTAAAACGCTTCATCTAAATCGCCTTGTCTAGTTCGCTTCACATTCGCCGTGTGGACGCTATGCTAAAGCCATTTAGGGCTGAATCGATTCAGCTAGAACGGCCTATCTTGCCTGTGTGGACGATAGCGGATTAGTTGAGGCGGCCTAAGCTCATGACACGCATGCGCAGTCGAGACCTGAGTTTGTTGACTTTCCGGTCGATCAAAAGCGCTTATTATATAATTTGGTCTATGATAGAGCTAGGCTGTGCACAGATATTTTTCCATCATTTATTTTTAGGTTTTCACTGCCCAGCAGAAGTTTTGACCATTCCAAAACAATACGACTCAGTCTATACATATCTAGGTCGAACCCACACTCTCTCGTGGCGACGTCGACTAACCGAAAGTGGCGCTGGTTAGTATGGACTTGCTCATGCGCAGATATCGATTTCCGGCTTAAACCGCCCTAAGTACTGGATGTGTGAACACGACACACTTTCACGCCTAGTTCGCTTCATCTAGTTCGCCTCATCTAAGTCAGCCTAAACTCTGCCCGTGTGAACGGGGCCATAGACTCATGGTGGGATACATGGTCGGACTTGTATAAACACGTATATAAACATATTCAGGATTCCCATGTATCCTTAAATCGTTTTAAAGTCTTAAATTGATTAGTCCATTTTCAAGACCTTGAAAAGTCTTAAATATGATAACTTTTCTGTGAAAGGTTTTAAAAAGGTCTTAAATTGGATTTGGCCACTACAGTATTTTTTCAAGATGTTTTACCAGCTATCTTCACAAAGCACAAATGCCTGTAGAGCTGAAATATCGATAGATTGCTTCACCTCACTCATTTCTGTTAATATTTAATTAAATATGTATGTTACATTTGCTGCGAAAATAGGTCCTAAATTGTATTGAAAATTGGTATTAAAAATTCTTAAAGTGGCCTCAAATATGATTGGGTAATAGGTGCAGGAACCCTGATATTATATATTGTATGATTATACTATGTCATGATATATGTCTGATTGTTGTACCGCATGTTGCCGCACAAAAACTTTTTTTTTTTATCTTCCTAATAAAATGTTAAAATCTTCCTATTTTTGGTCAAACTATGTTGGCATCTCTGCGTGTAGCCGGTGGAGAAGAGGGGGGGGGGGGGGACTGACAGTGTGCGATGTATGTGTGTGTGGTGTGCACAGGCGGAGTAAAAGACCTCAGTTCTGCTGCACGGTACACATGCATAGTAAAAGACCTCAGTGCTGCTGCACGGGCAGCCGTTACATTACACAACACGTGCTGCCTTGGTACGGGCACATGAGGAGCACCGTCTCGGCACTGAAGGTGTGTGTGTGGGGGGGGGGGGGTGCTTCCACAGGTCAAATAGTGGTGCGCTGTGCTATACAGTGCATGTAGCATGAGTTACACTGTTATACAGTACATGTAGCATGAGTTACCCTGTATCACGGGACATGTAGTGTGAGTGAGTACATATAGTGTGAGTCCCGTACTCCCGTACAGTAATGTAGTGTGAGTTACACTGTGTCATGCTACATGTAGGCGAGTGACAGTACATGTAGTGAGTCACACTGCTCTACAGTACATGTAGTGTGAGTTACACTGTGTCATGGTACATGTATTGTGAGTGACACAGTACATGTCATGTGAGTTACACTGTTATACAGTAAATGTATTGTGAGTTACACAGTCCATGTAATGTGAGTCACTGTTATACAGTACATGTAGTGTGAGTCACACTGTTATACGGTACATATAGTGAGTGACACAGTGCATGTAGTGTGAGACACACTGTTATACAGTATATGTAGTGTGAGTTACACTGTCACAGTACATGTAGTGTGAGTGCCACAGTACATGTAGTGTGAGTCACGCTGCTATACAGTACATGTAGTGGGAGTCACACTGTGGGAGTTAAACTGTGGCATGGTACATGTAGTGCGAGTGACGCATTACATGTAGTGTGAGTCACACTGCTATGCAGTACATGTAGTGTGAGACACTGGCCCGGTACAGGTACTGCGAGTCACCCTGTTGCACAGTATGCATAGTGCAAGTCACCATGCTGCACACTATACATAGTGCAAGTCAAACTGTCACAAAGTACATGTAGTGCAAGTCACCCTGCTGCACAGTATACATAGTGCCAGTCACACTGCTGCACGGTTCACGTAGTGCAAGTCACACTGCTATACCGTAGATGGAGCGCCAGTCACACTGATAAACAATACATGTAGTGCAAGTCACACTGTTGCAAAGTACAAGTAGTGCAAGTCACACTGTTGCAGAGTACAAGTAGTGTACGTCACACTGTGCATGTAGTGCAACTCACACTGCTGCAAAGTATACATAGTACCAGTCACACCAACGCAGCTCAAAGGTTTTGAGTTTCTTAAATAATTTTGAGATAAATATATGGCATTGGTCATTTTAATCTACTTTACTCTACTTTGAAGTAACTTTTATATTAAAGAATTCATTTTGGAGATATTTGAAGCGAACACATGCCAAATTAATTTGGCTGGCTGCAAGGGACCCCATAGGCTTCAGGTTCTATTAAATTCACTTAGCGTTCCCTTCTATGCAACAAGACAATTTTAGTTTGAAGTAACTTTTATTCTAAATCTCGTAAATGTCAATATTTGAAGTGTAACGCTAAATTAATTTTTACATGCATGTCAAAACTATTGACACCATATGCTTCAGCAGTAATGGGTTCAACAGAATTGACTAAGCACATCAGTATCTAAGTTATATACCTATAATTAAATCTAGATGTGTATTTTGGTTTTGAAAATTAGATCCTTTCGTCGGACTAGCTTTAGCTAGAGTTATGGGTAGCAGCTCCTGTGCTACGGAAAATGTTTTATAATGGATTTCCACTGCCAACCTGCCCTCTGGCGGCAGTGGCAAACACGAATTAAGGAGCAACTCACTGCATATGATGGCAGCTCATGACGTCATGTGCTAGGGAAAATGTTTCATATGGGATTTCCACTGCCAACCTGCCCTCTGGCGGCAGTGGCAAAAACGAATTAAGTAGCAACTCACTGCAGATGCTGGCAGCTCATGACGTCATGTGCTAGGGAAAATGTTTCATATGGGATTGCCACTGCCAACCTGCCCTCTGGTGGCAGTGGCAACAACGAATTAAGTAGCAACTCACTGCAGATGCTGGCAGCTCATGACGTCATGTGCTAGGGAAAATGTTTCATATGGGATTGCCACTGCCAACCTGCCCAGGGCTGTAGTGAAAACAACTAATTAAGTAGCAACTCACTGCACATGCTCTGCGAAAAAGTCTCAATATATTATTTCCACGGCAAACCTGCCCCCTGACGGTAGTCGAAAGAACTAGTGTGGAAGCTTGTAACATTTTGTTGCATGGAGCACGCTCTGTGAGAGAGCTCATGCACTGACGAACATGTCTTATTCAGGGATGAAAGATCTACGCGATTTCGCGGATTTCCGGGATTTTTCAATCCCGCAACACCATCAGTGTATACTAATATGTGGTGAAGACACCGCAGCACTATCAGCGTAGTCCTATACAATAATACATGCTTCAAATGGCGCAGCACCATCAGCGTATACCAATATATATGAAACCAGACTTCCGGGAATTTTCAGCAATTCCCTGATAATGCTAAACCTATGGGAGAATATCAGCATTTCCGCTCCCCCCCCCCCCCCCCTGGAGACCACTTTCATTCCTCCTTATTTGGGATTTCCACTACCGCCCTGCCCTCTGACGACAGCGGGGGTGAGGGGTGGGGGGTAGCAGCTTAGCGCGCATGCTCTACCGAAAAAGGTATAATACAGCAACTCATTTCCCAGCAGAAATACTGATGACTGTGTGTCCGTAAAATTGATATGGACTCTTGCATTTTGGAATACTAATGGAATACTAATAAGTTCAACATATTCCTTGACGACTTTAAGCTAAGATTCCTTACACGCGGTGTGTGGTATGCGAATGCGGCAACAAATCGAAACGCCTTGAAGTCAATGGGCTACATTCCTTACATGCGGTATGCGAATGCGGCAACTCAAACGGTCCCTGTAGCGATCGGTGTGGCATGCGGTATGCGAATAGAAAACCATCAGTCGCATGTGTCCATTAGTTTTAGACGAGGTGAGGCGACTGAGAATTACGGAACTGTCAAACACAAGCTAGAGGGGTGCTGGTCATCATGGAGGCAGACGGTTATGGGATAGGTAAACATGAGAGTGCGCACTGATGTCGACTTTATAGTGGTGCCTCACCGAGAGATGATGTCACCAGTACGTGATGCAATATCATACTCAGACACATTATCCTGTAGTGATAAAAATAAGCCACATTTTTCACTTGTCCCGTGTAATTTTCACTTGTCCACATTACTCATATACGTATATTTCTCTTTTTCTTTTGTAAATGAATTTATTCATATGTATATCCTTTGTCTAATAGTACTATTACCTCATGCCGCATGCCGCGTGAAAGGAATCTTCCCATTCGCATGCCGCATACCGCATACCGCATACCGCGTGTAAGGAATCTTAGCTTTAGTCGACACCTGCCCATTCTACGACGTGTTTGATTGGTGGGATTCAATTAGCGACGTGAACGGAGAGTGAGGCCCAATTAACGGCGTTATATATGGGGGCGGCGGGCATCTTTTTTATGGGGGGAGGGGGTGTTTCCATAGCCACGAACGTACCGGCGTGTGTAAGTAGGTGATGGTGGGGGGTGTACTGTCGGGCGAGTAGAAAGGTTATGCTTATGGCCGATCGTGAGAGCCTACTCCCCCCCCCCCCCCCCTCCCTGTGTAACACTGTGGTGTTGTGTGTGGCATGGTGGTGACATCAGATCCACAAATAGCACTGACGGACACGCTTCCCATACAGCTCTGTCTCTCTGTCTGTCTCTCTGTCTCTGTCTCTCCCTCTCTCCCTCTCTCCCTCTCTCCCTCCCTCACTCCCTCCCTCACTTCCTCCCTCCTTCCCCCCTCCTCCCCCCCCCTACCTCTCTCTTTCCCTCCACCTCTCTCTCTTTCCCTCCACCTCTCTCTCTTTCCCTCCACCTCTCTCTCTTGCTCTCTCTCTTGCTCTCTCTCCCTCTACCTCTCTCCCTCCACCTTACCCCTTCCCTCCCCCTTCCTTCTCTCCCTCCCCGCTCGCACCCTCCCATCTTCCCGTCCCTCCTCCCTCCTCCCTCCTCCCCCCTCCCCCCCTCCCCCCTTCCCCACCAGTGTCACCGGCTCCGTCGCCGTTTCCTCCGGGTACAACACCTCCAGTTCTGCGTCCTGCACCAGGGAATCCCCGCTGGGAGACCGGACGTATTGTACACACGTGGAGGTAAACACAGGCGGGCGTGTGGTGTGCGAGCCCCCACCCCCATCCCCACCCCGTCCCACCACACACACGCCTTCACACAGCCGTCACCCAGCCGGGTCAGCAGACCTAGACTGGTGTGTGGGTAGGTGGGGTGGGGTAGATGCAGACGGTGAAGTACTAATACCCCTGTCACACTACGATGTTTCTCTCCAACGCGCGGCGACGTTTGTAATTTTTTGGGGAAACATTAGGGGGACATTATGTGAACGTCCATACACTATCCTGGACGTTGACAGTCGCCGGAGGACGGCGACGGGCGTAGTTAGTCGCTTAATGTTTTAAGCATGTCAAAAAACCGCGACGACCCACAACATGCGTCAACGCGCGGGTTCCAATATTATGGCGACGTCAGAAGGACGTCGACAGCGCTGGAATAACATTATGCGAATGCTAGGCAGTTGCCGCGCGCACGTGAGGGTCGTCTCCACATGTTGCGCCAAATGGTTGTTTTGTTGTTTTACGTCCTACCAACATCTAAGGTCATATGAGCACATAGCGCCAAACTTCTTTTCTTTTTTTTTTCCTCACTCGTCAACTCATGTTGGCTGAGCGCGAATAACGTGCTGCGCTAACGCTGATCTTTTCCCCCAAACCGCCGAAAAGGTGGACGTGTCTCGATGCGTAGAAGATATTTTGTGCGTTGACGGCGCGCTGGCGAGAAACGTCATAGTATGACAGGGCCATAACTGTCGCGGCCCCGCAACTTAATGTTCATCAAAGCTGGCCGATGATTACATGCCACTGAATGGCTGCTTCATTCCCTCACCCCCTCATGCATGTTCTGTTTATGAGCCCAGTTTGTCGGCACGGTCAAGGCGCGTCAGTTCCTCTGAACCAAAAGCTATGGGAGTGTGAATTTGTTGTTGCTGATCGCGGTGCGGCTGGAGCTATTTTTGACTGGTTTTGGAGTACCGCCCACCAGGCTATCTGCTAGTAGCTATACGCACTGCGGACACCTTTATATCGATACTCCCCCTGGTGAGCTGCTAGCATGTGCACGCACCGCGCTGACAGGGGCTGGGGAGGAGGCTTGGCACCGCCCGGCGTACATCACGTGTGGGCGCCGTGAGCGGGTAGGCACTCGCCAGACCCCCACGACCCCCTCCTCCCAATTAACGCGGATTGAACCAATTATGGGCGCTTCTCGTGGAGTTATGGGTATGGGTAGTTCCGTTCGCACGTTCAGATGAGGCTGGCGGAGGAGGGAGGGGGGTAGATTGTGTGAGAGAGGGAGTTCGTGTGTGTATATACTAATACATACATACATACATACATACGTACGTACGTACATACATACATACATACATACATACATACATACATACATACATACATACATACATACATACATACATACATACATACATACATACATACATACATACATACATACATACATACATACATACATACATACATACATACATACATACATACTTACATACTTACATACATACATACATACATACATACATACATACATACATACATACATACATACATACATACATACTTACATACTTACATACATACATACATACATACATACATACATACATACATACATACATACATACATACATACATACATACATACATACATACATACATACATACATACATACACACATACACACATACACACACAAATCCAACGCATGCGCTGAAAACGGCGTCGACAGCTACGGCCATTTAGTTTTCCGATACGTCCAATGAAAAACTTTGATTTTATTCTAAATTAATAGAAATACAGAATAATTTAATCACCGTGTTTAATTATTGTTCTAATTATTAAAATGTCAAATGTGTCAACAGAAACGTGTTTAAAAGAAATATATAATCAATGTCTGATTAACCTGACCTATTTCCCAGCTCTACAGATGTTATTAACCATAGAATATAAATAAAAACATGAATAAAATAAGGAAAACTGATTCTGGCTATAGTTTTAACACTAGTCTGAGTGACCAGATTTGTTTAGGTCTAAATGCAGATGGTATAAGACATGCTGAGTAGATTGAAGTAAATGCAATGCCAGAGAAAAGATTAACATTTTAATTTATTCTATATATATTTTTAGGTGGTATTCAACGTTTCAAATAAGAGCTGAAATTAGGATATTTCATAGCAGCAGTCAGTACTTTAACATGAGCCATGGGCTTTGCGTGGGTTTGTTTTGCTGCCACGCATCCACAATGCACCGCGCGGCTGGAATTACAAACTAGTCGATTAAGGGTTATGGCCCTGTCACACTACAAGGTAATGCGGTAGCGTAAGCCGACGTAGGTGAAATTTGGCCATTACGTCGAGATATGTTACTCGTTTGTTAAGCCTACATCAAGGTATGTTGAGTTACATCGAGATACGGTGACACACGTCAAGGTTTTGGACATACCCAAAACTTTCGACGGAAGACAATCTGTGGCTTATACGTTAGCATATGCTATGTATACATTAGACATATGTTGAGTACGCTAGACATATGTTAGACATACATTATATGTATACGTTGAACTACATCAGGCGTGAGTAAAGCCGGCAGAAATGTACAGTCCTCGTATTGACAATGTATTGAAAATGTATGCATAGCGTATGTCTAACATACGTTTGCCGTTTCTCCACCGTGTTTTGACATATTTAACGTATTAATGCGTACTTCTGGCGATCGAATAACATATATAATGTTCACCAGCATTCTGCAAGCGTTCTGTGATCATTTTTTTAATGTTCTCATGTGTTACCACTGTTGGATCAACGTTTCGCATACGTCCAACTTGGCCCTGAAATGCCAAGAATTTCTACGTATCTCGACGTAAATAAGTGATTTCTACATTCCTCACTCACTGGCCTGTTACGTCGTAGTGTGACAGGGGTATTAATCGCGGCAGGAGCGGCGGGTATTGTTGATCGAGCCCTAGCGTCACATGGGTGCAAATGGGGGGTGGGGAGGGGGGGGGGGGGATCCTCGCCGACCCAATGTGTGGCACGCTGAGTTACCACAAACTGAGCCATTAGCATATTGACCACAACCAACAGCGGAACTTGGGGCTGCTGCGTGTGCAGCACACCCAGGGCGACAGCACTTGTTCTGTTGTTGCCACCAACACACAGCTCACTACCTGTCTGACAAGCGGTAATATTGTTATTATGTCGTTCATGTAAAGGAACCTTACCATTGCACAGCCACAGCACCAAATGGCGTCTTTACAGCCGTTCGGGCCTTGGTTATATTTGGAATGAGACAGATGATTGAATTGTGTCATGATGGGTTATATTGTTATGCACTGTGCACGTAACCTTAGCATCATACAGCCAAAACACCAAATGACCTCTTTACAGCCGTCCGGGCCTTGGTTATATTTAGAATGAGACAGATGATTGATGGGTTATATTGTTATGCACTGTGGGCGTAACCTTACCATCGTACAGCCACAACACCAAATGACCTATTTACAGCCGTTCAGGCCTTGGTTATATTTAGAATGAGACAGATGATTGAATTGGGTCATGATGGGTTATATTGTTATGCACTGTGGGTGTAACCTTACCACCGTACAGCCACAACACCAAATGACCTCTTTACAGCCGTTCAGGCCTTGGTTATATTTAGAATGAGACACATGATTGAATTGGGTCATGATGGGTTATATTGTTATGCACTGTGGGCGTAACCTTACCATCACACATGCACAACACCAAATTTCCTGTTTACAAATTACGGACGTTTGGGCCTTCGTTATATTTAGAATGAGACATAATTGAATTGGGTCATGATGGCTCATTATTGTTTTGCACTGTGGGCGTTGCAGTGATGTATGGCAGACCTACAAGGAGACGCCGATCCTGAAGCTCCCTCCCACTCTTCTACCCCACCCCCCACCCCTGCATGGAAGCAGTCTATTTATGGTGTGAGCAAGGCTACCACGACCACCACCGCCAGCAGCGTTCATGCGATCAGAGAATGTTCTAGTCTTCGCTTGCTGCCACGAAGCAATCTAGGCCAGTGAGACGCCCTAACGACGCGGACGCCACCTGGAGGCGTGTAGAGGCGTAACTCCTGGCGGCGAGTTGTTGGCATCGATTCTTGTCGCTCCGTTCTCTCTTGAGCCCTGGCTCGTCCTGTTCACAGTGGGTGGACATTTAGACGTCTTGACACGGGCACCACTGGGGTGGGCCCTAGGGCGTCACGTGTACAGATAGGGGCCAGACGGGGTAGAGTATAAATGTATTTCCCGTGACGTCCGCTTAGATAATTCATCATCATCATCATGCTGTAGGTCGCGATGCGACAAAGACTGCTTTACATTTCATGAAAGCTGCCTGCAAAAGTGTTGAAGTGCTGCTGGCTTTTGCAAGTTACCAGTGGCACTCTCTCGGGGAGCAAATAGAGGTTTCACACTGCCAAGAACATGTCCAGACAGGCGCAAAACTATTTGTCCCTGCAGTGGCTGGTTGGGACATGTTGGGAGTTCCATACATCAACCGCCCTTAATGCTGCCACAGTGACTTGGTTTTCTGTTTAGGGTTTGCTCCCTTAGCCTTCGGTTCTGTCAAGAACCTGTACCACAAGGCAGTGGTTTACAACTCTGCAGGGCAGGGGCGTCAAACTCCCTGAGGTATTGCAATACCTGCATACCTTAAAATGATAATTAGGTATTAGATAAAAGATTCACCCAGTACGTGTAGATGGGGTGAATCTCCGGTTCAAGTATCAAATGGTTACTTGTGTTGGCACAGAGTTGGTGAAATGGGAGAGAATGCAAAAAGACAAAAAGTCCATTAAACTACATGTTTTATTATTTTGTTCAACTCAAAGGTAGCAGGTAAATATTAAGATATGTGAAGAATATATTTTGCTTTTTAAATTAAGAATTTATCTGGTCATTTCATTTACCCAGCATGTCAACATGTTTCGCCAGATTTGTTGATGTAGTGAACATTGCTTTTCAATAAGGCATGTTTGGTGTTGAAATCAAATCTTAATATTTAAATTCCTGGTTCACATATTAAAGCTACATATTCCGATATAACCATAACATATTCTAAGCCAAAATACCTGCCTACATATGGTCCTGCATAGAAAACTTAGATGTGGTGCCCTTAAACATTTCTAAGATATCTATGATGTAAAACTCAAACAAACAAACAAACAAACATACATACATGGTTTACTACCAAATATCACCACAAAATTCCGGGAAACACTATTTTATTTAACTCCACCCCAGACACAGGGATGGCTGGTGTTACACTTACAAGGTTGGTGGTTCGATTCCCCATGCCCCCACCTCTGCCACTTTGGATTTCCACCGCTGTGTATAACTTACAGCGTCATCAAAGGCTGGTTGCTCTCATACCATGTCTATGTGGTGTGGGAGGTTAAAATCCTTGGTCGGTAAAGTGTAGGCTCGGGCTTTCTATCGACAAACTGTCTAATGGTGAAAACAAGTCTATTCAGACTTATCCATGATATGCAGTATAAATCTTCAATCAAAAAAACAACAAAAAAACATGAATGAGGGTACATTTCGGCGAAAACACAGAAATTCTCTCATAGTCAGGGAATTGCGGAAGATTATCGGAAGTCAGGTTTCATAATTACTCTACTAGTTATATTCCATTGATCAGCCAGTACAGACGATCCTTTGAGAAAATTCTGCAGTCATTGTTGGGACCATATTATCGCCCAGCTAGCCGTCAATTTCGGCTTTTCCCCACAGGGGGATTACTTCCATCCTTGTTTCACCGGCTCACACACCTACCCACTCACCTGCACGGCCATAATGCTGCATAAGTGGATGGGTGGGTGGAAGAGGGGGGAGGGGTAAGCCACTTATGCTGGTACTTGGTGCCTACCAACCTGCCAAGCAGCTACATAACTGATGTTTATTGGGTGACTGTTGCGCCACCTGGACCGAGTAGTAACCCACGTTAGCTCAGTATCAGGAGAATGTCCCATGGTGTCCGCGGCCCGGTCTCTCAATGGGGCAACACTATAAAGTCGCCATGAGTGCGCACTGTCACAAGTCGGTACCCGTTCTGATATGACCTTAGATGTTGCCACAATGTAATGTAAAACTCATACATACATACATACATACATACATACATACATACATACATACATACATACATACATACATACATACATACCTTAGATGATCATGACTACATACATACATACATACATACATACATACATACATACATACATACATACATACATACATACACACATACATACATACATACATACACACATACATACCTTAGATGTTGCTAGGACGTAAAACAACAAACAAACATACATACATACATACACACATACATACATACATACATACATATATACATACACACACATACATACATACACACATACATACGTACGTACATACACACACACATACATACATACATACATACATACATACATACATACATACATACATACATACATACATATATACATACATACATACACACATACATATTTGGGATCTGTAGCTGGGGGATGGTGCGTAGGGAGTATCCCACATCTTAATTTCATACACAGCGCCATCTTGTTTGTCATTTCTATTTCTAATTGACATGCGTGGATATCTGAAAGCTTCACATTTTTTTAACCAAGACACTTGCCTAGATTTGATCCTATCCTGCATCCCCAACGGGGATGTGATTTTGTCCGTGGATTCTCAGATTTCCGAGTGTTTAATAATGCAATTGGTAATTCTCGTGATTTGTGCACATCCGGTGGACAAAATATTTCGTGTTATATAGGTGTTAGGGCTTATAATATTAAGTGTTACTGGGTATAAAGAAAGGGAAAATGTACATTTGCCTGCTGAAAAATATTACTTTCAAGGCCATTAAAGTGCTTAAATTGTATGAGCTTACTCTTAGCGCTTTTGTTCCAGACCCCCAGTCTGAGTTTTTTTTGCTTTTGACGTCCCTGAACCATCTTAGACCCTGATGTACCCAGTTCAAGGCTCGGATTATGTAATTTTGAGGATGTGGTAAGGTGGGTTATTTTGATGGAAATGGTATAATATAATTTTGACATTTCTCTGTGGTTTGTTTGTTTGTTTGTTGTTGTTTTATGTCCTAGCAACATCTAAGGTCATATTAGGACGGTTTCTCTGTGGGGAAGAGGTGTTGGGTGGGGCGTGGTTTTATGGGACCACATGGCAGCAGAGACCATGTGGTTTAAAGATAAATGCCAGTAATACTAGCAAACTGGAATTGACCACCGCACCTGATTATGATATACATTTCATGAATTTGTCAGCTCCCCCCCCCCTTTAAGGTGCTAACTCTTCGTTTTTTTTGTCCATTGTAACGATTGACACAAAGCAGCACAGAACCAGTTACACTGAAAACACAAGGACATTTGCTTCAAATCAATATGTATTCTATTGGGATTATGAAACACCATGTAAAAAACAAATCAGTTTATCCTGAGCAAATACATAAGTAGATAGTATGTTGATCATTACAATGGACAAAGTTTTGTCCCATATTGCTTAGCACCTTTTGAGACAGTCTCATATACGTAATGATTGGGTCAGTATTTCTAAACACCGTGTAAAATGATTTGGTGCTGTCACAAGATATGAACCATGTGTTGTTCATAATTTGTTTGCTTTGTTACTGCAACCACATATAACACTTTGTACACAAAATACTGTATAACAGTAATACAAAACATTGATAACAGGGCGGGTACCGACTTGTGATAGTGCGCATTCATGGTGACTTTATAGTACTGCCACACTTGGAGACCATGCCGCCAATACCATGACCTGATATCAGTCAAATTATCCTGACAAAAAGCCAACCACTCCTTACCCCATCCTAATAATGCCGAGTGCCTTGCAAGGAAGCAGACAGGCATACATTTTGTAAGCCATTGGTTTGACTCGACCAGGAATCGTTCTCCCGACCTTCCGCACGGGAGGCCTGCGCTCTACCGATTCGTCCACCGCGTCCGGTAATAAATCTGGGTGTGGGGGAGGGCACATTGCACACGTTGATAATTACTGCTGTGTACGGTTTCGTGCGACCGGACGCGGTGGCCAAATCGGTAGAGCGCAGGGAGATCGGGACTCCCGGTAGATAAAAGATTCACCCGGTACTTGTAGTACACGGGTGAACCTCATCATAGTGTAAATATGGGCGAAAATAGCTTGAGTATGGGACATGAACTAGAAACTGTGGTTCCAGGATCAAATGGCTACATATATAGGCACAGAGTTGGTGAAATGGGAGAGAATGCAAAAAGACAAGATGGCGGCCATAGAACGCCGTCGATTTCACTTTTAAATCTTATTAAACCGGATGTTTTATTATATTTTTCCACTCAAAGGTAGCGGGGAAATATGAAGGCATATACAAAGAATAAATGTTGCTTCTTAGATTGTGAAATTAGGCTCTCATAAAGACTCATTTCATTAGCCCGATATTTCGACCGTTTTTATATAAGGCTGGTCTTCACCCGTGTTCTGCGAGTACTGTGTGAATCCTTTATCTAGACTCCCAGTCGAGTCAAACCAATGACTTACAAAATTGATACTTGTCACTTCCTAGCTTGGTGCTCGGCGTTATTAGGATAGGGCAAGGACTGGTTAGCTTAGTGTCAAGATAATGTGACTTGAGTGGGCACAAGTCAGTATCTGACCTTAGATCTTGCGAGGACCAACGAAGGTTTGGTGCCTATCTAATGTGGCTGTCACACTACGACGACTAGGCCGGCGACAGTCCAACGACTTGTCGTTTTGCTCTGTCGTCGGTTGTCGCTATGCTGTCGTTCGCGTGTCGCGGCGACACCTCCGCGACACCTCCGCGACACCTCCGCGACAACTCGAGTTTCTCCACTGTCGCCCGGTTGTCGTCGGGTTTTTGTGCATGTTGAAAAACCTCGACGACAGCCGGCGATACACGCTGTCGTTCGGCTGTCGCTACGGTGTCGACTTGTTGTTAAGCTGTCGTTAAGCTGTCGCCGCGGCCATTTGGCGTCCATTTGGCCGTGTGTCTCTGTGTGTGTGTCTGTGTGTGTGTCTCTGTGTGTCTGTGTGTCTCTGTATGTGTCTCTGTGTGTGTGTCTGTGTGTGTGTGTGTCTCTGTGTGTGTCTCTGTGTTGTGTCTCTTTGTCTCTGTGTGTGTCTGTGTGTGTGTCTCTGTGTCTTTGTGTCTCTGTTGCTGTGTGTGTGTCTCTGTGTGTGTATCAGTGTGTCTCTGTGTGTGTATCTCTGTCTGTGTGTGTGTCTCTGTGTGTCTCTTTGTCTCTGTGTGTGACTGTGTGTGTGTCTCTGTGTCTTTGTGTCTCTGTTGCTGTGTGTGTGTCTCTGTGTGTGTATCAGTGTGTCTCTGTGTGTGTGTCTGTGTCTGTGTGTGTGTCTCTGTGTGTGTCTGTGTCTATGTGTGTGTCTCTGTGTGTGTCTCTGTGTCTTTGTGTCTCTGTTGCAGACACACAGAGACACAAACAGACACACATACAGACACACAGAAACACAGAGACACACACATAGACACACACACAGACACACACACAGACACACAGAGACACAGAGTCACACACAAACAGACACACAGAAACATAGAGACACAGAGTCACACACACAGACACACACAGAGACACATACACACACATAGAGACACACATAGAGACACACAGAGACACAGAGTCACACACAGACACACAGAGACACACGCACAGATACACACACACAGAAACACAGAGACACACACAGAGACACACAGAGACACAGAGACACACATAGAGACACACACAGAGACACAGAGTCACACACACAGAGACACACACAGAGACACAGAGACACATACACACACTGTCACTTTGGTGGGGGGGGGGCACTGTCGCGGCACTGTCCGATTGTCGTCGAACTTGGCCCGAATTTGCATATGTCGTCGGGTTTTCACAAAATCCAAGTCGCTGGGCTGTCGTCGCCCCTTGTCGTCGTAGTGTGACAGCCACATAACGGGGAGGCTACTTCGGAGTACCCATGAGGCGGGGAGGGTGGGGGGGGGGGGGGGGGCGGGGGGCGCCGCGCGCAACTCGAGGCGCCGCCTGGTGTATGATACGTGCACCAGTCGGCAGGCTGGCACGGTGCCAACGGCACCGCCAAGCGGCCAATTTGCTGATGGTTGTGTTCGGAAGCTCCGCCTCGATCCTCCCTGACTCAGTCGGCCGGTTGGTGCCGTGTGCACACGGCTGGCGTCTCGGCGTATTGTCACGTGCTTCTTGACAAATAAATAAGACTACATGTAAACTATGTAAACCTACATACGCAAAAATACGGACATACACTCGCAAAAATATGTATGTACGTAGGGTACAACGTAGAGACACATATATATGCCTATAGCATATAGGTACACATGTAGGCCTACATGCATACATAAATACACAGAAATAAATACTTATTCACACACATACACATGCATATGTGTATACCGGGTATATACATACCTATATACATATACATATACATACATACATACATACATACATACATACATACATACATACATACATACATACATACATACATACATACATACATACATACATACATACATACATACACACACACATACATACAATACAGACCAGACGGGATGGCCGAATGAGTTAGAGCGTCCGTCTCCCGTGCTGGTAGGTCGTGGGTTCGAGTCCCGGTCGAGTCAAACCAATGACTTTAAAATTGATACTTGTTGCTTCCTAGCCAGGCGCTCGGTATTATTAGGATAGGGCAAGGACTGGTGTGCTCAGTGTCAGGATAATGTGACTGAGTGGGATACCAGGTCATGGTGCCGGCGGCCTGGTTTCCCAGTGGGACAGCACTATAAAGTCGCCATGAGTGTGCACTGTCACAAGTCGGTACCCGTCCTGATATGACCTTAGATGTTGCTAGGACGTAAAACAACAACAAACAAACATACAATACATACAATACATACAATACATACATACATACATACTTACATACATACATACATACATACATACATACATACATACATACATACATACATACATACATACACACATACACACATACACACACACATACACACATACATACACACATACATACACACACACATACACACACACATACACACACATACACACACACATACACACACACACATACACACACATACACACACACACATACACACACACACTTACACACACATACACACACATACACACACATACACACAAATACATACACACATACACACATACATATACATACATCATGGGGAGTTGCATTATCGACCAGACATGGTGGCCAAATTGGTAAGAGCGCATAGGCTTCCTGTGCTGAAGGTCGGGATTTCGATTCCCATCTGAGTCAGATCAATTGCTTACAATATTGATACATATCCGCTAAATAGGTACACATGTAGGCATAGATAAATACACAGAAATAAATACATATTCACACATGTACACATACATACGTGTATACCGGGTACATACATACCTATATACATAACATACATATATACATACATACATAAATACATACATCATGGGGAGTTGCAACATCGACCAGACATGGTAGCCAAATTGGTAAGAGCGCATAGGCTTCCTGTGCTGAAGGTCCCATCTGAGTCAGATCAATTGCTTACAATATTGATACATATCCGCTACCTAGCCTGGCAGTCTGCATTAATAGGATAGGACAAAATCCCTCAAAGTAGAAGAATTCTCATGAGGAAAAGAACAAAGACCAACAAGCAGATAACAACAGCTACCTCAAAGCAAAAACATAAAAAAATTATCAAAAAAATACACAATATTGAGAATGAACTCAAAAGAAGCTATGATCTAGATCGGGAAGAGGAGGAAAGAAAAGCTGTAGAAACAATTAAAGTCAATCCAAAATACTTCTACAGTTTCGCTGCAAAATCAACAGTGGGTCCCTTCATTGACGAAAACGAAAAATGTGTCAATGACCCCAAAGCCATGGCAGAAATGTTAAACCATAATATGTGCAGTGAACCGAAACTGGACGAAATGGTTCATGATGCCAAAACATTCTTCCAAAATGCAGAAAGGTCAATGCCAACACTAGAAGATTTTGACTTCACCCCTGCAGACATTATAAAGCAATTGACACAATATCATCAGATGCAGCGCCAGGGCCAGAAGCATTCTCTGCAAAACTATTAAAGGAATGCAAATATACACGGGCTGAACTGCTGTACCTCATCTGGCGTACCTCTCTGGATACTTGCCAGATACCATGGATTCTCAAACAAGCTATGACCACACCAATACATTTAAGGAGACAGTAGAGCACAGCCAAAGAATTACAGGCCTGTATCACTCACCTCCCACCTGACTAAAACATTTGAAAGGGTTATTCGATCATGGCTGGTTGACTTTCTAGAGGAGAATAATCTCTTTAACAATACTCAGTATGGATTCAGAGCAGGGAGATCATGTCTATCCCAACTACTAGAACACTGTGATAAAATCCTACATGAGCTAGAAAAGGGTAACAATATAGATGTTATCTACTTAGACTTTGCAAAGGCATTTGACGAAGTGGATCATGGAATACTTTGTTACAAACTAAAATCTCTGGGCATAGGAGGAAAACTGGGAAGCTGGATACATAATTTCCTCAAGGGCAGAACACAAGCAGTCAATATAAATGGAGCTAAATCTATACGTCTGGATGTCCTGAGTAGTGTGCCGCAGGGAACTGTACTAGGACCAATTCTCTTCCTAATCCTCCTAATCGACATCGATGGGAATATATCCATCAATGTCTCGTCTTTTGCCGATGACACTAGAATTTCACATGGAATAACATCAGAGGAAGACATAGCATGACTCCAATCTGACCTACAAATAGTATATCAGTGGCAACAAGAAAACAACATGCTCTTCAACGAGAAAAAGTTTGAATTACTCAGATATGGAAAAAAACCAAGACAACAAAGACACCACCAACTACACTGGCCCTCTCAAAAATCAAATTGGAGAAAAACAATGCGTATGGGACCTCAATCAATCAATCAATAGTTCCATCCTCTAGTCGAGGGTTGGATGCAATGGTTCTCCACTTGTCCCGATGTTGTGCTGTTCTGATAGACTGTGAATAATTCAAGCCTGTCCACTGTGAAATATTTGTAAACCATGATGTTCTTGGTCTCCCTCTCCCTCTGCTGCCATTCACCTTCCCTTCCAACAATGTACGGTATATTGAACTCTGACGAATGATGTGGCCAAAATAAATAAGTTTCTTTGTCTGTATAGTGGCAAACAAGCTTTTCTTATTTTTAATTTTTCTGAGAACTTCTTTGTTGGTGATCTTCTTTGTCCATGATATTTTCATCATCCTTCGATAAGTCCACATCTCAAATGCTGCTAAACGTTTGTACATTTTCTTAGAGATTGTCCATGTCTCTGCCCCATACATTAGAGTAGACCACACATAACACTGAAGAATACGCTTCCTTGTTTGTATTAATATCTTACTTGATGTTAACACTCTATACATTTTGGAGAATGTTGTTCGGGCTATTGTTATCCTTCTTTTAATTTCTTCCTCACATCTCCCATCATTTGTAATCTTTTGTCCGAGATATATGAATTCGGATACTTGTTCTATGTTTGTGCCATCTATGGTTATATTGACATTTGGTTTATCTGTCTTTTTACTTATAACCATTGTTTTGGTCTTCCTGGCATTCATCTTCATGTTGAATAGTATTCCAGCTTTATTGATTCTATTCACTATATCTTGTAGGTTTTTCTCACTGTCTGCTAGTATTACACTGTCATCGGCATATCTAAGATTGTTGACGTTCATGCCACCTATTGTCACTCCCTTGCAATCTTCAATGTGTCTGAAAATCATCTCTGTGTACAGGTTAAATAGACATGGTGACAATACACACCCCTGTCGAACTCCTTGTTTAATCATAACTTCATCCGATAGGCCCTGCTCCATTTTTATAAATGCATGTTGTGTCCAGTATAAGTTCACAATTAGTTTAATGTCTTTGCCATTGACACCAATATCTTGTAAACATTTGATTAACAGTTCATGATTGACTCGGTCGAAGGCCTTCTCATAGTCAATAAAGCAGGCATAAACATCCTGGTTCACTTCACAATAACGTTCACAAATCATTCTCATATTGAAAATCCCTTCACGTGTACCTCTTCCAGATATAGACCCACTTTGACATTCACTGACCACATCACAAAAGTATGCAATAAATCAAATCAAATGTGTGGATGGATCCAACATACCTTTAAGACACAGAACCAAGAAACCACGCAAACACTTCGGAACAGTCTAGTCCCACCACATCTGGACTACTGTAGCCAGCTCTGGGCTCTGCACAAAATTGGAGAAATGCAACAAGTAGAAGTACAAAGAAAATACACCAGTAAAATCCCCACTCTATCTGAACACAACTACTGGGAGAGACTCAAACTACTCAAAATTAACTCACAAGAAAGAAGAATGGAAAGGTACAGAATCATATATATCTGGAAAATAATAGAAGGAAAAGTGCCCAATCCAGGAATAAAATACCATATATCTCAAAGGAAGGGAATACTCTATTTTTGTAGGACTCCAAAAATAGTCACAAGCTAGCTGTGCGATCAAAACAATCAGAGAAGGGACCTTCATGGTGCGTGGACCAAACTTCTTCAATAGCATGCCATAAGACAAAAGAAACAAGACAGACTGCAGCACAGACAGCTTCAAACGCAAACTGCACAAATATCTCCGAACCATCCCAGATCTACCAAGAATCCCAGGATATATACCAACCTGACAATAACAGACACCAACTCATTGCTGGAAATGACAAAGCTGCCTGCAATGACCACTGCATCCACACTAGATAACCAAGGCGGAGTCAAAGACCTGGCCTGAGCACCACATGCTCAAACTGAACTAAACTAAACTAAGCTAAACTAAATAGTACAAGAACTGGTTAGCACAGTACTGTGTAGGATATCGGGCCATAGTGCCGGTGGGTTGATCTCCTAGTCAATCAGCACTATAAAGTTGCCATGAGTGTGCACGTCAGAAGTCGGTACATGTCCTGATATGCCCTTAAATGTTGCATCCTTTCAAACTCAAGCTTCTGCCATCCGTTCGGTGGTTGGCATCCTAACCGTCAGCACACATGCACACATGCATGCACGCACACACACAGTCTCTCTCTCTCTCTCTCTCTCTCTCTCTCTCTCTCTCTCTCTCTCTCTCTCTCTCTCTCTCTCTCTCTCTCTCTCTCTCTCTCTCGCTCTCTCTATCTCTCTCTGTTTTTCTTTTTAAAACCTTTAACAACTTTTTTCTTGTAAAACATACTCTGTTTTGCTTAACTAATCAACAACATGTTTGAATGGTTGTGTGTATTAAAATTATGTCCTGGGTCTTTTTGATTTCCATGTCACTTTTCGATTTTAACCTATTTTCTCAATTTGCATAAGATCGAAATAAAGAAGTGAAGTAGCTTTTCCCCCTCTTTTTGTTCAAGCCGTCACAAGACCAGGGATTGTGCTATTATTTGGATTGCTTTCCCTGTTGCTTTCCATGTGACACATGTGGTACAGTTTCTGGTAAGGATCTGTATGCTAAATTAGCTCAGACGTTGTTCTCAGGTAATCATGTTCTTCCTCTTATGTCTTTACAGGTGAGTTACACGTTACAACTGACACGATCCTCTTGTGCCATGTCGATACAGTATGGGTAGGTCATTTGGGACACATGTATACACGCAAGGATATGTTGGACAACATTTTTTTTTTCTGAAGATTTATACTGCCTATCAATATCATGGATAAGCCTGAATAGGCTTGTTTTCACCATTAGACAGTTTGTCGATAGAAAGCCTGAGCCTACACTTTTACTGACCCAAGGGATTTTTAACCTCCCACACCACATAGACATGGTATGAGAGCAACTGGCCTTTGATGACGCTGTAAGTTATACACAGCAGTGGAAATCCAAATTGGCAGAGGTGGGAGCACAGGGAATCGAACCACTGACCTTCAGATTAGGAGTCCGACCTAGAAAAAAGTCAGACACTCTAACCACTCCACCACAGAGAACACAATAAAATTATTATTGCTCTTCTTATTAGTAATATCATTGTTGGTAGTAGTACTGGTAGTAACCGGATGTTTGGGGTTCGAATCCTGACCAAAATGACCTACACAATTAATACTTGTTACACCTAGCCTTATGCTTGGCGTTACTAGGGATGGTTAGCTCAGCATTGGATGATGTGACTGAGTGGGATATTGGATCACGGTGACAGTGGCCTGGTCTCTCAGTGGGGCAGCAGTATAAACTTGCCATGGGTGCAAACAGTCACAAGTCGGTACCCGCCTTGATATGCCCTTATATGTTGCTAGGACATAAAACCCCAACGAATAGACATTAATAGTAGCACTACTAGTACCGGTAGTACTACTGTATTACTAGTAATATTATCATCATTGGGGTAGGGTCTCCACTGTGCGCCGCCGTATTGGTTGGTTGTCCTGGCAACATCTAAGGTCATATCAAGACAGGTACCGACTTGTGATAGTGCGCACCCATGGTGACTTTATAGTGCTGCCCCACTGGGGAATTATGCCACCTGCACCATGACACGATATCCCACTAAGTCACATTATCCTGTTATCCTGACACTGAGCAAACCAGTCCTTGCCCTATCCTATTAATGCAGAGTGCCAGGCTAGGAAGCAACAAGTATAAATTTGTAAGTCAATGGTCGTATTCGACTGGGCCTTTCTACACACATATCAAATTATTTCTTTGCAAATTCTTATTCGACTTATTTCTATCTAGCCCTGTTCACACGGGGCAGTTATTTCGAATCATATAAATCGACTTGCCTAGTTCGGCTCACATTTGGCATGTGAACGCGCGGCTGAGGCGGTTTAGGGCTGATTCGACTCATATAAATCGGATTTTATAAACCACCTAAGGAGGTGGTTTATATGAACCGAATTTTATAATTCGACTTATATCGCCCGTGTGAACGCAACCGACTTACTTGAGGCGGATTAAGCACGTCACAGTCGAGGTGCACATATATTTTTTCATCATTTATTTTTAGGGTTTCACTGCCCAGCAGAAGTTTTGACCGTTCCAAAACAATACGATTCAGTCGAAACAGATCTAGGTCGAACCCACACTCTCTCATGCCGACGTCGACTAAGCGAAACTGGCGCTGGTTAGTCTGGACTTGCTCATGCGCAGATATCGATTTCCGCCTTAAACCGCTCCGTGTGTGGACATGACACTAAATCGATTCATATAAATCGACTTGTCTAAGTCGACATAAACTTTGCCCGTGTGAACACAGCTTTAAAGTATGAATCGAATGTGTGTTGTGGCTCCTTCCATAAGGTCACATGGTGTATTTCAAGATGGCTGATATGGAAAGGTTGAAAGATTCAGTAGCTTCAGCCAATCAGAGCTGTTCTTTTCAATTGCAAATGCCTGCCGTCTATGGGGGCAGGCATTTGCAATGGAAATGAAGAGCTCTGATTGGTTCTTTTTTATTGCAAATGGCGGCCCCCATATAGGGCATCCATTTGCAATTGAAGAGAACAGCTCTGATTGGTTGAAACCACTGAAGCCATTTGACTGGTCCTCTTTGTATTCGAAAACCAAGTTCACTGCGCAGCTGGGCAGAGCCTAATTTTTGCGGATAGAAAGTTCCCAATCGAATACGTCCATTGGTTTGACTCGAGTGGGAACCGAGGCCTGCACTCTACCGATTAGGCCACCGGGCCCAGTGTGCCATATTCATGATATTGGAGTTTTTAGTAATTATTTCATAAAACTTTGATCAAATCGTCGTCGTGATTGTGGAATATTTTAATATTCAAACTAGGCAGACTGGCCGGTAGGACAAATTTCATGAGTTGAGTTAACTTACAGATGGTCAGATTTATACAAGAATGCTCTTCCCCACCCACCTACTCACCGTGCTAACACACATTACCCACATTGGGCAGAAGACCTGCTTTATCTGGGTAGATGCTTTTTGCGTAAGCCTGGTACACACCTCCCGTATAAAACCTAAAAACGCCCGTTTCGCAACTAAAGTTTGGTTTTTGGTCGGTTCCAGTCTCTAGGTGTGTGACCCCTAACACACCTGAGGCTTCCGATTCGCGTATAAAACTCAGTTTTAGGGCTTACAACTGGAATCTTATAAATATTAAAAAAATGTATCAAAATGGTATATGTGTGCGGTCAGTCGTATCTTATACGGTATATGTGATACCTGCCGTCCGTTCGCCATCCAAGTCTTCCATTCTCTTACCCCTCTTCAGTTCCCCACATTTCGCCCTCTCCATTCCCTCTTCCATTCCCCCCTTCCATTCCCCCCCCCCCCCTTAAATTCCCACTCTTGCATTCCCCCGCTTGTATTCCCCTCTCATCCATTCCCTCCTCTTGCATTCACCCCTCTTTCATTCACCCCTCTTGCATTCCCCCTCTTGCATTCCTCCTCTTCCATTCCCCCTCTTCCATTCCCCCTCTTGCATTCCCCCCTTCCATTCCCCTTCTTCCCCTTTCCATTCCCCCTCTTGCATTCCCCCCTTTTCCATTCCCCATTTTCCATTCCCCTTTCTTCCGTCCCTCCTCTTCCGTCCCTCCTCTTCGTTCCCCGTCCTCTGTTCCGCATCTTCTGTCCATGTCTTCCATTCTCTTACCCCTCTTCCATTCCCCACATTTCCCACTCTTCCATTCCCCCCTCTTCCAATCCTCTCTCCCCTCTTCCATCTCCCCCTACCATTCCCCCTCTGGCATTCCCCTCATCCATTCCCCCTCTTCCATTCCCCACTATTCGATTCTCCCCTATTCCATTACCCCCTCTTCCATTCCCCCCTCTTCCATTCCCCTTTCCATTCCCCCTCTTCCATTCCCCTATCATCCATTCCCCACGTCTTCCGTTCCCCCTCTTCCATTCCACCCTCCATTCCCCCTCTTCCATTCCCCTGCTTCCATTCCCCCTCTTCCAGTCCCCCCCTCTTCCACTCCCCTTCTTCCATCCCTCCTCTTGCACTCCCCCCTCTTGCATTCCCTCTGTTGCATTCCCCCTCTACTAATCCCCTCTTCCATTCCCCCTCTTCCATTCCCCCTCTTGTCCCCCTCTTCCATTCGCCCATCTTCCATTCTCCCTCTTCCATTCCCCGCTTCCATTCCCCCCTCTTGCATTCTCCCCTCTTGCATTCGCCGTTCTCAGCCCCAGTAACGCTGGGCCACCCTGTCTATCCCAGTGTGTAGGTGTGTGGTAGGGGGTAAGGGGTACTGGGGGTATTGGTGTGTGTGGTGGGGTGTAGGGGGCATATGTGTGTGTGGTAGGGGTTTAGGGCTGTGGTGGGGGTGTAGGTGGGGGTTTAGGGATGCTAAAGATTATGAGGTGCCGTTCTGCAAGACACCCTACACCTCCACCACAAATGTCCTACACCCCCACCACACAACCCTCACCACACACACCTACACCACACCACATCCCTAAGCCCCCACCACACCCCTACACCCCACCACACCCACCCCACCATACCCACTCACCCCTACACTCCCATGACACACCCCTAAATCCCCATACACCCCCACCATACACCAAAATCCTCACCACACCCCTACACCTCCACAACATATACACCCCAACCACACTGACCACACGATACCCACTGACCACACACCCGTACACCCCCACCACAAACCCCTAAATCCCCCCACCCCCCACCACATACAACAAAATCCTCACCACACTCTGCTTCTATAGATACAAAAGCAGCATTACATGAGACCACCATGGTCCGCCATCTGACGAGAGAGTCATGCAAACTGAAAGGTCCCATTGTAACTGAGTCTTAAGGCCCAGTCACACCTTATCTGATTGGGGAAATGGAAAGACACCGCACACAGTCCGGTGAAATATGTCAATGTCCGGTTTATATATATATATATATATATATTTATATATATATATATATATTTTACCTCGGTATACCGCCTCTGGCTAGCCGCAGGCTAGGGAGAAGGAAGCACATCCGGGTCCAGCAATTAGCATAAGTGACTCACAACGGGAGGACGTTTGTGAGTTGCTCCAACAGGATTTATCTACTAACTCTACTTAATCACAAAGTAAGTAATGGAAAATTTAGTATAAACTGTGTATGATGCATTATAGCATCACATTATGAAAGTTCAGAACTTTCTCAGGTCCAATTTGGACTTTGTACGTGTGTTTTACTTGAGGATAGAACACTGCGTGCCGCTGGCACTTACGAAACCGATAGTCCTTTGTTCTATCGACACCTGTTTTTGAGACAGGGAGAAATGGTAACCCGAGTTGCTCATTTCCTAAGAAAATTCTCCCGGATCCTGAATAGAGGATGTTGTTGGGGATGCTTCTGGGTGTTTTTTATAAACACCCCAGACCGGTTTTAAGGCGAACCTCCGAGTTTCGTAATATTTTTCTCCACCTTGCTGGCGTCGTAGCCGCGGGTGGGAGAAGTGTACGGAACAGAGAGAGTGGGCGATCTTTGGATCGATACCCCCCGTTTGGTTGGTTTCATTACCATAACCCTACGGCAAAACTTAGCTTCACGCCTGTACTGAAACGTTGTAATACACGCTATTCTGTACCATATACCTCAACCCAGTTTACTGGTTACACTTTGTGTCGTTGAGATGATTTCGAAAATGTCTTTAAATCCGTCACCACCGACGCGGGCAAAGAGGTCGCCCGGTCAAAGAAGATGACGGACCATGACGGCAAGGAATACACCGTCTATTCCGGACCTACCCCCATCAAAGGCAAACCTCTGGACAAGTCCAAGATGTTTGGGGGTCAGCTTGCTTATTTGTACAAGCAGGTAGAGGTGGACACTAAGAGTGCTAAGAACACGGAACTCAAGGGTCGTAAATCACAAAACCCACTCGGGTTCCGCCGCAGCCGCACGGATTTTCGCTTCCGCCGAGGAGGAAGGCCGTTCAGGGGAGGCCCATCCTTCGCATTCAGCGAGAGGGGAAGAGGTCGAGGCGACAGACAATCCTCAAGCTGGAACGACAACCGCGGTTACAAACGGGACTTTGTCCCCAAGCCGCAGTTCCCCAAACCAGGGAACAAGTAGAGAACGCCACACAAACTTTTCAGCAGCCTGGCCCTGACATGGTCACAGAGGAAACTCAAACTGACGTAAGCCTTTTTCAAGCGGGCAACATTGTTAATTGTTTAGAACAATGGCAACAATTAACCACTAACCCACAGGTTCTTAGTATTGTTAGAGGCATTGCTATTCCTTTCACAGAATTCCCTGTACAGAAAAGAGCACCTTTTCCATATAAGTTCAATTCACACGAAAAATTCCAACTAAATGCACAGGTTGGGGTTTTTGAAGCCAAAGGCATTGTCAAACGAGTACAACATACTAAAGGTGAATTCATTTCCAATATTTTCTCCACTCCTAAACCAGATGGGTCTGTTCGCATGATTTTAGACTTAACTAAATTGAATGAAATCATTGAATACCAACATTTCAAAATGTTTTCTTTAGAAACAGCTCGTGATCTGATCACCCCAGAGTGTTGGCTAGCGAGTGTTGATTTAAGAGATGCTTACTATACCGTCCCTATTCAAGAGGGGTTTCGAAAATATTTACGGTTTGTTTGGAATGACCAGCTTTTTTAATTTACCTGCGTACCTAATGGGTTGGCGTGTGCGCCACGACTTTTTACTAAGTTGTTGAAACCGGTTTTTTTCACACATGGCTAAACTGGGTCATTGTATGTTTCCATACATTGATGATTCTTTCATTATGGGACAATCTTTCGAACAATGCGAGCTCGCCGTTCAAGATTTATGTCAACTGTTCTCAAACTTGGGTTTCTTCATCCATGCTAAGAAATCTGTGTTTTCTCCTACTAAGCAGCTTAAGTGTCTAGGCTTCATTTTGAACACGACGGCCATGACCGTGTCACTTACACAACAAAAGAAAGATAAGCTGCGGGACACAGCGATACAGCTATTAGACATTTCTAGGCCAAAGATAAGACAGGTCGCAGTCTTAATCGGTATAATGATTTCATACAGCCCTGCTATTCTATATGGGGCCGCACACATTAAGTCCCTGGAAATCGATAAAAATCTAGCTTTGGCCCGCGCCAAGGGTAACTTTGAAAAGACAATGTTTATCTCTGAAAGTGGACTAGCCGACATTTTTTGGTGGCTAAGTCACTTTGATAACTCCCCCAATCCCATTCGAATGGGTGAGCCCAATACTACAGTTACGACTGACGCGTCACTCCAAGGTTGGGGGGCACATCGCAATGATGTAGCAACGGGGGGACGATGGCTAGAATCGGAAATTTCTGAACATATTAATGTTTTAGAATTACGAGCCATTTACTTAGGTTTAACCAGCCTTGTTAAAGTACCCAAAAATAATGGCTTATGTCTATTCAATCACTTGTACCAAGATTAGGTCACATGACCATAGTTTTTTTGGTTTTTTGGAATCATTTTTATCCTGAATTAGTAGGTAAAGATTGCTGGACCCGGATGTGCTTCCTTCTCCCTCGCCCACGTCTACCCGAGGCTCCTACCTCGGTAAAACAATAGTTATCCATCATCTATACCCAGGTAAGATTCGTCTAACTAATCTATATAATATATATATATATATATATATATATATATATATATATATATTATGTATTTTACCTCGGTATACAGCCTCAGGCTAGGGAGAAGGAAGCACATCCGGGTCCAGCAATTAGCATAAACAACTCACGATTGGATTACGTTTCGTTGAGTTGCTCCCGCAAATTTAGACTACAAACAAGCTAATACGCAGTAAGTATATTAATAACTGTGGTTAGCTTACTTATGATGCATTATAGCATCAAATTGGAAAGTTCAGAACTTTCTTTGGTCCATTTTGGACTAGTTTATTAGGTTTAAAAAAACCAAGGATAGAACGCTTTAGATTCCTTTGTCTAAGGAACGAAACCGATACTTAGCGGTTCTATCAACACCCGTGTGACATGGGTAGAGATGTGGGCTCTGCCTCATCTCCTGTGGAAATTCTCTCGGACTCTAATAGAGGGTGTTGTTGGAGATGATCCTGGGTTTCTTTTATAGACTCCCCACAAACTTTTTCAGGCGTTTCTCCGAGTTTCGTAGCATTTTCTCCAACCTGCTGGCGCAATAGTCGCAGATGGAGAAGTGTGCGGAACAGAGGGATGGGCGAGCCGATACACTGGTCCCGACCCCGCGTTAGATTTGGGCTTGACCCACAATCTACGCCAAAAATTTAGCTTATTACGCCTGTGTTAGAACGGTATAGACACGTTCTCTAACACCACTAGATGTCCAATTAAGTTATAAACAACAAGATTGTGACATTTAGAAATACCGGGACTGACCAATAATTTTGTTTCAGATCCCGATGGCCACGAAGCGGAGTAAGCGAGTTGCAGCAGCAGCTGAGGGACGCGCTCCGAGAGGCTCGGACGAGGAGTATGACTCCTCACCGGTGTTGTCGGCCATGCCCTCACCACAGCCCGGGGCGCACATCCTCTCCGACGCGGAAGAGGAGACAAGGCCTGCGGGCCCGACAGCTCCAGATTGGGAGTCTCGGTGGGCGGCTATGGAGAGTCACATTCTGTCTCTCCAACCACCGCCGTCTCGGAAACGGCATATGCCTTTGCCTGGTTTCCACGACGAGTCTGACTGGGAGGATTTCTCTGAAACAGACTCCGCGATAGAGCCTAAGGCTGCTCCTCCTCCTGCTAAACGGAGGAAGAAAAAGAAACAGGTCAGTTCTTCGGGTGACGACTTCACCAAAGAAAGGAACAAGACGGGACTACGCAAAAAGCGCATGCCCAAGTCAAAGAAGAAGAAGAAAGATTCTTCCGATTCTTCGCCAGATTCCACATCAACGGAATCAGACTCAGACACACAATACGAAGGGGTCTATGCTGCCATTGGTGGCAAAGTGTCTAAGAAGGTTGAGAAACCTAAAGCTAAGCGGGTGAAAACCACCACGCTTATGCGCGAGACCATTAATGGTCATTTCCGCACGTTCAAACCTGCGGAAATCATCTCCAAGCTAGGAGATGAACTGACGGGCATTAAAGGTGTCCCCAACTCCATCATCAAAGAGATGGATAGGGATGTAAACATGACGGAGGAGCTTAAAAAATTTGAAGGCGTGCTGCACCTAGTGCATAAAGCGGTGCTTGGTACCCTGACGGCCATCACTCCGGTGGCAAATAGGATGCAAAGAGAGAACAAGTTCTCGTCCTTGGCCAAAACCATGGACAAAGGCATCGCGATGCTCACGGCAGCAATTACCTGTCGTACAGAAGATACGAGAATGTCTTCAAGTCGGTTTGCACAGACGCCGGCAAAGAGGTGGCCCACTCAAAGAAGGTCACAGACAATGATGGGAAAGAGTATACACTCTTTCTCGCCCCAGAACCGATCAAAGGGAAACCTTTAGATAAAACAAAAATGTTCGGGGGTCAGCTACAGTACCTCTTTAAAGAGGTGGAAACCGCGGCCAAGACTGGCAAAAACATGGACGGGAGAAAGAAGCCAGAAGCCCCACGCTTCAAAAGATCCTGCGGGGATTTTCGCCCACGACGTCTGGGCAGAGGAACCAGACCGGGCTCAAGCGCCAGCCTGGACCGACAACCCCGCACGGCCGATCGGCCGAGGCTTCAACTCCCCACGACCCTTCCCCAGGGGCGGGTCGAAGTAGAGGCCCAAACACAGACATTACAAGTCCCCGCGGCCTCTAAAACCACACAAACTGTAAGCAACTTTGTGGCTGGCAATATTAATAACCATATTCTTGATTGGAACAAAATTACCAGTGATCAAGATATTTTAAATATAGTTAAGGGTGTTCAAATTCCCTTCATACAAATTCCGGTACATGGTAGAGTTCCTTTTCCCTATAAAATTGAACCACTTGAACGAGAGGCACTAACTGAACAGGTACAGACATTTTTTGATAAAGGAATTATACAAAAAATGACACACTGCCCAGGAGAGTTTATATCAAACATCTTCTCGAGACCAAAACCTAACGGTGACATTCGAATGATCCTGGATTTAACACCCCTTAACAAGATGATCGAATATCGACATTTTAAAATGTTCTCTTTAGATACGGCACGAGATCTGATTACGCCAGATGCTTGGATGGCTAGTGTTGACTTACAAGATGCATATTACACGGTTCCCATAGCGGAACAACACCGGAAATTTCTCCGCTTTCTTTGGAATGACCAACTCTATGAGTTTACCTGCATGCCAAATGGCTTAGCTTGTGCCCCTCGTTTGTTCACTAAACCGCTAAAGCCTGTTTTCTCAGTTATGGCTCGGAATGGTCACATAATGTTTCCTTACATAGATGATTCTTTTGTAATGGCGTCAACACAAATTGATTGTGTAAACGCAGTTATGGATTTATGTGCATTACTCACTAAATTAGGGTTGCATGTACATCCACATAAGTCAGTGCTTAAACCAACAAAACAACTAAAATGTTTAGGGTTTATTCTTGATACACAATCCCTAACAGTGTCGATAACAGAACAGAAACTAAATAAGTTTATGACCACAGCTACCCAGCTTCTTAAGTTACCGAAACCTAAGATTAGACAGGTCGCAGTCCTTATCGGAATAATGATATCTTATGCACCCGCTATTCTATACGGGAAAGCCCATTTTAAATCTCTAGAAATAGATAAGAATTTAGCGTTAGCAAGAACTAAAGGCAATTTTGAACGAAAGATGTTTATTTCCGAAGAAGGTTTACAGGATATTGGATGGTAGATGCAACATATAGCAAATTCACCCAATCCAATCCGCATGGCGGAACCAAATACAGTAATTACCACTGATGCTTCTCTAGAAGGTTGGGGAGCCCATCAAGATGGGGTAGCAACAGGAGGTAGATGGCTAGACGAGGAAAGGTCAGACCACATTAATGCGCTAGAATTGCGTGCCATTTATCTGGGGTTACGTAGCTTAGTAAAGATACCTAAATCACAAGTTAGAATACTAACTGATAACACTACTGCTATGGCATATATCCGTAACATGGGTGGAACAAAATCAAAGCCTTGCAATCAGTTATCTAAACTGATTTGGAACTGGGCACAGGCTCAACAAGTCTGGCTGACTGTAGCGCATATCCCAGGGTCACAAAATACACTTGCAGACCATAAGAGTAGAAAATTCCATGACCATTTAGAATGGTCCCTCTCTACACCCCTGTTTAACTTAATTTGTGCAAAATGGGGTACACCTAAAGTTGACTTGTTTGCATCACGAAACAATAACAAGCTGCCCTGCTATGTTTCTTGGCATCCTGAACCGGATGCTTGGAAAGTTGATGCATTTGCTATTACCTGGGTAGATAATTATTTCTATATTTTCCCACCGTTTAGCATTATCAGCAGAGTGGTGAGAAAAATCAGCATGGAGGGAACACACGCCATACTGATTGTGCCCGATTGGGACACACAACCTTGGCTACCAGCAGTTTCACAACTGGCAAAAGAACATATACGATTCCCAAGAAAGGCACGGACCGCTATCGGTTCACGGCGACGTGTCAGCGACATCCCTATTGGCATTCCTTTTTTAAGGAAACACCTACAGCAATTTGGACTGGATAAAATTACTGAAGACAGAATAATAGCCGATGCATGGAGGCCAGGAACTGTCAAAATGTACACGACATATTTAAGGAAATGGGGTGTACATTGTTTGCTAATGAAAGTCAAGCCAACAAATCCAACAATTGCACAAGTAGCCCGTTTTCTTCGTTCTCTAGAGGATGAAGGACTAGGGTTTGGGGTGGTCAATGCAGCCAGATGCGCGTTATCGATTGTCTTACCTAGAATTGAGGGAGATACAGTTGGTAAACATTATGTCCTTCATTATTTACTTCGGTCAATTTATCAAAGGAATCCTCCAAAACCAAAGTATAGTCGCTTTTGGGATGTTTCTATAGTATTTAAGTTGTTTAAGGCTTGGCCTCACAACTCTTTGTTAGATATAAAACAATTAGGGTTTAAGGTCGCTGTCTTGTTACTACTAGTAACGGGACACAGAGGACAAACAATTGTTGCATTATCCTTAGATGGATTAGAAATAGCCAACAAACAAGCTACGTTTGATTTAGCACAGTTGCTAAAATCGAACAGATTAGGTGACCCTTTATCTACGTTTCACTTAGACTATTTCCCAGAGGATCGTAAATTATGTGTTGTGTCAGCCATACGGGCTTATATATCCAAGACTAACGACTTACGTACATGACAACAACTGTTAGTGAGCTTCATAAAGCCACATAATGCAATTTCAAGAGACACCCTTGCCAGATGGACAATCACAGTGTTGAAATTGGCTGGAGTGGATACGGGCAAATACTCTTCCCACTCAACCAGAGGTGCCATGGTTTCCAAGGCATGTTTGCTCGGCATTTCTGTAAAAAGAATACTAGCGCGCGCAGGCTGGAATACGGCTAAGTCGTTTGCAAAACATTACAACAAACGACTAGAAAAGCCTACCGGCATTGCAAAGCGCCTGCTCACCAACTAACAGGAATAGGTGAGAACAAAAACTTTGAATGGTACAATTACTAATACAATGACACATAAACAGGTTAATAATAAGAATAAATGATATTAAGGATAAAAATGAATTATCTAAAAGTCTCCCTAGCCTGAGGCTAGCCTGAGGCTGTATACCAAGGTAAAATAGTATAGTTATACGAGTCTTACCTGGGTATAGATGATGGATAACTCTTGTTTTCCCGAGGTATAAGCCTCGGATAGACGTGGACTAGGGCCCGCCCACCACACCCTACCACGTCTATTCCGTTATTGTACCATTACGGGGAAAATCATAGTATCCATTGTATTAAAGATCATTTTTATCCTGAATAAGTAGGTAAAGATTGCTGGACCCGGATGTGCTTCCTTCTCCCTAGCCCACATCTATCCAAGGCTTATACCTTGGGAAAACAAGAGTTATCCATCATCTATACCCAGGTAAGACTCGTATAACTATACTATATACGGTCAGCAACCAGGCGTTTCTGTTCTCTGGCCGGTGGTGTCTGGCATGTACGGTGGGAAGTTTTGAACATGCACAAAACTTGGAACGGATGCCACCGGACTGACGTGTACGGTTCTTGTCCGGTTTACGTTCGTTTTGTCCAGTTTACGTCCGGTACCCACCCATAACGTCTCCGGTTAGCTTCCTGAATAGTCTGTTGTGGGAATTCGGTCTGCCGGCTTTTTATATGTATTTGGCGCGTCTGTCACGTGACGTAAACAGTCCGGTTCATGTTCGGTCCGTCCGTTTGACATTCGGTTATCGCCCGTCGGTTCACCATTGCTTGTGCAATACAGCATTCGTTACATACATTGTTACCCGGTGTCATCCGCTTATCATCCGTTTATCTTCCGTTTCGTCTGGCGGCCTTTGACCCGATAGTGCAACATTTCAACACATTTTGATACATTTTGATACCAAACACCACCGGACTAGAAAATTCTTTGTCCGGTTATGTCCGTTGCTCAATCCAGTAAGGTGTGCCAGGCACTTTACGATCCCAAGGGTTGGTTGGTTGGTTGGTTGTTGGAGTTTTATGTCCTGGCAACATCTAAGGTCATATCAGGATGGGCACCGACTTGTGACAGCGCACACTCATGGCAACTATATAGTCTTGCCTCACTGGGAAATCAGGCCGCCAGCACCATGACCCAATATCCCACTCAGTCACATTATCCTGACACTGAGCTAACCAGTCCCCACCCTATCCTATTAATGCCAAGCGCCAGGGTAGGTAGCGACCAGTATCAATTTTATGTCATTGGTTTGACTGGACCAGGAACCAAACTCCCGCATGCGAGGTCCACACTCTACCAATTCGGCTACCGCACCCAGTCGATCTCAAGGGAATGAGTGTCTCAAGTTACTGTTTGTTGGGGCTTTACATCCTAGCAACAGCTAATGTAATATCAGGATAGGTACTGACTTGTGACAGTGCACATTCTCGGTGAGTTAGTGCTGTCCCACTGGAAGAGCAAGCCGTTGGCACTATGATCCGATCTTCCACTCAGTCATATTATCCTGATTCTAAGCAAACCAGTCCTTGCCATCTTAGTATGGCCGAGCACCAAGTATACATTTGGTATGTCATTGATTTGACTCGGCCGGGGTTCAAACCCATGACGTCCTGCATGGATAGCCAGCTAGCGCACTAACTGATTCAGCCATCCGTTATGAGTGAAATGCGATATATACATGTATATACAGTGAAACCTCTCTAACCGACACAGATCCACCACTCCCCTATATCGATCGCTTTATTTGGGTCCCAAACGATCGCCCATGCAATACTATTGTAACGATTAAAAACTCCCTAAGCCGACCACCTCCCTAAATGGACCATGCAATGTTTAAGGTGGAGGGTGAGACCAATTAACTGTAGGTAGAGTATTTGGGACATGTGGGTGATAAGAATGCAGGTGTACGCTGCATGCCTCCTCCTGCTCCCTGTGAACATGTCATGTGAATATTGGATTGCGAATAAAGCCTAAAATTACATCTTTGAATCCAACAAACTGTGTTGATTAGACCCACCTTGACTGTGTGGGAGCGTAAATCGGTCCAGCTGACACCAAGCATTAGTGGCTGGGTGATGAAACGTATTGGTTGATTGGCCATTGATTGGCCATTGATTGACCATGTTGACAGAAAAGGCCCTGTTCACAGTGAGAGGTGTTCAACTTGTATTCTGTCATATTATTATTCAACCATCACTTTTACACAGAATGTAAAAACACATACAGACAATTATGTGTCAAAGGACACTTATGAAGTTAAAAGGTTGTAATTATTGAAATTGTGACCAAGGATAAAAGTCAGTGATATCATTCTTTCTAAAGTATAAAGAAAAGAAAATAGTTTAATAAGTTATATGAGATGGTCTCATAGAAGGTTAACATTTCTAACTCAAGCAAGGAGACACACAGACAGGTGGGTTTGGATAGGGTGGTGACATCAGGGATCCAAGGTGGTGTAATGCTTAGCACACTAGCCCACTAGGCAATAGGTGTGGGATCGAATCCTGCTCAAGATGCAATATTTCCCATTTTCTTCACCCCCCACGACATTAGTAAAAAGATTACAATAAAATAAGTTTTATTTAACGACGCCTCTAGAGCACTTTGATTTTTATTATCGGATATTGGACATCAAACATATGGTCATTCTGACATATTTCTTTTGGAGAAAACCCACTGCCACCACATAGGCTACTCTTCCCTACAAGCAGCAAGTGGTCTTTTTTATGCACTTTCCCACAGACAGGACACCACATACCACAGTTGTGGACCACTGGTTGGAACGGAAAATAGCCCAAGCTGCAAATGTGTCCACTGAGCAGGATCGATCAGGGGATCCACGCCTTCACAGGTGAACATGCAACCGCCTGAGCCACTCCTTAGTAAAAAAAGATCATGCATGTTGTAAAATTGTTGGTGCAACGCCTCTTAATGGAACCAGCTTGAGAATTCCATCAGTGAAAGTAAATATCAGCTGTGGTGGTGGGGGGGGGGGGGGGGGCTGTGCTGTCCGGGCTATGTGCAGCAGCTGACAGTTTGTTGAGTCGGCTTGTAATGTATGTGCCTTGTAGTATGAGTGGAGTGGGTGCGGGACAACGTTGCGCAAATCTCATGTGCAGTCTCAGGCGGGTAGATGGCGTGTGTGCGGACGTGTGATGGTGTGTTTCCAGGGGTGGGGTGGGGCAGGCAGGCAGGCAGGCAGGCAGGCAGGCAGGCAGGCAGGCAGGCAGGCAGGCAGGCAGGCAGGCAGGCAGGCGGGCTGTGAAGTGGGACAGCAAACGGACAGGAAGGCAGGCAGGCAGGCTGGGAAGTGGGACAGCAAACGGACAGGCAGGCAGGCAGGCTGGGAAGTGGGACGGTAAACGGACAGACAGGCAGGCAGGCTGTGAAGTGGGACGGCAAACGGACAGGCAGGCAGTCAGGGCCTATATGCAGGAGTCGGTGGTAGCGGGTTTTGGTGTTACAGCCTATTACCGGGTAGCTATCGCCGACGTCGGGAACTGTGTTAAGTGCTATGCAGGAGCGCGTAACACTTTGATTATAGCTACACGTGAAGTTATTTATAGATTTGGGAAATCCCTCTGCGTCTGTACCCATATATTAGGCTTAAATCTATTCAATGCGACCATATTTAACAGAATTACATACGCAATAAGTGAAATTTGATCAATTTATCCCTAAATTCGAAGCGTTATTAAGGCATTGGTGGCGATATTAATAGTTATATTTTCGAATCGACGAACGTACAGTAAGCAAACCGCCACCGTTTTCCATAGCAGGTATAGCGAGTGCATTAGGCCCAAATCTATTCAATGCTGTCATATTTAACAGAATTAGATACGCAATAAGTAACATTTGATGAAATTAACCCTAAATTTGAAGCAATATTAATGCTGCCGCCATAAAGGCGGCGATATTAATAGTTATATTTTCGAATCGGCGATTTGTTTACTTTATGTTCGTCGATTCGAAAATATAACTATTAATATCGCCGCCAATGCGGCGGTAGCCTTAATAAAGCTTCGAATTTAGGGTTAAATTGATAAAATTTCACTTATTGCGTATGTAATTCTGTTAAATATGACACCATTGAATAGATTTGGGCCTAATAAACTCGCTATACCTCCTATCTATCAGAGGTAAGGTACCACCGGTTAAGCTTTTGGTCTTAGGCCTATCACCGACTCGCGCATCCAACTTTCCGCTACCCAGGAAATTCCCGGCTACCACCGTTTCGGCTCGCTACCACTGAATACCACCGACTCGCGCATATAGGCCCAGGTTGGGAAGTGGGACGGCAAAATGACACGCAGGCAGGCTGGGAAGTGGGACGACAGCAAGTAGGTAGGGTGGGAAGTGGGAGGGTAAGAGGACAGGGAGGCTGGAAAGCATAGGGGGGGTATGGGCAGGTGGGAGACAGGTAGGTAGGCAGGCTGGGAAGTGGGAGACATGTAGGTAGGTAGGTCGGTCGGCTGGGAAGTGGGAGACAGGCAGGTGGGTAGGTAAGTGGCAGGGCAGGAAGGCTGGAAAGTGTGTGTGTGGGGGGGGGGGGGGTGTAGGCTGGGATGCAGACATGCAGGCAGGCAGGGAAACGGGAGGGCAGTTGGACATGCGGACATGCATATTGACGAGCAGGCGGGCAGATCGATGTGGTGCCTGCACTAGGGCCGCTGTGCGAACACTCTCGGGCGGCAATGATCCATCGTGTGAGTGGTGGCGCTTGGATCTGGGCTGGGCTGGGCGGGCGGCCGTGGCTGCCGTGCGGCGCCGCCAGTCTCGTTAAACCGGCCCGTGTCTGATATTACAGTGTTAGTATCACCGCGCCGGTTGCTGGTGGTTGTGTGAGGGTGGCCGAGACTGCGCCGCACCACGAGCAGGGCGGCCTTCTCTCCCCCTGCCTGCTGTACGCAGTCTGCCTGTCCGTAGTAGTCATAGTGGGCGTTGAGTGGGTGCCGCCTGCCCCTCACCGCCGCCCCCCTCTCCCTCCCTCCCTCCCACCCTCCCCCCATCCCCCCATCCCCCCATCCCGCCCGCACTGAACGTTACCTTAGCGGCTACCACCGCCGCCGCCGCCGCCGCCACTCTGCTTAGTACGCGGCGATCAGCTGGCTCGGCCCCAGTCCGGAGGATTTAAGGATCCACGCCATGATTTAGGTGAGTAAGGACAACTGTCGTCATGTGAACGCTCGGTGGATGGCTGCTGGGTAAGATGTCGTGTGGTGCGGGGTGGGGTTGGAGGGCTGCTGTGTTTGGTTTGGCTTGGCTTGGCTCGGCTTGGCTCGGCTTGGCTTGGCTTGTTTTCGTGGAGGCGACCAGCAGTCAGTCGATGCACAGACTGTGTGTTGTGGTGTATCTGTTGGGCGGGCGGGCGGGCTCAGCTGACCTGGGTCGACTCATATACACAATGCCTCGTGGTTCCATGTTTTGGTGTTGATGCTGGTGCGGTATGCTGTGGTGCAATTTGGGGTAACCTGGTGTGGTGTGGTGTGGTGTGGTGTGGTGTGGTGTGGTGTGGTGTGTGTGTGGTGTGGTGTGGTGTGGTGTGGTGTGTGTGGTGTGGTGTGGTGTGTGTGTAGTGCAGCGTGGGGTCGTCTAGTATTTGTCTGAGGTGATCCAATGTGGTGTGGGATAGTCTGGTATGTGTGCGTGGGTGGGTGGGGTGTAGTGTCTAGTCTAGTGTAACATGAGGTAAGGTATTGTAAGCGTGGGTGTAGCCTAGTGTGGTGTGAAGTAGTGTAGTGTCACAGTGTGGTGTGGGGTAGTATTGTGTAATGTGGGTCTAATATAATAATGTGAGGTAGTGTGTGTGTGTGTGTGTGTGTGTGTGTGGAGTAGTGACACCGTGTACAGGAGACGTGTAACGTAGGCAGCCGGCCTGGCCTACCAATCCTCAAACATGAGTGTTTTCCTCACACGGACTGACCTATACTGGTGCGGCCAGGGCCGTGGGTGGGTGTGGCGGCCAGCAGGAGAGAGAGGTGGGGGGGGGGGGGGTGCGGGAGTCTGAGGGGGGGGGGGGGGGCACGGCCACTCAACTGTAGCGCAATAGTCAGAGGAACGTCCATCCCAGCCCTAATCTCACCCCCCACCTTAAACATTGCATAGTCCGATGGTTTTTGAGTTTCCGTAACATTTTTTTAGATAAATATATGAGGTTGATCATTTTAATCTGCCCTATTTTAGTTTGACGTAACTTTGATTTTTTAAGTGTAAATGTGCCAAATTAATTTTGGCATACTTATCAACACTCTGACCCCATAGGGGAATGATAGGCTGCAGCAGTAACAGGTTCTATTAAATTGACATAGTATACCTTTTTATGTAGCAACAAATACTTAATAAGTTCACCAGTATCTAAGTTAGATATGTATTTTCAAATCTAGATAACTGTTTTGCTTTAGAAAAGTTGGAACTTTTATTGGACTAGGCAGTTTTAACCTAAAGATGGTTGAGATGTGCGGGTCAGCTCTCCCTACTGGTGTTTGTAGGGAGTGGAGAGTTGAGGTTCTTGTGTACAATAGACCCCTTTCAATGTTTATAAACATTGTGTATGCGCTCGCAGCTTGGCTGCAGAATGAAGGCACATTGCCATTGAGTATGCCGGTACGCGCAGTGCAAAGCGTTTATTTTATTCAAAATGAATAGAAATGCAGAATCCTAACCTTATATATTATAATCTATTTGTTGAATATGTTTTATATATGTGTACCAGGCGGTTTGTTTCTAGGTGGTGTGGTTTTAAAGATATTTCACTTTTTCTGTATGAAGATAGCTCCCGGCCATTGACAATGCATTGAGTTTGCTGGTACGCGCAGGGCAAAACGTCTATTTTATTCTAAATTAATAGAAATGCAGAATCCTAACCTTATAAATTTAATATAATCTATTCATTGAATATGTTTTCTCTATGTGTACCAGGTGGTTTGTTTCCAAGTGGTGTGGTTTTAGAGATATTTCACCTTTTCTGTATGAAGATTGCTCACGGCCATTGACAATGCATTGAGTTTGCTGGTACGCGCAGGGCAAAACGTCTATTTTATTCCAAATTAATAGAAATGTAGAACCCTAACCTTATAAATTTAATATAATCTATTCATTGAATATGTTTTCTATATGTGTACCGGGCAGTTTGTTTCTAGGTGGTGTAGTTTTTAGAGATATTTCACGTTTTCTCTATGAAAATTGCTCATAGCCATTGAGTTTGCAGTGTGACAGTGTGTCGTGCTGCAGCAAATGGCGCGTGCACTGACCTAGATACCCATGCTGACGTCATATGAAATAGGTCTATACCTGAGCAGTGGCCGTCGATAAGGTCACAAGCCAAGTCGTGTGGGTGGGAGTTATGGCAGAGAGGAATGATGGGGTGGGGGTGACAGGCATCTGCCTCACCTAGATTAGTTTGTTGTTGTCTTATGTCCTAGCAACATTTCAGGTCATATCAGGATGGGTACCGATTTGTGACAGTCTCAGGCCACTGGTACCATGACCCTATATCGCACACAGTGACATGTTATCCTGATAGTGATACTGTGCTAACCAGTCCTTGCCATATCCTATTGATGCTGGGCGCCAGGCTAGGTAGAGACAAGTGACAATTTTATAAGTCATTGATTTGTCTCTATTGGGATTCAAACTCCCGACCTTCCGTATGGGAAGCCTGCGCACCACGTCAGGTCACCTAGATTAGTAGGTGGCCAGTCTGGAGTCTCCCTCAACTTCACGGCATCTTAAAACTGCGACGCACAACCGCCAGCACAAACCTATAAGTATAACAACGCGTGTGTGCCCTCCACTCTCCCTCTCCCTCTCCCTCTCCCTCTCCCTCTCCCTCTCCCTCTCCCTCTCCCTCTCCCCCTCCCCCCTCCCTCTCCCCCTCCTCCCTCCCTCTCCCCCTCCCTCTCCCCCTCCATCTCCCCCTCCATCTCCCTCTCCCCCTCCCCTCTCTCTCCCCCTCCCTCTACCTCTCCCCCTCCCTCTACCTCTACCTATCCCTCTACCTCTCCTCCTCCCTCTACCTCCTCCCCCCCCTCCCTCCCCCCTCCTCCCCCCCCCTCCCCCGCCCCACAGTGCGTGGTCCGGGTAGAGTAAAGCTAGGATTCCTTACACGCGGTATGCGTATGCGAATGCGGCAAAAAATCGAAAAGCATCTAAGTCAATGGGGGTGATTCCTTACACGCGGTATGCGGCATGCTGCATGCGGCATGCGAATACTGAATCGGTCCATGTACCGATCGGTGCGGCATGCGAATGCGAATGCTGCTGCGTTTGCCATAGAGAACAGTGGTGAGGAAACCTGACACTGTGTGTGGGTGTGGGTGTGGGTGAAAGGACCCATCCCGTAATCACGCCGCATGCCGCATACCGTGTGTAAAGCTGAGATTCCTTCTACGCGGTATGCGGCATGCGGTATGCAAATGGGAAGATTCCTTCTACACGGTATGCGGCAGACGGCACATGACTGGCTATATTTAAAAAATAAAAAATAAACAAGTATACTCCATACTGCACTGTATATGGCCTAATATGGCATGTATATCCATGTAACTCTTGGTACTGCACATGGAGGTTCCTACCTTTATAATTACCAAATTATAGATAAGTATTCATATTTTTGTGGCTCTGGTAGCATTTTTACCAACCCGAACCCCCACCACCACTACTGCACTTGGTGTAGATACAGGGCTAAAGACTATCAGTCGCCTCCTCCAGCCTTATATCAATGGACAAATGCGACTGATGCTTTTCTATTCGCACCACCTTGTCCCGGCTGTCCGTAATTATCAGTCGCCTCCTCCAGCCTAAAGCTGAGATTCCTTACACGCGGTATGCGGTCTGCGAATGCGAATGCGAATGCGGCAAAAAATCGAAACGCCTTGAAGTCAATGGGGTGCAACCCTTACACGCGGTATGCGAATGCGAATGCGAATGCGAATGCGAATGCGACAACTCGATCGGTCCCTGTAGCGATCGGTCCGGCATGCGGCATGCGACACGGGGTGCGAATAGAAAAGCATCAATCGCATTTGTCCATTGATATAAGGCTGGAGGAGGCGACTGATAATTACGGACAGCCAGGACAAGGTAGAGCGCGGACCTGTTAGGAAGCAGTCTCCAAGGCTTCTGAGTGGAAACATATGGTAGTGGTGGTGGTTCGGGTTGCTAAAAATGCTACCAGAGCCACAAAAATATGAATACTTATCTATAATTTGGTTATAATAAAGGTAGGAACCCCCACGAGTAGAAATAGCACACATAAAGACAAAATAATGGTTTTGTTGACCGAAAAGGACGGTCCTAACATGGGGTGTGAATAGAAAAGCATCAGTCGCATTTGTCCATTGATATAAGGCTGGAGGAGGCGACTGATAATTACGGACAGCCAGGACAAGGTAGAGCGCGGACCTGTTAGGAAGCAGTCTCCAAGGCTTCTGAGTGGAAACATATGGTAGTGGTGGTGGTTCGGGTTGCTAAAAATGCTACCAGAGCCACAAAAATATGAATACTTATCTATAATTTGGTTATAATAAAGGTAGGAACCCCCACGAGTAGAAATAGCACACATAAAGACAAAATAATGGTTTTGTTGACCGAAAAGGACGGTCCTAACATGGGGTGTGAATAGAAAAGCATCAGTCCCATTTGTCCATTGATATAAGGCTGGAGGAGGCGACTGATAATTACGGACACCTACAAGGTAGAGCGCGGACCTGTTAGGAAGCAGTCTCCAAGCTGCTGAGGAAACATATGGTAGTGGTGGTGTTCTGGTTGCTAAAAATGCTACCAGAGCCACAAAAATATGAATACTTATCTAAATTTGGTTATTATAAAGGTAGGAACCCCCACATAGAAAAAGCACACAAAAACAAAATAATGGTTTTGTTGACCGAAAAGGACGGTCCTAACATGGCTCAGTTTAGGATGTTAGGACCGTCCCAATCGGGAGACTGACCGGAAAATGCTACCATATGCACATAAATATGAATACCAATGAATGTACACATGGGTGCACACTTTTATATGCTGCTTACCGCATGCCGCACGCCGCATGCCGTGTGTAAGGAATCTTCCCATTCGCATACCGCATGCCGCTTGCCGCATGCCGCATGCCGCTTACCGTGTGTAAGGAATCCTAGCTTAATATCAATGGACAAATGCGACTGATGCTTTTCTATTCGCACCACCTTGTCCCGGCTGTCCGTAATTATCAGTCGCCTCCTCCAGCCTTATATCAATGGACAAATGCGACTGATGCTTTTCTATTCGCACCCCCGTGTCGCATGCCGCATGCCGGACCGATCGCTACAGGGACCGATCGAGTTGTCGCATTCGCATTCGCATTCGCATTCGCATACCGCGTGTAAGGGTTACAGCCCATTGACTTCAAGGCGTTTCGATTTTTTGACGCATTCGCATACGCATAACGCATACCGCGTGTAAGGAATCCTAGCTTTAGGAATCCTAGCTTAACGCCAGGGTGCAGTGCCGAGACTTTGCAGACAGTGTACGGGCACAGTTACTGTACGCGTTGACACTGTGATTTACACATGCTAATGCGCCGAGCCTCGGGAGGACATACACCACATAGACGCCGAATGAGGCCAGTGTTAGTCATCACCCTACCGACCCCCGATTCCGGGCCTGGCAATCCCCAGTACATCTCTCCTCTCCGGGCAAAGTAGGTCGGCCAGTGTTGGGTTTGGTCAGTTCGACGGTGGGCGCTTCTCGACCTATCGTCTAAAGCCAACGACATGTCATGTCAAATGAGTTGTCAGTTATTCAACCAAAGGTGGTGTTTTGTTTGGTTTGAGCAGGGTTCCAGGAGTTACCGGAGCCAAATGGTTTAGTTAATGCAAAAATTAACAAAATAATAATAATGCTACAGATATCTCCGGCTCTCCCTCTCTCCCCTCTCTCCCCTCTCTCCCCTCTCTCTCTCTCTCGCTCGCTCTCTCTCCATCTCTACCCCACTCTCCCTCCCTCTCTCTCTGCCTCACTGTCTCTCCATCTATCTCCCCCCCTCTCTCTGTCTCAATCCCTCTCTGTCTCCCATGTCTCTCTGTCTATGTCTCTCACTCACGAACTGTGTATTAAGGTGGGCTGAGCTCCGCAGGTGAAATGCCACGGCTATTCATCTAGATTTGCAGGATGCTAAACCTCTTCGCTTAAATAAATAAATAATATTCGTACCGGTATGTGTTGGATCCCCGCGTGATTCCCAGATAGGTTTTCCTTTGTTTGTTGGGGTTTTACATCTCAGGAACATCTATGGTCATATCAGGATGGGTACCAACTTGTGACAACAATGCGCACTCATGGTGACTTTATAGTGCTGCCCCATTGGGAGACCAGGCCACTGGCATCCCAGGCCACTGGCATCCCACTCAGTCACATTATCCTGACACTGATCAGTCCGTGCCCTATCCTAATTATTCCAAGCGTCTGGCTGGGAAGCGACAGGTATCAATTTTATAAGCCATTGGCTGGGATTCGAACTCCTGACCTTCCATACTGGAAGCCTGTGCTCTACCAATTCGGTAGTGTAACGGGAGTGGGATTGGTATCTATGTATGTATATATCTGTCTATGTATCTATCTATGTATGTACGTATACATGTATATAATACATGTACTATGGGGGTGTAGTTGTGTGTGTGGTGGTTGTGGTGGTGGTCAAGCAGTGACAGCAGACAGACTAGAGACTACGTTTAGGGGCTGTCACATTACGACGCATCGCGCCGATGTATGTGATTTTTGGCCGCTCCGTCGGGATACGTTGTTATGCGTTAAGCGTGTGCTAGGCGCTCGTTGGTATACGTCAATGTATGTCAATGTTCGTCGAGATACGGCATCGCATGTCAGGGGGTCGGCAAAGTTTTGTGCATGCACAAAACTTTCGACGTTCGACAAGGTGTGGATTTTACGTCCACCGTGCGTTATGTTTGCATTAGGCGTTCTTCGATTTACGTTAGGCGTGCGTTTGACAAACGTTCACTATGTTGCATTACATTGACCTATGTTAAAGGCAGTGCGAAAGTACAGTCCGCGTACTGACAACGTATGGATAACCTACGTCTAACGTAAGTTTAGCGTTCTCAAGCGTGTTTTGACGTATGTAACATATGAGGGGTAGTTCTGGCGATCGAATAACATATATAACGTTCATCGGCGTTCTGTGAATGTACAGTGAGCGTAATTCGAGCATTTTTCGACTCAAGGTACTTTAGCCATACGTTGGCCATACACTATGTATACGTCCAACTTTGCCCCCCTCACCGGAAAGTTTGACGCTTCTCAACATTTTACACGTTAGCCGTGCATTTGCGAGATGCGTCCTAATGTGACAGGGCCTTTAACTTTAAGTTCCGCCATGTTGGATAGAGCCAGTCTTCTGGCGGTAGTTGGATCGGTGTGGCGGTAGCGGGTGTTGGAAGTGGTCGTCATGACAATCACGGGTGAACACGCAACGCCCGTCACTGACAGCAACACGACTCCCTCCCCCCCACTCCCCCATTACCCCCTTACCCCTCTCCCTCCTTCGCACCCCGCCACACCACACCACACCACACCACACTAGATAGTAGTAGTACACAGTACAGCAACACTCCCACCCCGCTTACCGCAGTCGATTTGAACACACACAAACAATCACACTCACTCACACATACACTGAGACACACCGATACACACACTCACTCACGGAGTCCAGACCGGAAGGCCGAATGAGTTGGGAGTCCGTCTCCCCTTTTGGTATATCGAACACACGGGTTAGAACTCTGGTTGAGTCAAACCCATGATATAAACATTTATACTTGTCGCTTCCTAGCCAGGCACTCATTATTTGGATAGGAAAAGAACTGGTTGGCTCAGGATAATGTGACTGAGTGGATTATCAGGTCATTTTTGGGTACATTAGTTGTTTAAGCAGGGGAATTTTCAGTCGCAGACGACTGGTCTTCCTCATTCCACTGCTCCATGCCCTATCCTAGTAATGCCGAGCGTCTGGCTAGGAAGCGACAAGTATCAATTTTTAAGTCATTGGTTTGACTCGACCAGGATTCGAACCCACGATCTACCAGCACGGGAGACGGACGCTCTAACTCATTCGGCCATCCCGTCTGTTATGGTGCATGCACTAGTGGCAGCCTTGTCTCCCAGAGGGGCAGCACTGTAAAGTTGCCATGAGTGTGTATTGTCACAAGTCGCTAACCGTCCTGATATGACTTTAGATGTTGCTAGGACGTACAACTTCAACAACACAACCAACATACACACTGACACACACTGACTGACACACACACACACACTGACTGACACACACACACACACACTGACTGACACACGCGCACGCACGCACGCACACACACACGCACGCACACACACACACACACACGGACACGGACAGACACACACACGGACAGACACACACACGGACAGACAGAGACACAGACACTCACAGCCTCTGGCGCGCTGCCACAACATCCCACACTGTGCCGTTTACTACTAACTTAAAATAGGCTGCCAACTTCGACACAGGGGTTGGCGAGTCGCGCATAAACAACGTGGACACTGGGCCCAGCGAACTTACATCGTCGGCTCGCACTCTGTTACAGTTGTCCTTACCCAGCCTGGCAGTGGCATTACTAGAGAATGTTGGGGAGCCGTGGAATGAGAGACCAATTGAAAGTAAAGCTTGTTTTATTTAGCGACGCCTCATCGGCTATTGGACGTCAAACATATGGTCATTCTGACATATTTCTTTGGAGTAAACCTGGTGCCGTCACATAGGCTACTCTTTCCCATAAGTAGCAAGGGGTCTTTTATATGCACTTTCCCACAGACATGACAGTACATACGACAGCCTTTGATAAACCAGTTGTGGACCACTGGTTGATACGGAAAATAGCCCAAACTGCAAATGGGTCCACTGAGCAGGACAGATAGGATGACTGGGTCATGGTGCTGGTGGCCTGGTATCCCAGTTGAACACCACTATAAAGTCACCATGAGTGCGCAGTCACAAATCGGTACCCGTCCTGATATGAACTTAAATGTTGCTAGGACGTAAAACAACAAACAAATAGTCAAACAAAGTTCTGTTACACGTGCGCATGCCCGCGCACGCACACACACAAACACAACTCTCTCCGTCTCCGTCAGCCAACCAGTCCTTGCCCTATCCTAATAATGCCAAGCGCCAGGCTAGGAAGCGATAAGTATCAATTTTTATGTCATTGGTTTGACTCGACCGGGGTTCGAACCCACGATCTACCAACACGGGAGACGGACGCTCTAACTCATTCGGCCATCCCGTCTGGTTCATTTAGCCATGATAAATGTAAACTACCTACATGGCACAATGTAGAGAAACAGCTCGGATTATTGGAACAATGACCTGATTTCAGTCAAACCTTGGCTTGGAATGAATAAGTGATGCCGAAATACAATCGCGTCAATATAATTGATTGATTTAATTAGTTGTTGCATCTATGTATGTTTAACCGTCGGGCTAATCCAACCCCGCTTAAGGCGAGCCTTCATGTTAATTTATATAATAATTTCCATGTGAATTTCCTGGGCCAGCCGCGGGCCGCCGCTGCCCCTTGTCCCGTCTGCAGGTAGTCCGTGTCCGTCGGTGTCCTTCCCGGGCTAAAGTCGGCCAGCCAGAGTATCATCTAAATACGGAGGTTTGCCCCCTCTCGCATTTATCGGCCTAAAGCAATTACTTAGTTATTTCAACTAACTGGCTGGTCTACTCGCCTTACGGTGTATTTAATATGTTTAAATTGATCCAGAACTAAGCAGATGCGCTAGTGTCACTGCCACTGTCACTGATAATCAGCCTAAGTTACTGTCTTATTCTAGCCAAAAGATCTATACGTTACTTCGGTTCATATGTCTGGTATAATCTCCCCGCAGATGGGTTAAGTAGCTGTATAAGGCCTATTTAGGCTTAAGGCCCTTAATTATATATATAAATCAATCCAATGTTAAGTTCGACCATAGCGGTTTACTCCATAGAAAACTGGAGGATAGTAAAGAATGCAAGGAACGTTCCAATCTACTTTTCCAAGAGCTCACAGCTTTTTATTCTTAACCAAACTAACATTCGTAGCACATCTCGTAGAAGTATTATGCAAACCCCTCACCTAATGTTTAATTTCAAACAAGTTTAGAATTTCGATAATATAGGCCTAAAACTCGGCTAAAACATCAGAGCGTTATTAAATACGTCTGATCGGTCTGGGTCTGAACGCCCGACCTTCTACCGTTGCCAGACGAGTCACAATTTGCGTCTCCTAGCAATGCTTTACGGCCGGAAACCCGGTGCCCCGTGAATGTTTTGCATTCGCGGTCTGCCATGGCGAGTAGCCCGTATTTCCAAATACGGGTTAATCGGCGCACGCCCGTGAATGCCACAAGGCGAGTAGTCTCGCCCACTGTATATATGGCCTCGTCAGAACTAACTGGCTAGTAGTTCTTGTCCTATCCTAACAGTTCGGGAGCGCCATGCGAGTTAGTGACACGTGTCCATTTTGTAAACTCATTGGAGGCATTCGACTGGGACCTTTCCATCCACAAGATTTAGGCTCCGCCCACCTGCGCAGTGAACTAGGTTTTCGACTGCAAAGAGGACCAGTCAAATGGCTGAAGCTACTAAAATTCTCTATTGTTATGGAGTTGAGCAACCGTTGTTTGATAAAATGGATGCAGAGATTACAGATATTGAATTTATGGAGGGCATCCCATCCAAAGAGAAGATCTTTGCTTTTTCTGATCTTCCTCAACACAATTTGATTATACTAGATGACTTAAATGAAGAAGTGGTGAATAACTTAGGTGCTCAACATCTAGTTAGTAAGTTTAGTCATCATCGAGGATGTTCAGTGATTATGGTTAGTCATAGCGACTCGGCATTATTAGGACAGGGCAAGGACTGGAGTGCTCAGTGTCAGGATAATGTGACTGAGTGGGATACCAGGTCATGGTGCTGGTGGCCTGGTCTTCCAGTGGGGCAGCACTATAAAGTCACCATGAGTGCGCACTGTCACAAGTCGGTACCCATCCTGATATGGTTCATCCGAGTCGTCAGGATTCCAAATTCTAAAAATACATGGGCCGTGTGCAAAACGCTCCGACCGCAGTGCCCCGTGTCTTGGCTGGGGGCATCAGGAGCAATGATGTCACATTTGTGCTGGTAGCTGGAGGCCTGCATCTACCAGTACAAGGCCCACATGTTTTTTTAACTCAGATTATACCCCAGTCACACGAGGCCTGCCTTCGCTTGCAATCGATTTGCGACGTCAAAGCATCCTCCTTACTCCCTCCTTAAGTGCTGGTGCCGCGAGGACGCCGACCTCTCGGCATCCATTTCGGAAATGTTGGACGTAAGGAGGTTGCAGCTGCTGCAGCTGCTGCACCTGCAACCTCCTTACGTCCTTTTCCGCCATTCAAAACTTGTTAGTGCCGACCTGGCACCGACCTCTTGGTTGGTGAGTTGCCGCCGACCTGGCGGTGCCAACACATGCGATGCCGCACTCACTGTGTGGTTGGCGTCTCCCTTTCCCCAACCTGCCACTGACCCAACGCCACCCTGGCACCGACCACATATTTTAATCAATGTATCGAGTGGGACACTGGGGGGTTGGCGTCCTTTTGGCCATAAGGAGGTTGGCGGCAAACGCTGGCTCTCGTGTGACTGGGGTATTAATGAAACGGAAATATAACTAAACTATGAAATAATCAAATACTTTGAATCCCATGTTGCTGTAGTTATATTAATTTTGAATTAATCCACCATTTGTCAGGCCCCGAGCGTATTCGTTTATGCAACCGGAGGTTGTAGGATCTGCGCATGCAAAAAAGTGATTCGGATGATCTGAGGTGTTTAATCGATTACAGCCTGGGTGTACTCGGTGGCCCGTCACCAGTGTCACGTCACCAGTGTCACGTCACCAGCACGGCCTATTTATAGCGGGTCGTGGGCGCAGTTGGTCCGGTACAATGCGTTATTATTATTGAACACGATGCCAACAGTCAGTATTATTTCACAGTGCGCGCGTCTACATGACATTGCATTGACTGACCGCCGATCTATATATCTTCGGACGGGACGGCCGAATGAGTTGAGCGTCCGTCTCCTGTTTGGAAGATCGGGGGATCTGAACCCATATGTTTGTGGTTTCGAACCCTGGTGGAGTCAAACCAATGACTTAAAAATGTATACTTGTCGCTTCCTAGCTAGGCGCTCGGCATTATTAGGATAGGGCAAGGACTGGTTGACTCAGTGTCAGGATAATGTGACTGAGTGGGATATCAGGTCATGGTGCTGGTGGCCTGGTCTTCCAGTGGGGCAGCACTATAAAGTCACCATGAGTGCGCACTGTCACAAGTCGGTACCCATCCTGATATGACCTTAGATGTTGCTAGGATGTAAAACAACAAACAAACAAACAAAATCCTAACCTGGCGCTTGGCATTATTAGGATAGGGCACGGACTGGTTAGCTCAGTGTCTGGATACTGTGACTGAGTGGGATATTGAGTCATGTTGCCGGCTGCCTGGTCTTCTAATGTGGCATCACTCTAAAGTCACCATGGGTGCGCAGTCGCAAGTCGGTACCTGTCCTGATATAACCTTAGATGTTGCCAGGATGTAAAACTCCAACAAACAAACAAACAAAACAAGGTAAGGGACGATCGGTCAATGCTACCTGTGTGCGATGCAAACTGAATATATACCTCACGATGTAGGTAATCTGATCCGTAGTGAGGCACGGGTCAACCAAGGGTCAGGGCGGTGTGAGGTGGTGCTCAGCTGGTCTGAGGTCAGTGTGCGGTGCGCTGGGCAAAGGTTAGAACGTGATTGCAGGCTGGCGCATTGATCGACGGCAGAGATTAACTGTGCGCCAGGTACAACATGGTCTATCGCTGGTAATTTGTCGCCATTGTAATGAATATGACTAATACCCCGCCACTATTTCCCCACATTCCTCTCTTCTCTTCTCTTCTCTTCTCTTCTCTGCTCTTCTCTGCTCTGCTCTGCTCTGCTCTGCTCTGCTCTGCTCTGCTCTGCTCTGCTCTGCTCTGCTCTGCTCTGCTCTGCTCTGCTCTGTTATTCTCCCATCTCTCCTCTCCTCTCCTCTCCTCTCCTCTGCTATCCTCTCCTCTCCTCTCCTCTCCTCTCCTCTCCTCTCCTCTCCTCTCCTCTCCTCTCCTCTCCTCTCCTCCACTCCCCTTTCCTTGCTCCCTTGCTTCATTCCTGGCTTGCTTCCTTCATTATTTCCTTCTTTCTTCATTCCTTCCTTCCTTTCTTCCCATCTTCCGTTCTACATTCCTTCTTTCCATACCCCCTCCTTCAACCTCCCTCCTACTATCGATCAATCAAGCAGTCAATCAATCAAACAATCCTGTCTTCCTGATTATGACCGTAGATGTTGCCAGGATGTAAAACCCCAAACAGACATACAATTCATCATGCCAACTCCCTCCCTTCCTCTCTACCCTCTCTCCCCTTCCCTTCTCCCTCCGTCCCCTCCCTCCCTCTGTCCCTCCCTCTCTCTCTCCCTCCTCCCTCCTCCCTCCTCCCCTCCATCCCTGGATGGATGGATGTCCGGATGTACACAGACAAGCACCAGGTAAGGGCACACCTGTGTAAGTTACATGTTGGCGTATTGTGATGGAACCTTCCAGTGTATTATTATCCCGTTCCACAGCTGGGCCACAAACTAACACAAATAGTAACAGAAAGACTCCCACCCAGTATGTTGAGGGGGCGGGTGGGTTATTGTGAAGCTGGTGGCCGACTGTTTGACTGAAAGTACAAACGCAGTGTTTCCACACACCATATCTGTGTCGGTGCGGGGGGGGGGGGGGGGGGGGGGGGGTGTCTGCTAAATAAGGGCGGACAAGATGGCCACCCATGTAACGGCGCCTTCAGATACTGCACTGCACTCGACATGTACTCTTTGGGCTGCAGCGCTGGCCGGTGCCGGGCCGGTGCGGGAAAGGTGCCAGCCAGGTAAGGCACACAATCCTCCTCCTCCTCCTCCTCCTCCTCCTCCTCCTCCTCCTCCTCCTCCTCCTCCTCCTCCTCCTCCTCCTCCTCCTCCTCCTCCTCCTCCTCCTCCTCCTCCTCCTCCTCCTCCTCCTCGCTCATGCTCGTGCCCCCCTCCCATTCCTCCCCCTCCTCCCTTCCTGCTCCGTCCCTCCTCCCCCCCCCCCTCCTCATCTATCCCCCCCCTCACCCTCCTCGCTCATGCTCGTGCCCATTCATCCCCTCCCCCCCTCCTCCTCCTCCTCGCTTTTGCTCGTGTCCCCTCCTCCCCTCTCCCCTTCTTCCCATTTCCTCCCTTCCTCCTCCTCCGTCCCTCCTCCCCCCTCCCCTCTACCCTCCTCGCTCATTGCTCGTTTCCCTTCTGCCCTTTCCCCCCCCCCCTCCCCCTCCTCCTCGTCCTCGTCCTCCTCCCCACCTACTCCTACTCCTCCTCCTCCTCGCTCATGCTTATGTCTATGCCTCTTCCCTCCTGCCCCTTCCCCTATAGAGATGTGTGGATATTACACATGCAGTGAATGAATGATCTGCACCCACACTGCTTACACCCATGACACCACGCTATACGAACACAGCGATCTTCCGTTTGATAGAGGGGGGGGGGGGGTGTTGTTACACAGTCTAACTAAATATGATGCTTCGTGAAGTGTTGCTGAACCTGGGCGCTGATGGGGGTGGGGGGGGGGTGTAACTTAGTCAGTCAGAGGCAGCTCAGCTACACGTAGGGTAGCGGGACGTAGCTCAGGTGGTAGAGTGCCCAATTGTGAAGCTGTCAGTCATCCGATTGATCCTTCTCAGTGGGCCCATTTGCAGTTTGGGCTATTTTCCATTCCAACCAGTGGTCCACAACTGGTTCATCAAAGGCTGTCATATGTGATCTCCTGTCTGTGGGAAAGTGCATATAAAAGACTCGGTGCTGCTTATTGGAAAGAGTAGGCTATGTGGTGGCAGCTGGTTTCTTCCAAAGAAATAGGTCAGAATGACCATATGTTTGACGTCAATAGGCGATGATACAACAAAAATCAATGTGCTGTATAGGCATCGTTAAGTAAAACAAGCTTATGTTGTAGTGCCTGAGTCTGCCACATGTGGCACTCATTGGTTTCAGTCTCAGTCATCCGCAACATGCAGGAAATATCCGAAGTGATTAAAGTACAAACTGTTGTCTGTGTGGCAACGGTGGGAAAAGAAAGTGACCAAAAACACAATGACAGACATTTCTATTATATAGATCTGGGACACGACTAAGACTATTTTAATCCCACCGTCCACAATAGCGCCAATACGCCACCACCCACTCACGTTTACTATGGGTTGTGATAGTGATGCCAACTTTGTCTCTGTGTGAGTGAGCCAGGGAAGGACAATAAGGACTGCCTGGTTGCCCTGGGCACCGAGTTTACTCAGTCGGGCAGGTGTAAATTTTCAATGACCTGCCCGAACGGGCAAGTAATTATTTTTCTGATCTGCAGTACTTAGCAGATTTCAGTTTCAATTGGCTGATTTGGGCATGTGCATTGTTTTAGTGGTCTTGTCTGCCAGTGGGATGACCAGACGGGATGGCCGAATGAGGTACAGCGTCCGTCTCCCGTGTTTGTAACAAACAAAATCCAGTGGGATAGTAGTAAAAAGACACCATGAGTGCGCACTGGTACAAGTAGGTAGGTACCTTCCCTAATATGACTTTCGATGTGGATATAAAACCCAAACAAAACAAATGAGATATCAGCTTAGCTTACGAGCTCCAATCCGCAATAAATGTTTTATGGGCCATACTAGGATAGGTTTGTTTGTTTGTTGTTGTTTTATGTCCTAGCAACATCTAAGGTCATATGAGGACGGGTACCGACTTGTGACAGTGCACACTCATGGTGACTTTATAGTGCTGTCCCACTGGGAAACCAGGCTGCCGGCACCATGACCTGGTATCCCACTCAGTCACATTATCCTGACACTGAGCACACCAGTCCTTCCTCTGTCCTAATAATGCCGAGCGCCTGGCTAGGAAGCAACAAGTATCAATTTTAAAGTCATTGGTTTGACTCGATCAGGGTTCGAACCCACGATCTACCCGCACGGGAGACGGACGCTCTAACTCATTCGGCCATCCCGTCTGGTATGTGCCAGTATTGAAGTTAGATATGTTGGATACAAGTCTGGGTATGGGGCCATCAAAGGTTTTCAACATTTTCACAGTCGTATAATAACGCTTCAGTCATCTACGTAGTTTAATGAAACATTGATATTTAAAACGTTCATATTCTTGTCTTTTATGTTCAGTGGTAAAATGTTGATGGGTACTACTTTCGCGGGAGGCGTGAGTAGAAAAGTTGTACGCTTTGTGCGACTGTGCAAATGTTGAAAACTTTGGATGGCTCAGGTGTTTTGTTTATGGAAATGATGCTTTCGTTGAACTAGGCAGCTTTGAGGGAGGGAGGAGAAGAAGACAGCAATGGCTGCTCTGCGCTGAACTGTACCCCAGCTGTTTGTGCATAGCTCAGCGTGCTGTTCACCGGAGCGTGTCCGTGTGTGCATTGTGATGCTAATGCCCCTTTGCCAGTTAGCTGCTTATGCGCCTGTCACATTACGGCGTATGGCGGAAGTGTATGCCGGCGTATCGGCTTGCATCACATACGCCGGCATACCCTTCGCATACGCTGCGCATATGTCGTATACGCCTGGCGTATCCCTTACGCATTCATACGCGTGTCCGTCCTAAAAAAATTTGGGCATGCCAAAAGATTTCAGCGTATGGCGATGTAAGGCTCGTATGCTCCTCATACGCTATGTGTACGCTATATGTATGCCGTCTTGCATTACGCATACGCTAAAACCGCTCATTCGGCGTATCTATAGAGTATGTAGCATACACCTGGCATGCATGTAACGTATTTGAGCGTATTCGTAACGTATTCTCAGCGTGTACAAAGCGTATATTCAGCGTATGCATGGCGTCGCAAGGGTGGGGGAGGGAGGGACTGGGCATATACGGCGTATGCGTAGCGTATGATGGTGTATGCGTCGAAAACTGATACGTACT